>JACGWL010000012.1:4417980-4704901 GCA_034509725.1 Sesamum angolense
GACTCACTCTCGACCCACCTCCCACCGCTCTACTCCGTAGAGATTCGACGAAGCCGTGCACGGCCCGGCGGGCCGCGATAAAATGTCGTGACATGGCATGTCCCGGACGCACGGGCGGTGTGGACAATCCCCCTGCCGAATGGTCTTATTTTTCTCTCTGTCGAGAGCATCATGAAAATTCGTGCCCAAATCGCTGTGATGAAACAAAAACTGTCTCCGAATTCTGACGAAACTATGACCATTGGCTAGGTCTTAACCCATAATAGTGCGTGGTTAAATTTGATAAGTGAAATAATAACTACATGTTAGTCAAATAGGTAAGCAAACTTTCTTTAATAAACCGTGCAAAATAATTGAAATAAAAACTGTCTTCGAATCTGACGAAACTTGACCCAGAGGTAGGTCTTAACCCATAATAGTGCGTGGTAACTTTGCTAACTGAAATAATAACTACAAGTTAGCCAAACAGGTAAGCAAACTTTTTTTAATAAAACCGTGCAAAATCGATGAAATATAAACTATCTCAGAATCTGACGTATATGTCCCAGAGATAGGTCTTAACCCATAATAGTGCGTGGTAAATTGCTAAGTGAAATATAAACTACAAGTTAGTCAAATAGGTTAGCAAACTTTCTTTAACAAACTGTGTAAAACAATTGAAATAAAAACTGTCTCCGAATTTGACGAAACTTGACCCAGAGGTAGGTCTTAACCCATAATAGTGCGGGGTAAATTTGCTAAGTGAAATAATAGCTACAAGTTAGTCAAATAGGTAAGCAAACTTTCTTTAATAAAACCGTGCAAAATCGCTGAAATAAAAACTGTCTTCGAATCTGACGAAACTTGACCCATAGGTTGGTCTTAACACATAATAGTGCGTGGTAAATTTGCTAAGTGAAATAATAACGACAAGTTAGTCAAATTGGTTAGCAAACTTTCTTTAATAAACCGTGCAAAACAATTGAAATAAAAACTGTCTCCGAATCTGACGAAACTTGACCCAGAGGTAGGTCTTAACCCATAATTGTGCCTGGTAAATTTGCTAAGTGAAATAATAACTACAAGTTAGTCAAATAGGTAAGCAAACTATCTTTAATAAAACCCTGCAAAATCACTGAAATAAAAACTGTCTCCGAATCTGACGAAACTTGACCCAGACGTAGGTCTTAATCCATAATATGCGTGGTAAATTTGCTAAGTGAAATAATAACTGCAAGTTAGTCAAATAGGTAAGCAAACTTTCTTTAATAAAATCGTGCAAAATCGCTGAAATAAAAACCATCTCGGCATCTGACAAACTTGACCCAGAGATAGGTCTAACCCATAATAGTGCGTGGTAAATTTGCTATGTGAAATAATAACTACAAGTTAGTCAAATAGGTAAGCAAACTTTCTTTATTAAAACCGTGCAGAATCGCTGAAATAAAAACTGTCCGAATTTGACGAAACTTGACCCAGAGGTAGGTCTTAACCCATAATAGTGCGTGGTAAATTTGCTAAGTGATATAATTACTACAAGTTAGTCAAATAGGTAAGCAAACTTTCTTTAATAAAACCGTGCAAAATCGCTGAATTAAAACTGTCTCCGAATCTGACGAAAGTTGACCCAAAGTAGGTCTCACCTTCTGAACCTGAACCTCCTAAAATAACAGAACCTATCTACCGTTTTGAAAAGGAGGATGAAGATACCGAATGTGCCTCTTTTGAGGATTCTGATATGATTTCAGAAGGAAGCAAGGATTCTGAAGCTAACCTTGCAGACATTACCTCTATCCTGATGGCTGACGCAGAGTCTAGCCACCAACCTCAAGAACAGGTTGCCAAAAATATTGAAGGAGAGGAATCAGACTCAGATCCAGAGACAACTGAACCCACGGTCCTCCAGCCAGATATCTCAAACACCAAACCAGTGGCTGGTCCATGGTTCACTTTTGATGATGTCCCTGTTATCAAAAGAAGAAAGGCTCCACACCTTTTCAGCATGGATTGATCTCCAACTTACAAGGGAAGGTGCAACTCTCTCTAAGGTACTTAAAGAATTTGCTTCTGGATTTACATGTACTTTAAGAGATTGGTTTCAAAGCCTGGAGACTACAGACAGGTGCAATTCTCCCAAGCTACTCATCCTTCTATAGTTCTTGGAGCAATACACCAAGAATTTATAGGAGATGCTTCACTCATCAACAAGATGGCAAGCCAGAATATTTCACAATGAAGTGTTGTTCCCTAAAGAGAAAAGATCTAGATTTCCACTTCAAGCGAATGTCAGAGAAGTTCTACATGCTCAATGGCCTTAATGATCCTAACCTGAAGCATGTGTTCCTAGCGTCTCTACCACAAGAACTGCAACCAGAGATTCAGAGGATGATTAATTCAACCAGAAGAGATGTCACCCAACTCAGTCTTGGTGAGTTTCATCGAATGACCTTTGCTGCCTTAGATAAACTCTGTGAGCAACAATCTTTTTTTAAAGATTTAATGGATAAGAAGGTTATACTAAAGAAAGCCTGCAGCAAGTCTCATCTGGAAATTCAATGCAAAAAAATGTGTACTTGCCCATCCAAGCTACCTCGTGTTAAAAGAGGGGGCAAGACAAAGAAGAAATCTCTGAGGTTCTTCAAAAGACGATTATTCAGGAAAAAGAAGACTGATCGATGTTATCTTTGTGGTAAGAAAGGACACTTCGCCAGAAGATGCCCTAACAAGAAAGATAAGTCAGCAAAAACGGTTTCCCAGATTTTGCATATTTCAGAAACCACCCTAAACGACACAGACATCGAATCACTCTATTCTGAACAAGATGAGCAGACAGAAGACACAATCTTTGCCATCCATGATATCTCATCTGATGAGGATGAACACTCATCTGTAGAGGAAAGAGACGACCCTCAGTCTTATCTTCCTATCTACATGATGCAAGCAAACTCAATAGTGGAAGTTGCAATTCCAGTCCCACAAGTGGAAATTCAAATCTTACAATCTCCATATGATAAAGCAATTGGTTTCATTGATACAGGAGCAACAAAGACCATGTTGAATCCTGAAGTGCTACCAGACGATGCTTGGCGTACCCATTATGAATATTTCCAAGCAACTGATGGCCAGAGGTTTTCTACTTCTCTTATTACAAAGAAGCCTATTGGAACATGGTTCTTTCCAGAATATATAATATGGATGCATGTCGGCAACAAGCTTCATGGCAGAGATCTTCTTATAGGTTTGACCTATACCACAAAGCTCAGAAGCTGCAAGTTCTTCCTAGGGGATTGAAGTATAAAGATACTTCAACCATTCTCAACCATCCCGAGAATATTTGCCATTGCAGATGCTCAAGCACCTTATGCCGATATTGCAAACAAACTTAAGCAGTGCTGTGCAGATTCTCATGCAGACTTTAAGCATCCACATCCGCTATGCAAACCCAGAATTTCATCCAGCTACCCTTTAAGCTTAATGAAGATGCCAATCCAATCAAAGCATCACATCCAGGAATGATCTCTGATGATCTTGTCCTTGCACGAGAAGATGCAATCAGCTTCTAGTACTTGGCCTCATTGAGCCAACGAAATCAAATTGGGCCTGTCCAGCTTTCTATGTCAACAAAAAGAACTGAACAAATCAGAGGGAAAAAGAGGTTAGTCATTTATTACAAAGCCCTTAACCATTTTTTACTTGATGATAAATTCCCTCTTCCTAAAACAAAGGTACTATTTTCACACCTTGCCAAAGCCCAGATATTTTCCAAGTTTGATCTTAAATCAGGCTTTTGGCAATTAGGCATTAACCCTAAAGACAGATATAAACGGTATTCTGCCTACCCAATGCCAGTACCAATGGACTGTTATGCCTTTTGGGCTTAAGATTGCACCCTCACTTTTCCAAAAAGCCATGATAAAAATATTTGAGCCCATCTTACATACTACCCTGATCTACATTGATGATATCCTTTTATATACCCAAGATCAGCCAACCCATGAAAAACTTCTTCAGTAGTTCTATGACATAGTCCAAGCCCATGGAGTCATGTTATCCAACAAGAAAAGTTTCATAGGGCAGCCCAATATAGACTTTCTGGGAATGAAGTTAGTTGATGGACGGTACCAGCCCGGTCCACATATCACACAGGAACTTCTTAAATTTCCAGAGGAGAATCTTACAACAAAGGAGATTCAGCAATTCCTTGGTATAGTAAATTATATCAAGGATTTCATCCCTGAGTGCTCTCAGTATACAAGCCAGCTATCTAAGCTACTCAAAAAAGAGCCACCACCCTGGGGACAAGCTCAGACTATGGCCTTACAGAAATTGAAGCAGGTATGCCAACAACCTCTTCCATTAAAAATACCTGGTACAGGCTACAGGATCTTACAAACAGATGCCAGTAACGAGTTTTGGGGTGCCATACTTATTGAAGAAGAAAACGGGAAGAAACACTTCTGTGGACATGCTAGTGGTCAATTCAAAGACACTGAGAAACACTACCATGCAGTCTACAAGGAGATTTTAGCTATCAAGTATGGAATCAAAAAATTTGAATTCCATCTCATTGGACATCATTTCACCATAATGATGGATAACACCTCATTCCCGAAGATAATGGATCTAAAGAACAAAGGAGTTCCAGAGCCACAACTGTTGAGACTGAAAGACTGGTTTTCCAAATACCAGTTCACAGTAAAACACATCAAGGGAGATGCTAATCTTATCCCTGACTTCCTATCTAGACCGTCAGGTATACATCTCATATCTCCTACAGGAACTATCCCGATATTCATGGCGTCCAATTCCAGTTCCACATCCAGAAGTCCATTAACATTCCCTCTAGGATTCTTTCGTAATCTCACAAATATTGGGGAATATGCTTTGGACAACATGTTCAGATATCTAGCCAGACTCCTTTCAGACACTGATATACCACCTGGCTGAGGATACTTCAGACCGGATTACCCTTTCCTCAATGTTATCACTCTACCAGGACCAGGTCTACCTGAACATGGATTATGGTTCCTATAGTGTCTTGCAGCATTATACTATCTTCCCATTGAGATCCGCCTTGCACAGATGATAGACTATCTTCAAGACATCAAAAATGGAAAATCCCATATATGGTTAATTCTCTCATGGTTTGATGATATTGCAGCTTGGAACAACAATTCCAACAAACACTTGATGAAGGAAAGAGCTACACTATCATAATTCTCCACAGACCTTATTATGAAGGTACAGGTGAAGCCAGACCTCTACCTCTCTGTCGTACATGGAAGTCATTGGAGAAACCACTGATAGAACAGAAACACGAAGGACAGAAGTTAGCAAGACATTTATGTTTTGTTAACAAGATTCCAATTCCATCACAATGCCTCAAGCTTGTCTATACATCTTTAGCAATTGAGTCTATGGACGAAGACTCAGATGATGATCCTATTCCAGAACCAGATTCTCAAGATCCATGGGATTATGGAACAAACATTAATCTTGAGAGTCCAGCTACTAGCTTCTACCATGGAGGACCCTCTACATCAGCATGACACAAGCCTGACGTCATCTATCTTGGAAGATAGACCACCTCAACATGACTCAAGCATGATGTCAGCTGTTTTAGCTTTTTATGCCGTGTGGTTTGACCAATAAGATGGATTCATGTGTGCCAATCAGAATCCTACAAATGTCCTACACGTGTCACGCAACGGAGAAGTCGAAATGACATGTGTCCAACATGTTATGCATGTCTTACACGTGTCCCGATGATGTGTCCTATGTCTGCCGTGCATGCCTTACACGTGTCCATGAGGTGTTCAGCACTTCGTGCATGTTTGATACGTGTCCTGCTAGGTGTCAAACACTCCTTGCATGCCTGACAAGTGTCACGTTCTTGTAATAGTTAGCTTTTTGCGTGTCGTGTCCTCATTGGTGGACACCAATCTGTATTTCAATTCAGTTTTATGTTGTTTAACGTTCGGGTCTATATATACGACCCTATGTCCTTCAGTTGTACTCAGACTCAGACGAGTTCAAGTTTAAGGATCCTTTGTACTTAGACGTGAAACAACCTAAATAAAATCCTTATTTATATTATCCCATGTTCTTTTAAGATTGAGTCTTCATCTCTTCCAAAGCCTCTTTTAAGCCTTCTCATGTATTTCTAAATATTCCTAATCATATGACGATAACCAGTCAATACACCCTGGATGAGAAACTATGCTACGGTCCCTTCTACTCTTCATCAGAGTAGGGAAGAAAGGGTCTGGTTTGGGTTTGAGTCTATGCCGTCGACCGAGAGGCCGCCGAGGCAAGGAGTGCCGTTAGGCCGTGGTATGGGTAGAAGGACTCTCTCTCAACTAAACTCCCTTCCAACCTGCTACGGTGAGGGGTATGTAGGGCTCCCGGCCGCACTTGGTATCAGAGCCAGGCTGCCTTTTTCGACTGTTGCCCGGAGGAATTTAGGAAGTACATGTGAGCGGGAGGAAGGCTGCGAGACGGTGAGTAAAGGAGATGAGCCCCACACCATAGACATGGATACTCATATGGACAACTCTATCGGTAACGTAGATCAGTTACTTCATGTTGCCTCTACACTTTCTTTGCCTAAAATCACTTCCAGTAGTGTAGATAATCTTGTATAATACTCTACTATTCCTGAATCAGCTATTATAGAAATACTGTACCCCCTGTAATTAGCCCTTATAATCTATATCGGAGAAGAGGATCTCTTCCTCAAGGGATTCGAGCTCTTATAGCCTCTAAGAAGCGTATGAACCAGAAAGAACAAGTCCATTCCTCAAAGATGGATCATTGTTCTCTTCCTGCATCAACTAAGGAGTAGTATGTAACCCTTTCTATTCCACCAGACTATATTTCTGGTTGGAAGGCAGAAGGTTACACACACCTACATCTTGGAGCTGTCAGACTGGTGCTATCATACCATGGACGAAAATGACTTCCTGTTACAGCCAGGATTGCCTTACTGGATACACGATTTCTGGAGTATGAACATGCAGTTATTAGCACAGTTCTTACCACACTCAAAGCTGGGAGTATAGTGGTAACGTTCTTTCCGAACTTTGCTGTCTCTCTTAGTGACCCCCATGTAGCATCTGCTTTTAAAGTTCAAGTACAGATTACGGGAGCCAACCAAGTTTCAGCCTCGGTTATGGCAACCCTACACCATCAGTTGGTATTCAGGCTTCAGAACCATAGCCTGGATCTCCCTAACCAGGGAAGCAGAGATGCTCCTATGGTCCTTGCAAACTCAGGAGCGGAGATACCTACCATAATTCAAATCCCTCGACAAATTCAACGAAAGGATCTGGAGAAGCTTGTTCCTACCGAATGGATCACCAATTATGAGTCACTGCAGCAGCAACATGAGACAGTCAAAGCTACGAACTTCCGGTTTAAAAGGCTACCAGATGGAAGAGTCAAAACTATCTTTAAAACTCAACCAGATGGAGAACCTTCAAACCCTGAGTTCCAGCTAATGATCACACTAATTCCAGTGCCAAAGAAGATTATAACTCCAATTGCCAGCTTTGGAGCAGATGGTCATCGCATCTATACTGATCGAATCAATGGACACTTTATCTGGGATGTTAATCCATCCATGTGTGATCCAGAGTGTTCCTGTGAAGAAGATGATGATGACAGCGACGACGAGGATGACGTCTGGTCAGACTATGAGAGTGATGAGGATGATGATCTCTCATCATGTAATGATAGTGATGATGACTATGACAAACTAGATACTGATGAACGTCAAGCTTTCAGAAAACCACAGTTGTGTATGATGTTCCAGTATGAAACAGACTTTCCACCCATGGAAAGGTATGTTGATTCTGCCCAAAAGTATTCTTCTAAACCTTATGTGCAGAACAACGTTGTGGGATACAGAAGGGAAATTGAAACCCTTAACTCAGGCCGAAGAAGTGCTGAACTGGCAGACTACTAATGCCAGAGCTCAGAATAGGTCTCTAACCACTTTGGATGCTAAGATAGACAGAGTCCTTTCTAGAGTTCAAACGACAGAATCCAAAGTAGAAGGAATGGAGAACCAGCTGCAGAAGATATATAATAATCTTGTTCAAAAGATTCAGCAGCTTGATAGAGATCTCAGATTTTTGATTGATCAGAGAGATTTCGGAGTGAATGGAACAAGATAGATACAAGGTAACCAAGCCTTTACCCATATATTCTCCTTTTACTTCATAGCCTCTATTTACTACACAACCACTATTTGGAGAATCTCCACCACCCTCTCCACCTGACTATTCAAAATACTTCTTCATGGCTTTGGATATTCCTACTGATCTTCCTAAAGCTCCACCAAAGCACCCACGTAAGAAATATACACCTGAGGAAAAGCAAAAGGCTCCTCAGACATCCACACCTCCAGCTTCACAGCAATATGCTTCTGATACACTCATGATTACAAAATCAAAACCAGAAGTATGCCCAGAAATACCTGAGCCTTCGTTACACCTTCAACTGAGTCATATGAAACACCTTCTAAACCTGAACCTCCTAAAATAACAAAACCTATCTATCCTTATGAAAAGGAGGATGAAGATACCGAATGTGCCTCTTTAGAGGATTCTGATTTCAGAAGGAAGCAAGGATTCTGAAGCTAACTTTGCAGACATTACCTCTATCCTGATGGCTGACGCAGAATCTAGCCGCCAACCTCAAGAACAGGTTGCCGAAAATATTGAAGGAGAGGAATCAGACTCAGATCCAGAGACAACTGAACCCACGGTCCTCCAGCCAGATATCTCAAACACCAAACCAGTGGCTGGTCCATGGTTCACTTTTGATGATGTCCCGGTTATCAAACAAAGAGAAAGGCTCCACACCTTTTCAGCATGGATTGATCTCCAACTTACAAGAGAAGGTGCAACTCCCTCTAAAGTACTTAAAGAATTTGCTTCTAGATTTACAAGTACTTTAAGAGATTGGTTTCAGAGCCTGGGAGACTACAGACAAGTGCAATTTCTCTCCAAGCTACTCATCCTTCTATAGTTTTTTTGGAGCAATACACCAAGAATTTATAGGAGATGTTCACATCATCAACAAGATGGCAAGCCAGGAATATTTCACAATGAGTGTTGTTCTAAAGAGAAAGATCTAGATTTCAACTTCAAGCGAATGTCCGAGAAGTCTACAGCTCAATGGCTCAATGATCCTACTGAAGATGTGTTCCTAGCATCTCTACACAGAACTGCCAACAGGATTCAGAGGAATGATTACCTCAACTAGAAGAGATGTTACCCAACTAAGTATTGGTGAGTTTCATCAAATGACCTCAGCTGAAATAAAAACTTTCTCCGAATCTGACGAAACTTGACCCAGAGGTAGGTCTTAACCATCATAGTGCGTGGTAAATTTGCTAAATGAAATTTAACTACAAGTTTGTCAAATAGGTAAGCAAACTTTTTTTAATAAAACCGTGCAAAATCGCTTAAATAAAAAATTGCCTCCAAAACTGACGAAACTTGACCAGAGTAGGTCTAACCATAAATAGTGCGTGGGTAAATTTGCTAACTGAAATATATACAAGTTAGCCAAATAGGTAAGCAAACTTTCTTTATAAACAGTGCAAAATTGCTGAAATAAAAACTTTCTCCGAATCTGACGAAACTTGACCCAGAGGTTGGTCTTAACCCATAATAGTGCGTGCTAAATTTTGCTAAGTGAAATAATAATACAAGTTGGTCAAATAGGTAAGCAAACTTTTTTAATAAACCGTGCAAAATCGTTGAAATAAAAACTGCTCCGAATCTGACGAAACTTGACCCAGAGGAGGTTTAACATAATAGTGCTTGGTAAAATTTGCTAAGTGAAAATAATAGAACAAGTTAGCAATAGATAAGCAAATTTCTTTAATAAACCGTGCAATCGTAAATAAAACTGTCTCCGAAACTGACGAAACTTACCCATAGTAGTCTTAACCATAATACTGCGTGTAAATTTGTTTAAGTGAAATAATAATACAAGTTAGTCAAATAGATAAGTCAACTTTCTAATAAATCGTGCAAATCGCTGGAAATAAACTGTCTCTGAATTGACGAAACTTGACCAGAGGTAGTCTTACCATAATAGTGCGTGCTAAATTTGCTAAGTGAATAATAACTACAAGTTAGTCAAATAGGTAAGCAAACTTTCTTTAATAAAATCGTGCAAAATGAAGTAAATTCTCTGAATCTGACAAACATGACTCAGAGGTAGGTCTTAACCCATAATAGGTGGTGGTAATTTGCTAAGTGAAATAATAACTACAGTTAGTAAAAATAGGTAAGCAAATTCTTAATAAATGTGCAAACAGCTGAATAAAACCTTTTCTCATCTGTCAAACTTGACAGAGGGTAGTCTTAACAATAATAAGTGCATGGTATTTGCTAAGTGAAATATTAGATTCAGTTTTGTCAGAATAGTAAGTCAAACTTTCTTTAATAAACGTGCAAGAATCGCTGAAGAAAAACATCTCGAATCTGAAGAAACTTGACCAGAGGTATGGTCGTTACCATTGAGGTGCGTGCTAAATTTGGCTAAGTGATAATAACTAAGTTAGTGAATATGGTTAGCTAACTTTCTATGATATATAATTGAGCAAAAGTCGCTTAATAAAAACTGTCTCTGAATCCTGACGAAACTTGTACCAGGTAGGTCTTCATAATAGTAGTTGGGAAATTTGTTAATGAAAGCATATAAAGTTGTCAATAGGTAAAATTATTCATAGAAAGTGCAAAATGGCTGAAATAAAACTGTTCTCGAATCTGACAAAACTTGACCGAGGTAGGTTTAACCATAATAGTGCGTGGTAAATTTGCTAATTGAAATAATAACTACAAGTTAGTCAAATAGGTAAGCAAACTTTCTTTAACAAAATCGTGCAACAGCTGAAATAAAAATGTAGCCGAATCTCACGAAAATGACCCGGAGGTAGTCTTAACCCAATAGTGCGTGGTAAATTTGCTAAGTGAAATAATAACTACAAGTTAGTCAAGATAGGAAGCAAACTTCTTTAATAAAACGTTGCAAATTGCTGAATAAAGCTGTCTTCGAATCTAACGAAACTGACCAGAGGTAGGTCTTAACCATATAGTGCTTGGTAAAATTTGCTAAGTGAAATAATAACTACAAGTTAGTCAAATAGGTAAGCAACTTTTTCTTTAATAAGCCGTGCAAAATTCTGAATAAAAACTGTCTCCGTAATGACGAAACTTGACCAGAGGTAGGTCTTAACCCATGGTAGTGCGTGGTAAATTTTTAAGTGAAATAAATAACTACAAGTTTTTCAAATAGGTAAGCAAACTTTTTTAATAAATCGTGCAAATAGCTGAAATAAACTGTCTCGAATCTGACGAAACTTGACAAAGGTAGGTCTTAACCATAATTGTGCGGGGTAATTTGCTAAGTGAAATAATATCTACAAGTTAGTCAAATAGGTAAGCAAACTTTCTTTAATAAACGTGCAAAATCGCTGAAATAAAAACTGTCTTCCGAATCTGACGAAACTTGACTCAGAGGTAGGTCTTACCATAATAGTGCGTGGTAAATTTTTAAGTGAAATAATAACTACAAGTTAGTCAAATAGGTAAGCAAACTTTTCTTTAATAAAACGTGCAAAATCGCTGAAATAAAAACTGTCTCCGAATCTGTCGAAACTTGATCCAGAGATAGGTCTTAACCCATAATAGTGCATGGTAAATTTGCTAAGTGAAATAATAAGTACAAGTTAGTAATATAGGTAAGCAAACTTTTCATTAATAAGTCGTGCAAAATCGCTGAAATAAAAACTGTCTGAGAATCTGACGAAACTTGATCGAGAGGTAGGTCTTAACCCATAATAGTGCACGATAAATTTCTTAAGTGAAATAATGACTACAAGTTAGTAAGATAGGTAAGCAAACTTTCTTTAACAAAACCGTGGCAATATGGCTGAAATAAACTGTCTCAGAATCTGACAAAACTTGACCCAGAGGTAGGTCTTAACCCATATAGTGCATGGTAAATTTTCTAAGTGAATATAACTACAAGTTAGTAAGATAGGTAGCAAACTTAATTAATAAGTCGTGCAAAAATCACTGATAATAAAAATGCTTAGAATGATGAAACTTGACCGAGAGGTGGTCTTAAGCATAACAGTACATGTAATTTGTAAGTGAAATAATAATACAGTTAGTAAATGGGTACAAACTTGCTTTAACAAATCCGTGCAAATCGCTGAAATAAAACTGTCTCAGAATCGAAAACTTGACCTAGAGGTAGGTTTTAACCATAATAGTGCATGGTAAATTTGCTAAGTGAAATAATAACTACCAGTTAGTAAGATAGGTAAGCAAACTTTCATTAATAAAGTCGAGCAAAATCGCTAAATAAAATTGTCTCAAAATCTGACGAAACTTGATCGAGAGGTAGGTCTTAACCCATAACAGTACATTGTAAATTTGCTAAGGGAAATAATAACTACAAGTTAGTGAAATCG
Source organism: Sesamum angolense (assembly GCA_034509725.1). Classification (NCBI taxonomy): domain Eukaryota; kingdom Viridiplantae; phylum Streptophyta; class Magnoliopsida; order Lamiales; family Pedaliaceae; genus Sesamum; species Sesamum angolense. The sequence continues at coordinate 4,430,459 of JACGWL010000012.1, forward strand.
TAAGCAAACTTTCTTTAACAAAACCGTGCAAAATGGCTGAAATAAAACTGTCTCAGAATCTAACGAACTGACCGAGACGTAGGTCTTAACCATAATAGTGCATGGTGAATCTCCTAAAGAACCTACATGTTTTTAAAAGAGAAATTGGAATTTTTACAGATGACCAATGTGCATTTTGTAAAAAATGTGAAAAGAAGAGTAAAACAATTACCTCAAACCACTTCCACCTCGGACAACTGCTGTTTGGTGGAATCGGGTTAGGATTGGCGAGCAACAAGGGGTGGAGTCTCAAAACAGCGTTAAGCACACGATGAAAGTGCTTACTAACACTTCATCCGGAACGTATGAAGTCATATTTCACAGTATGATTTTTCTTATGATGTGCTAGAATGCTTAAAAACATGCCTACTTATGAAGATAGTGGTACGTGTTTTGAATCTTGCAATCCTCATTGATTTTGCAATATAAGACAACTTCCCAAATGCATTCCTACTCAATTTTCAATGCAGGCGATGCTACTAAAATCAACAAGCCTCCGTATAAGATGAATTTGTGTAGGTACTTGTTTTGAAGGTTACATGTTAAAGTTCTCCGTGCTCGTGAACATTCTAATTGTGACCTCCGAAATCGATATAATCAATAAAATAACATTAACATCCAGAATGCATCAACCAAAAAGTATTGAATGGCAACATAAACCTCTAATTTCTCTTCGAATCGCATCCTAAGACAAAACATAGTATTTACACAAGATAAGCAATTCCACAACTATGAATGTACAATTGCAGAAAAAAAAAAAAATCCAAGCTGTGTATAAATAGCAAACCAACAAATTCAATGTAAATAAAATACAAAAATAAAAAATAATATTAAAGATGGGACGAAAATGAATATAAAAAAATATTTTCAATATATAAAACAATTATCCCTTAATAACACGAAACATTATATTACGCCATCAAACATAATAATATACATTTTTATTAAATATATGCATAAACACCAAAATAATCTGTTAAAAAAAAACAAAGCAAAAAATTAAATAAACTTGCCAATGAACTACAAACAAGCAAACCAACCTTTCAGCTTAATCTGTTGTCAACGTCGACTCCTACCTCTAGATTTCTACACAGCGACAAAACCGAATCAAAATCAAAACCAAATCCGAACAAACAACTCACAGATTGGGGTTTTTGCTTCGATTTACAGCTAAAATAAGTTGGGTTTTGTGGGTGTTGCAACAATTATTAAAGAAAAAACATCATTTCATACCAAAATGTGGAGTTTGGACAGAACATTCACTTGAGTCACCATTCTTTCTTCTTCGAGTCGGTAGGAAGTGTAATATGCCCAACTACACTTTCATTCCTAGTCATGAGTGTAATGAATGATACGAGGTTAACAATGTAAATTTAAGTTCAAACTAAAGGGCAATATTGACTTTTCGTATAGCTACTAAATGGGTGATAAGTTATCTCAACAAAAAATAAAGGATGAGTTATTCCTGTGCTTCAGTAAAATCGGCCGGGTTAGGAGGGAAAACTCGGGCCCCCATCAATTGAGGTAAACACTTGATTAAATTATATTATTTTATTTATACAACCTAATCATAGCAGTAAATGCAGCCTAGGAGTATTTTGGCCCATCTTCGGCTAAAAACGAAATCAAACATAATTTTGTTTCCATCAATAACTAGTGCACGTTAGCATAAAAGTTAAAACATAGCTCCACTCCGATTCCATCGCCCCTTTCTTTCCTCGTCTCCGCGCTCTCCGCGATCAGAATTTTGACGTTCATGGCGACCCCAGGCCAGCAAACTCCTGCACATAAGCAGACCTCGATTTCTTCGGTTAAGTCCACTCTCAGAGCATACCACGTTCCTCTTTTGTTTCTCACGGCTGCGCTATTCTGTCAGCTTGTCGTTTTGCCGCGTAACTTTCCACCAACCCACTACGATGGTAGTGATTCCCTCCTTTGAACATCTCATATTTTTTTCACTTAATTTATCTCAAACTATAATGGGTTCTATTTAATTGTGTTTTTGTTGTTATTTTGCAGTTTTGGGGATTCCCATGTATAGTTCCATTGAAGAAGTGACTTGGGCCTACGAAAAGATCACCTCGAAATGGTAAATTGGAGTGCAAGTTCACTTTTTTAGGTTTTTGCTGATGTGCATTGTTAGCATGTTCTGAATTTTGAGTTAGTCGAGTCGGGGAGCAAGTTTTTGTTTTTCTGTTTCTGTTTATTTCTTTGGCTCAGAGATGGAATTGCATTACGCATGTTTATTTTTCTGTGTATTCATAAGTTTGTAGTGGTTGACGGTTTCATCTGTGAATTTAAGCATGTTTTGCATTCCGTAAGTTTTGTTCTTTGTGATGGAGGTGCACTCTTTGGAGAAGTTTCCAGGTTGAGAAGTGTGCATAGATAGTCAATGGCTCCAAAATATAACATCTCAAATCTGAACCTGTTGGAATAATATGTGCAAGTTATGAATCTTTAGTATCAAAACTGAATTAATTGAGAAACATATGGCCGGGGTGTGAGAGTTAAATCTTGCACATTTTATCCAACGAACTTAGAGCAAGAAATAGCATTGTACTATCATCTGTAAATTCCTCCATATCAGACTTTCATAAGGCCAGTCATACTTGTCTCCCTGTTCTGTGAGTTCTTCTTCCTTAAGTTTCTGCAAACTACATTCTTGAGTGCGGTCCACTTTTTTTCTTCTCTTTCAACTCTTCTTCTATGGTCCTAAGGCATTTTGTGTGCAATCGTGATCATACAGCAGGGATGTGCTTACCATAAATTATCAACTGTTGTTAAATTTGAAAGGGATATAATAGCGGGGTTTTGTTCATCTAAAGTTGAGGAAACAATAGAGCATTTGAACCAATTGAAAGGGATATTGCTAAATATAAAGTGAATATCTACTTGTGTGGCTTTAGCTTGCAGAAGTACATAGAAAGGCGTTCTACATAGGATCAGCCGAAAATTTAGTATCCCTTTGGATTTTTTGTCTAAGAGAATGTCATGTTGAGTTTAAAGTTGCTTCTATAGATAAATGGATGACACTTTTTGGGAAATTTAGAACTCCTTCCTATACAATTTCGTGGGGATGACAGTACTTTGAAGCTATGCACTATAAGCAAACAGTGTTTATGTACCGAGGAAATTGCTTGTTGACTTTGCTGTGTGGGTTGAGAAAATTAGTATGACATTGATCTGCTTCAGTATGTCAAATCTGGTCCTTGTTCAGTGAACAATAGATACTTCAAGGACAAACAAGCTCTCTTTCTAAGAGTAAGATGTTCACCTGCATGACAAGCTCCTTCATTGGCATTGCGAAGGGACATGCAGGTTTAAAGTACTTACTCTTCTTGGAGATGCCAATGCTTTGTTGTTCTTTTTCTCGTTAACCTTATATATTGCTCTTGAACTTATTTTACTTATCCTCAATGAAGGTGCTTCTTATTATCCAACAATGCTGGCACTGTTATTTCCTGAATGTTTATTAATCAACTATTATGAAACAGTAGAGAAGCTACAAGAGTCACAAGCTCAAAGTTAAAAACTGTTAAAAAATCAAAATTCTTGGCACTCCACTCTCTTAGTGTGCCGAGTTAATCAAGCATTATGCTACTGCAGAATTAAGTTTATCAGCTCCAAGATTTATTATTAAATAAAAAAAGATTTATTACTAAATTATTGTTCATATTATATTATTAAAGCTCAAACTCCAGAACCTGGAGTCCTGTAAGTTGTTATTCTGTAACGGTTAATATTGAGACATTAAGACTCTGCAAGCCGTTTGGGGTTTAACACAATGTGTGGGTATTGTGTCTAATTTATGGTTCTAATGGAATTATTATCTCATTATTAATTGTATTTGATTGGTTATGTGTAGTTATCTTCAATTGTTATCATGATTTGCTGCTGTAATGAATGGATTCCCTTCCAAAAAATGGGGTCAGTAAGCCAATTTGTTCCTCAGACTAACTTTATCTATATTTCAGGAATTCAAGTGTTGAAGTTCCTCCAGCAGTAGATTTTATCAAGGTTTGTAACAAATTGCCCCTAGCTTATTGTTTAGTTGCTACAGTAATTTCATTACGCATAAACTTTTATTAAATTATTGCACTAATTTGTTGTATCTTTTAAGGTGATAAAGCTTTCAATCTTAATTGTTTCACTGTTTAGTATTGAGTTCTTATATACACTATTTTGTACTCTATTGCAATGCAAGAAACAAACTAGATAAGTGGTACAGCCATTCGAATATTTGAGATGGCAGGACTATATATGGAATTACATGTAAAAGAGAAACATAACTGGAGCATCATCGTTCCTCCTTGACTTCTTTTTCTTTTTGAAAATGAGTTTGATCAATCTGTCGCATCTAATTCCACATGGGACTTGTTTTCTTTAGTTTTCTTAAAAATCTTTACCATTGTTTTGTGTGTTTTTACTACCCCTTGTAACATCAAACGCCCTGCAACATGGATGCTTTATCAACAATTTGAGCACTACAATTAAGTTTGCTAACTGTTTGCAATACACACCCCCCTTCAGAAGGATCTGCAATTTGTTTTGGCATTGTAATGGTAAAAACACTATAAACCTCATTTTAAACCATAAAGTCACGTTCTTTCGTACTTGTTTCCTGAATACCATCTATAGAAAAGTTGTTTAAATGAGGGTGCTCTATCCACTCTTTGAGGACTACCTGCTCTTCCTTCTTGAGAAGCTATGCAAAATCACATTTGCAGTTCTGGCTTGACATCAAAGAGGAAAGCCAACTCTTTTCCAACTCTTGATGATCACTCCTGGTGAGAAAGCCCTTTTGTCCGTGAAAAGAGTGAGATGTGAGATTTGGTATCCTTGCTCCATCCCATGTGAAACATCTGAGATGTTTTGTTAAAGTTATCATTTTACATATATAACTGTTCATGTTCTTGTACTCTCAGCTCAGCTCACAACTAATCAGCTTATGCATGCCTAAATCTGCTTAATAACATATTGTATAGCAAAATCAACAGGTTGGCAATTGTTTGAACAACTTCCTTGTGTCTTGTAGTTTTCTTATTTTCTTCTCAATATTAGAATGTTACTGAAGGAGGAAGATAGTGCAAAGGTGAAACAATGCCAATATTCATACAATAGGTAGAGCTTTTTACCTAATGTTTGGGTTTTGGTAGGCTGAGCACTCATCGGCCTTGATCTAAGTGCCCAAAATTGCTGCCACTTTTGTTATGCTACAGAATTTGTTTTAGCTTCTGTTATTAATTTTACATTTTATCATTCATTTAGGGCTTCATGGTAAATTTGGCATGTGTCCTTGGTCAAACTCATCAGTTCGCTTCTTGCCAACTTAAGCTGATAGGTAGGATGCCACATATGCACTTTTCATCTCATCTGTTTACCCACAAATCAACAGCAAACACAAGTACTGCTGACAGTGGTATACCCAAGTTGAAACTCTTGTAGACAATGTAAATCATGCTCTCTCAGTCAACAATTGAATTCTCCAACTGTTTTATCATTTTCAGTCAAGTAGAAATTCATGATGCAGAATCAACACTGAATCTTTTTCATCTTGAGATCAAATGTTAGCTGTTTAGAAATTCTCCATCAAATACTACTGTATGATAGCTCGTTATCATTAAATTAAGAGAGTGAATATGGATTAACAATAATATTCATTCAGATGGGGTTAGTCAAGCAATATCAATTGACAGTGGATTTTGTGATCTTATTTTGGAAACTGATCAGTGCTTTACCTTATGATGTAATGTTTCATTGCTAATTAATGTAAGAGATTGATAGTGGCACTTTCATTGTTCCCTGTTCCAGTCTTGCTTATATGTTCACAGGTCGGCCAGCAATGTCTTCACTTCAACTGATTTTAGTAAAAAGAACTAAAATCAATAGATGAGATCATCATACAAGTGATAATGAAAGTGACACTGATTATAAATTTTGTGAAGCATTTGCAGTGAAAACCTGCAAGTTTGCTTCTTGTAAATGGCACTTATGATAAATAACCAACCATCTTAAACCAGGTGCCTCTGCTGAAGTGGGGTATATGTTCAACCGCTTAAATAACATGCTAATTTGAGGGAATTAAAATAGTTCACCCAGCACGTTCAAGAAATTAATATGTATGAAATTGTTATTCTAGGGTTAAATACAATTTACCCCATGTGTTAATGAAAAAGTGCAAAAAAACCCCTGTGGAAAAATAAAGTGCAATTTACCCCCTTGTGATTTAAAAAATGATGCAATTTACCTCCCTTCGTAAAATTTCATAAGGGGGTAAATTGCATCATTTTTAAAATCACAGGGGGTAAATTGCTCTTTGTTTTTTCACAGGGGCTTTTTTGCACTTTTTCATTAACACGGGGTAAATTGCATTTAACCCTGTTATTCTATTGTAACTTGTTAAATAGTACTGCTATTATGTAGTGAATCTAATGATTACATTTCTGTGTTTATAGTGCGGCTATTATATGGATAACTTAAGTACATTATAACTTTGGATTATTTATGTTAATGAACTTCTAGAATTGTATATGAGATAGTGTTCCTAGTCTCATTCCTCAAAGCCAGACTGTGCGATCATATTTAATTTGAAACATGCAAACCACTTGAATGATGCTGGTAAAGTGAAGTTTATATAGTTATTTCTTGGATGATGTGTTTGTTGGAATTTTGCATCTACTTGTTTTATGTGAAGTTTTTGGACTCCAGGACATGCGAGGCACTTCTTTTTTTTTTTTTTTTTCCAAAGCAGTTTCCAAAAGTTTTTGAAAAGACATAGAGCCATGATGTTGAACTGTCTCATTTCCACATAGCATGCTAAAATTCCTTTGCAGGCTTCTTTAATTTTTAGAAATTCAAGTAATATGCAGAATTTTTAGTTAATTTACTTGATCGATACCATTGCATATCATACTTCTCAGGATAGCCTTTTACTTACAAGTCTATTGGTAAATATTAAGTAAAGTTGGCATCTAGAATCTTATGATAAACCAGTGACCCACAAAATTTATATTTCAATTTTTTGCCTTTCCTTTTTTGTCTCAATTAGGAGATACAGAACTGCTTAGGATTGAAAATACAGCATAAGATGAATCTGTGTCTCCCATAAATTTTCTGGACCTTAAGTTCTGAGACGTTCTTAACTTCTTTCATTTAGCTGCTTTAGTGTAGATCGAAAAAGACAAAGTCGAGAGAGCCATTGGACCATCACCAAAACAAGATTTTTTCTACTACACTGTTGGTGTAATTCAATTATTCAGGAAAAAGCTCTTCTTGAATTATATAAAAATAAAGGTTTACAATGCGGTTTTGCAGGTCCGATATGCCTTTGAGTTGCTGACAGATCAGTTCTTGAAGAGAGATTACGACATATTTAACATTGACGAACATTTTGTATGCTCTTTTGTCTGTCAACCTCCTTTTGATTGGATCTTGTTTGCTATATTAATATATTGGAAAGCCTTCTCCTTCCTGCTTTACATCATTCTCCATAATGTTTTGTCATTTTTCATTTGATGCTGTTTCTTGTTGGCTTTTCAGCACATTCTTGAAAAGGTTGAGGAGCATTATTCTGGGAAACATATTTCTGAAATTGACCTTCCATTGATAAAGGCTGCTTCTTTTGGTTGGTGAAGACCTTCTACATTTGATTGTTTACCTACTCTTTAAAAGAAATAGCCTTTTGAGCATGCTTTTCTTTAATTTTATATATTTCTGATGTATATTCATATATCTGTGTTCGTCATCTTAGATCCTGCAGATCAGGATTACAGGTTTATCAACTCCCAGAACTTTTTATCCATGTTTGAAGATGACAAGGCTTTGCTGCTACAGGTGTGACATATCTCTTGTTGTATATCAGTCTTAATATCACATTGTATAGTTGGGCTTTCCACATTGACCTTTGCGGTGTATTTGTCTATGCTAAATTATTATGTTTAGATCTTTGCTATTGTTACCATCAGCAATCATTAATAATTTTGGAAATCAACTAATAGTAAGTCTTTGTTTCTTTGCAAACCACTGACACCCGAATATTCATTTGGCTCCTAACACAGAAATTTTTTGTCCTCTTTTTCCATAATAGAGTCCTTAGGTTCTTACAGTGCATGATTAATCATTAATTTATAGTATCCACACAAACAAAGCCCTGATTCTTTGTTTATTTGTTTGTTTGTTTTTTCTTTTTTCAAGGAAAGAACGAATTAGTTTGTTCCTTTGAACCTTATGAGGAAAATTATCCATGGACTTAACTGAATGAAGAGAAATCAGTTTTCTAGAATGAAACTTGGTGTAGGAACTGGATGTCTTTCAAGTTACAAATGCGAGCAAATGTGCTTGTTTATTATATTGTAAAAATGTTTGTCTACCAAGGTGGTTTTTCAAGTTTATTTAAGCGTTTGGAAATGATTTTTTTCCATTGATTCTTAATAAGATAAGATTAGATACTGATCAAACTACAAAAATTTTTGTAACTATCAATTTCGATAACATTTAAAGTTTGTATTAACTACCCACAGGTTGTCTTTGAACAGAAGCAATTCTACAGTAGTTTTCTCTTTGATTTCAGTATGCAGATGAACTGAAAAATAGACCATGTTTCATGTTTGTGATTGGGCTATTGCATAAACTATTACGTTTCTTAAAATACTTCCACCAGTTTCATTCACTTAGCTTCTCGAAATTATATTAATCATGAATGTCAACCTGTTTCTCGCCTAATGTATGTATGAATCTGTTCAATTAAGTTTCTCAAGGAAACTTTCCCATCCAAAATTGAATTGGAGGCTGATCCTATGGATGCCATCCCTATTTTTCTTTTCCTAGGCCAATGACGAAGGAACCCACTTTCTCGTGAGACAAGATTTACTTGAATTCAAGATGTAATCCATAGCATCCTACTTTTTTGCAACCGAGAGCTTTACTGCATTTCACAATTGAGAAATCTCTATGACGTCTGTTCATGTTTCACATGAAGAAAATTAAATTCTGGAGAAAAAACTAATTTGTTTGGTGGACTGCTCTTGGGGTCCATCATTGATAACCAATCATGAAAGATTTTTGACATCAATAGCGCCTTTTCTCTCTATTTTGAGTTTGAAAGCCTGATACTGCTTGACTCATATGTATTCTGACAATGACTTCGATATTTCCTCAAGAATTTAGAGTTCTTTTCTTATTTGTTTCTAATTTTATCATGCATTAAATGCCTACCTTTTCCATCTCCTGATCACTATTGTCAAAGTGTTGAAAGTGTTATGTTTGAACGTGTTAACCTGCATCTTTTGCAATAATGTAGCCACTTAAAGTATACTGTTCCTGGCAGCCCATTGGCTTTATTTAATATTTCTAATATTCTAATTAGTGTTATTTATTGCTAGAAAATTTGTTTTTTTCCAAAGACGCTTATTCTTTTTACATTCTGTTATCTGGTATAGGTAATTTCATCTGGAAGCAACCGTTGTGCACAATTTTCTACTACATGGAAGAAGATTGGTGAGATGCTTTCTACTAAAGTTTAGGCCGTAATATCTCCCACTTCTTTATTAAGCTGCACGTTTTTGGTTTTCTTCTTTTCTTTTATTTAGTTAATTTGCTGAATGGGTTTACAAATACTGGAGTGGTTGAACTTGGTGATGTTCATCTTGCTGTATATTTAGCTGAGAAAAAATCCAGTGGAAAGCCTTTCTTTAGAAGAGGTAAGAGCAACATGCTGATATTTACTGGTTCTATGCTCCAATTCATTCAAAACTTTACTTCTGATTTTATGGCAACTTATGTAGCAGTTCGTAACTTCGCTGGTCCTGTTAATACATCCTTACAATGAAAAGTGCTTCATAATGCCTGAATTTATGGTCCCTCTAGAATCTAGTTTCCCTTTCAATTATATGGCATTTATACTATTGCTAAACAGAATTGTGTGTTGTATCTTTAATAGTGTTTACTATGTTATTTCTTTCTTAAAACTTGAGATGTAACAAGAGGCAGACCTCAGAGCTGAGTACCATCATGTGCTTTATGCAATCTAGAAGGAAGTTCAAAATAGGAAAAAACTAGGGTGCTGCCGTATAAGATGCTTCTAAGAAACAGTGCCCTCTCCAAATCCAAATCTAGTATATGCATGTCTATTAATGCATTCGACATTTATCCAAACTTTTCTAACTAACATCCGAGACTTTAATCAAAAGATTCTGTTTTGTTGGAGCGGCACAGTTTGAATACTATTTCATTGTGCAAAGCTTTATTGTTAAGAATGCTATATAGTTTGTTTGTGGTTTACCTTTTGTTTCTCTCACCAGATTCATCTGTTTTTTAGTGTTTTATCTGATTGTTATTTGTTATTTAACATACACAATTCTAATTCCCACCCAACAACTCCGTGAGAGTTATACATCAATGTGAACGTCATCGACTATAAATAGATACAGGAAAAGTTTAATTTATATGGGTTTGGTAATATATGTCCATTTGAGATCATTGTTTATTTGGATTAATATTTTGAGTGAAGATCATTTTGTTAATATGGTCACCGAGCGCTTCTTAATTGTATAAATTAGTGACAAAGGAAGTTAGTATGATTTGCTTACTTTTTCTTGCCGTTTTGGGTGCTTGTACTGAAATTTGTAGGACTTCCAGTAGTTTTGGCTTTTCCACCTGGGTGTAAAAGTTCAAGTTGTCTTACTAGGTGTGTTTCCTCTTCACATAAATCCTTTATATTTAAAGAAACTAGGTTCTTTCTTTTTTAATTTTTGTTTTCTAGATTTGTAGTCTTAAATTGGTTTGTGTCCCTAGGTACAATGGTGAGCTCTCTGTTGATGCAATAACAGACTGGGTGGCTACAAGCATCCTCAATTTACCTCGCATTCCATATTACTTTAAGGAGTCAGTGGTAATCCATTAGATTCATTGTGCATTGTGACATTTGTAGTTTTTGTCTGGAAATTCCTTGTAATGATTTTTGATTTTCTTATCTGCTTGGGGTATGCCTGTTTAAGACAAAAAGTATTGAATCTTCCGTATTCTTAGAGTTATTCTTCAGAGTATGTGAATTGTATTTGTTTGTTTTCTCGTCTGGGTCATATGTATCTTTACCTGATGGGCCATTTACAATGTTGTGCTCTTTTGTGTCTATATAAACTTTGATTCTTTCTGCCTCTTTATTGCTCAAATTCAGCATGTCAGGTGCATGCTTTGTTTTCTATTTGTTATAAGGATAAACTTTTAATTAAATGAACATGAAGAGATAAAACATGTAGAGTCTTGGCAGAATGCTTCATCACTTCCATCATAGGATCACATTTTTGCTGGCTTACTCTTCAATGTGCTAGTGGTTTTTAATGATGCTGCTCCCTTGGTGACCTAAGCACATAGGAGTTATTAAGTTTTTTCTTTCTCAAAAATGACAGGAGATGTAATATAAATTTCTTATAAGTTGGCCTCAAAGTGCCAAGTTTCAAATTTATTTGATACAAATTCCATGTTCGGAAATGATTCAGCGAAGATTTTGTTTGAATATAAGAAAAATTGGAAATTTGATATATATTAAAACCCATATGTTGAAACATCTATAAAAACCTCAACTTTGAACTCTGTTTTAACTAGAAGTAAGGTAATTGTCATAATTCTGAGGAGTCATAAATGAATTAATTGCAATTTTCATTTCCTTTTTTCTAAAATTATGTCATTTTAGAAAATTCTATCTTGTATCTATAATTATGACTCGATCCATTTTATGTGATAGCCTACTAAGTTAACCGAATCTACATCAGTATCTATTCATGCACAAAAAAAAAAAAGAATCAACCAGAGATAGTTTCCCAAACATATTCTAATATTATTTGTAGCTAAATCCTAAATGTTAAGTTTTTTTCAAATATCGCAATGATGTTTGTACGCCTTAAGTCTAAATGAACTTGCAATGCCCTCTCTCTCTCCACTTTGTGGTTTTGATTATCAGCTTTAATATGAAATTTACTTCTTTTCCAGGTGCATAACTTTCTGGCAAAGGGTAAACCTCATCAGGTATAGTTTGTCCTCTTATCTCACAAGTACATATTACTTCTATAATGTATTTTTCATCCTTTTAGTTTTCTAATTTGATAACACACAGGCATTGATCACCATGAGAAGCATGTGATTGGTGATTGCTTGCTATTAAAAATTTATGGTGACAGTATTATTAAAAATAGTTGACCAGATAATATATTAAATTTTCTATGATAATGACTCTACAGTACCATCAAAAGAAGTACTGGTATAGAACCGTGTGAAAAGTGTTTCTATGGTGATTACAGACTCCCAAACATAAACTGTAGTAAGAGAAAACATTAGGCCTGCATCAAAACCTGTTAAATAACAAGCACTAATAATTTTTATCCAACTTATGATGACCAAATGAAGTGATTAATGATGGAGCCTTCATACATATATATATATATATATAATATATATATATATATTTCAATACTTAGATCCCTTTGTTCTATATCATGCAAGTATGCATAAAATATGATTTAAAAATGTAAACTGTTTAGTAGTAGAAACAGAACATTCCATGTAAGTATGTGTTATGTTGTCCTTTTCCTTATCTCCGGTTTTTTCTACAATTTAGGAGCGGTTGACTTCAATTCTTCTTGACTTTTGGTACTTTGTGTCTTTTGTTTTTGGTTTCCTCTCACATAATAGTTGATACCCAATTCCCAATCAAGTTATGCTTCATCATGCTAACCCTTTAATCAACTTTTCTGCAAGTCTACTTTGGCTCGAGCTTATTTATATGCTTGAGAGTTGAAACAATGAAAACAGTTCATTTGGTCTCCAAAAATTTCTTATCGTCTTTAGCACTTTCTTTTGTTCTAAGGCATTGGAGTTACACTGTGTCCACCTACTGAGTTCCAGAATGTGCTTCTATGGGCCCTGGCATTTGGAACTTTAAACCCATCCTTGGAACTCCCACATCTTTTCTCATTGTGGAGCCTAAGCCTGACGAACCCTCGCCTTCATCTGTAAAACAGTCCCTAGATGCTGGTAAACAAAATTCCAAGTCAAGGTCCTCTCATTCTTGGCAGGAGGGGTAATCCGAACTTGCTTAAGAGATAAGATAGAGGAAACGTAGAAGGCTGGTTCTATCTGAATCTTAGACACTTCTGAGAGAAACCGTTTTTATAATTGCAGCGGGTGAATTAGTAATTAGTAGGAAATGAAGAACTGGAATATTTCGAGTTCCTTAGTTAGAATACCCTGATTAGGACTCAAATCCCTGAATAAGAAAGTGAATAAACTGGCAAACTTAATGCTTAAAACTAAAATCAGCAAATGACTAATGGTAATTAACAAATAAAGATATTGCTTTAACTATGACGATTATACTTTGTCCAATTGGTCGGCCATGAGCTTTACTTTTTCTTCAGTGTGGTGTATGGTAGTGCTCAAATTTGTTTATTATTTTTATACTATTCGGCATTTGTCATGATCCTACAGCATTTTGGTCCAATTGTTTTAATTTGTGTCTTGTGCTAGGAGATGTAAATTGTCAGTTGAAACTTCTTTTTTTGCTGGATTACTTGCCTTGAGTGGCTTCAATAGGTGCTCCGGCCTCTAATTCATTTACAACTTTATCCTGGTAGGTTAAAGTAATTTTCATCTCAAAAACTGGAGAACGTGCTACTCCGTTCATTCGTCAGGCCGCTAAAAACTATTCGTCATATGCCACGTTTGCCTTCACTCTATGGAAAGAAGACGAATCTGCTTTCTGGTGGAATATGTATGTGATTTTCTATTTGTTTTTTTTCTTTTCCTTGTCTCTGTGTCAGAAGAGGTATGCCACGTTTGCCTTCACTTTATGGAAAGAAGACGAATTTGCTTTATGGTGGAATATGCATGTGATTTTCATTTGTTTTTTTCTTTCCTTCTCCAGTGTCAAAAGAGGTCCTTTTCCGAGTGCATGGATTCTTAATGTTTGTCCACTCATTGACTTTTCTCTGTGTTATGTTCCTTCTTACATTCTGGATTTGCTTGGCACATTTTATGCTGTAGAACGAAACATTTAATGCTTATTTTTTAAATTCAATGAGGGCAAGAATGATCTTTTGATCCTGCAGAGTTTATAAACTAGCTGCAGTCACATTCCAGCAAATAACATGCAGATGTAATTATTATGTGCTCCTTTTTCAGTATGGTTCCTCTTTATGGAGATTCAATATGCTTTGAATTTCTTTACTTATTCCTAGTACTGTTTAGACAGGTGATGTCTGACTCTGATAAGGATTGACTTATCAGTATTTATATTAGTGAGATCTGTTGTGAGCTAGACTGACTTTGCCAAACAGAACTAAGACCAGGTGATTACAAGTTCTTGTCAGGTTCACAATTAAAGTGGCTATTCGATAAATTAGTGTAGGAACTTGTTTGCATCCAATGAAAAAGAATGAGAAAACAAACGCTTCACCCATAGAGGTTTTGCTGAAAATTTTGAGATTCATTTATCTAACTGGAAACATGTGTACAGCATCCTATATACCATTTTATCGAATCCAGTTTATTTTCTTGGACATTTGTCATCATTTCATATTTTCCATACAACAGGTTTGGTGTGGAGTCTGCTCCTGCGATAGTATTTTTGAAAGATCCTGGAGTTGATCCTGTTGTTTATCAAGGCATGTAGCAGTTCTTTCATACTTGTGTAGTTAGATAATTCAATTATTCAAGTTGGGTAGATATGTATGAGCTAATAAATTTGCATTATTCTGGTAGGTATTAGCTAATAAGTCTTAATTATTTTCAGGATTGGTCAATAGTTCGTCGTTAATAGATATCATGGAGAAGAACAAAAATCATGGTACAGTTGCCCTTTCTACTCTTAAGTTAATTGCATTTGATGTCATATGTAAAATTAAACTTTGTCTTGAACATGCTACAGCTCGCATTTTCCTTTTGGTAATTGAAATTGATGTTACTGTTGTGTAATATAAAGTTATGTATTTCATGACATATTTTTGCAAATTGTAGTTACATGATAGTTATCGTTTTTGTCATCGTATAACTCTTTAAGTTTTCTGTTTCGGGTTGCTCCATATATTGACGGTTGTCCTCAAATTGCCTCGTCTCAAGGGAAAAATTTTCAGATGTCTTACAATCCACACCAAGGGTTAATTTTGGAAAATAATAAACCAGACTTGTTTTTAGCCTTGTTTTAGAATACTTCTTTGATCAAGTTACAACAGACGTGATTAACACGAAACCTTTTCACAAATTTCAGTTTAGTTCGATCACTCTGAATAGAAATGGTGAGGGGGAAATTTTGATCACCATACTTGAATTGTACTCGTTTCAAGACACCTGGAATAATGAGGTTCCTACCCTCTTTTAGCGTTCTAGGGTTACTTTCTTCTTGTTTTGGCAAGTAAATGAGGAGTACAGCAGTCTCGAAGTCTTTGATAAGTGGTCTTTGCTTATGGTTGATATTTTTCTGAAGCAACCTTAATTGTTAAACTGGTTTTAGTTTGAACCTCTTGTTATGTGCTTTCAGTGCTTCCGCAGCTGAGAAATGTGACTTCAATGGAGTTGGGCTGTGACGTCCATGGCTATTCACGCGCTGGAAGTGATACCAAGATTTGGTATTGTGCCCTTATTGCTGGGAGGCCAAGCCAGGAACTCAATGAAATGCGTGAAGTGAGCTCATTATCTTTTTCTCTTCGTTTTCCTCCTCCTCGCTGTGTGTGTATGTCTGTCTTTCTTAATGTATACCTTGTTATTATTAGAGAGCACCTTTTTGGTGTCCTATTTTTTTTATGGTATGTCATTTTTTTTTATTTTTTTCAAAACATTCAGCAGTTTTTTTTGTTTTTTTTTTTCCTTTTCCCAACTTCCAATTATGTTTGTTTTTCTTCCCCAACTTTCTCTAAATAACTACTCACAATCTCTATTTTTGTAATATTTTTGTTATTTATTTAACTAAAATATATATTTTAAATAAGTAAGAATTATATTATTTATATTTTTAAATTAATTGCACACACATTTGGGAGCCGTGCCACACGCACTATACTAATTATGTGGTATTAGGACATTGAAATGGTTCTCTATGTGTCATTCATGAATTATGAGTTTTTACTTATTTTTTCCTTTTCTTAATAGGTAAGTCAGATAATACGGGGAAAATAATGCTTAAATTCATAGAATTATAGAAGAAACCCACAGGAAAAGAGGGTTGAACAAGTGATCGAAATCATGGAGTGTTTTAAATAACTAGTAGCAGGTGGTTGTTTGGGATTATATCTTCAAGGATCACAAATGATAATTGCATGATATTCACATGCAGTTACACAGATTCTGTGTGGTTTTTTATATAAAGAATTTTATTAATTCAGCAACCTCCACGCTGGTGTAAGTGACATATGTTTAAAGATTATGCGCAGAGTGCAACATAAACTTTCAAACGGCGGGAAGACAGATGTTGCTGATCAAGAGACCCTGTCAACTCCAGCAGCCTTAGCACTGAAACAGAAGCGACTCACATTTGCGTGGGTAGATGGGGAGGCACAGCATGTGAGCTCCATTCTTCTATTGCCATTTGATTTTGTTCTCGTTTGTTGTTCTAGGTTGATTTATAATACTGTTGGATGTGATTTTTTCAACTTCACTGGTATCTTTATTAGAAAGTCTGCCTATAAAATATCAAAGACAGAGCAGTTAATCATATTCATTACTCATAAACATGTTTATGTTAATTATATTTCTGGGGTTTGCATGACACTGCACCAAAATAATGATGTTGCTTAGTTTTATAATATTGTTAATGTGCTAGTCTTCAATAAGAGAAGTAGTAGCTATACGGAACTGGGTCATCATATTCTTGGGGAGATTTGGCCCACTGATGAATGATACAACTTTCAACAAAAGGTAAAGGAGTATTTCCCAGGAAATGTATGTTTCCCTATAGCCCTATTTGAGTTCTTTCTGGACAGCTTTTAATTGGATTTCTGTTGTTTTGTAATCATTGCTATTTTGTAAGCGTCAACTGGTTTTTACTTGTTAAGTCTAGTTATAGCATACGTTATTTCTCATTAAAGTATGATTAGTTTGGTTGTCACTTTGATACACTTCCAATTTCTGAAACATGCCCTATCTGGTGTAAACTATTACTGTGCTCGATTTGAATTGCAGTTTCCCCATTGATTGTAGTAGCTTTGAAGCGTTTGTGTGATCGTGTGATATATCAAACATTGCTAAATTCTAGTTCCGATGCCTGGTCTCTTCGTGTTTTCCTCTTCCTGTTTCCTGATGCTGTTCTAGAGCCTAACACAACCTTCAGTTTTGATTTGTATTTTTCCTTAAGTTTCGTTTGTCCAAAATTTACATTTAGTATATCCACAACTGGTTATACACTTATACACATCCAAATATTCTAATATACTGAGTGAGAGTAGATTAATATGGTTTGGCGGAATGATGCCCTCATTGTAAACCTAATGGGACAAGCATTCATGGTAAACCTATTGGAAGAGATTGACCTAAAATCACTTGGAATGAGTAATGAGAAAGATCTATAATATGTTTTTTTTTCTGAACAAATGGTCAAGATGTTTCATGCAAAATGAAAAATCATCTGCTAATCTTTCTCTAACTGAAGAAATTTGCTTAACAGCAAGATTATTCCACAAATGTCCAAGCTTGTTATTGATTTGCCAACCAGCATCTGTTTTTATGAAGCAACTCTCTTCTTGTAATAGTATTCTTTTGTCATCTTACTAAAGCATTTTATACAACATGTTGTGATATTGATAACTAAAGTTATCCCTTTCATGCAGAGGTATTGTTTCTTCCACATTCATTCACAAGATAGCTATGAGACATGTGGACCTAGGAAGAGTCCGACGGATGCACCTCGGTTGTTTATTGTGCGTTATGAGAGGAACCCTAACTCTGAGAAAGTGGACACGTCGAAACAGGCAAACAATGTCTTCCATTCTTTGTTTCATACTGAAGTTGATCCAGTATCCACACTTGTTGCTAAGTACAACGGCTCGAGCGAAATTTCAGAGGTTAGAATTCTTTAGAAGTTATGTGCTCTTCAAAGTCTATGTTTGTGCAATAACTTCAATTTTTGTAGACATTAGTTTCAGGTTAAACATATTGTACACATTGGGTGTTTGCTTAATTTGCCTTTCATTCAGGAGCTTTCTTTGTTCATTTTTTAACCATATTATATACAGGGAATATTTTTTGTGATTGTAGTTCAGGTATTTACATAAAAGCTTCTATTCATGCATGCTTCATAGATTATGTAATGATGCTTATTACTGAAAATTTGATTTGATCCCCAGATCATATCATGGATTTCTCAAACAATTAAAGATGGTGACACCAGAGAACTCCCTCCTTTTGTAAGTTGGTTCCTAAACTCTTTATAAGACGTGAAATTTAGCTTTTCTAGCAGGTGATTGTGCAGGATTCCGTTCCTTATTTCATCTCCTATTACTGTGAATTTGACAATCTCTTCCCTCCCTCCCTCTGTGTGTGTGTGTTTATGAGTGGTTATATCTGTTACGGGAAAAGAGCTGTGCACCCGCACCCACACACATTCGAGGTGCATGCTAGTTTTGGGTTCTAGACGCTATGAGTTTGTCGATACCCGTTCTTTCCTCGAAGTGGATTTAAGCTCTGAGCAGCTTGCTCTGGTGAAAGGTTTGTTAGCATGCCGAACAATATCATGCTGACGTCTGCATGTACTTCATTTATTTTATCTTGATTCTTGTATGACTATATCGACAAAGATGTCAGAATCTGATGTTCACTTCTGATGCTATTTGAGTTGCATTTACATTCCGTCTACTCATTTTGTTACTATGGTTTGGATTTTAGCCATTTCTAGGAGATGTCGGCAGGCTGTCTTAACATAATCATTCTATCTCCATTCCTCGTTCACATTTGACCATTATCCAGAAACTGGAGCCAAACTGCTGTTTACTTTCTCTACCCATTCATTATACCACTGATATAGATGAGGATAGGGTGTCGGTAATCAAAGTCATCATCCTTATTGCAGTTCTCAGATAAGCATTCCTTCTTCTGCAGAAAACAAGAGCTCCTGAGCTGGTGCCTGAGGACGGAGATCAGATCTGGTCAAAGAGTTCCAACTCCTTGATTTCTTCTGGAAGAAACATGAGAGAATGGATCAGTGGATTCATATCCAGTATACCTGATCACCTTAGCGATCCAAAAATCGGCCCTTCCTTGATGTTGGTTGCTTTGATGTCATCTGGTCTGATTTATCTGAACAGAACCCGATCAACTAAACCTGGCAACCAAAACGAACCTAACCAAGAAAAGGTAAAAACAATCGTGTCTTGCGCTCATTCCCGTTCCCAGTAAGCAACTGCATGCATGAGCACTTGAAATGCCACTACACAAGTCTGACTCTTGCATTTCTCCTTAAACCTATTCGGTGTATGTGAATTTGCTCGCCTCTCAGTTAAACCCCTCCGTTTTTATGTTATTAACATCACATAGAATCCTTCTTATATTCTTACAGAATTCTGCACGTTTTGTGTTCCTATTAAACTCAACTATGAAATTTTCTTATGATGTTGGACCTAATGTTAACTTTTTGTATGTCGACTGCAGAATGAGAATAAACCAGGGCGAAGGAGTAGACGAAGAAAAGCCTCAAACCAACTCATACCGCCTTCCATCACTGACGTAGAGCCAAAAGATGCAAAACAAATACCATTGCTCTCAGACTCTGAATCCGAATAAAGAACTGGTTTTCGTTCGACATTTTGTGGTAGGAAAGACTTGCAATCAGGAACAAATGTTGAACGAAGGGGTTGAAATTGCAAGCTAGGCAGAGGTTTTTACATATTTATTCTTGATGCAACTCACTTTTTCTGCTTATATTGCAATATCGGAGACGGTAGAGATATATTTATGTTAGATAATAGTAGTTTACCAAATTTTAATTTTTATTCCTATTTTATGCACAAAATTTGTGCTCGACTGTTAAACTACTAAATAGAAATGTATGTGGTTTGAGAGAATACCGTTACCCATGATTTAAAGGTAGAAAATTCAAAGGGTAAATTGCATAAAACCGTTCCGTGTTTTTATTCTTTAGCTAAAAATCCTCAAATGTTAATTTTATAGGTAAAAAACCACCTTTGTTTTTTGAAATTATGTACCCTCCCAATCCCTTAGTTAGGATTAACGACGTTAGAATTTTTACTAAGTTGATTGTTATACCCTTGTTGTTGTAGCCATTGATTATCAATAGTTTAAAATGAACGCGTCAGATTCAAAGTTATTTTACAATATATTTTATATATACACACACTGTGGCGTCGTCGCCAAGACACTGGGTGACCTCGCCGTCGCCCCCTTTTGAAAGGGCGGTCGCCTGGCGACGTCGCCTTTAATGGGTTCTGTGCGACCATTCACGGAGAGATGTCTTTAAAAGAAAAAAATTAATTGCCCTGGATCTGGGCGGCTGCCAAGCGATGTAGCCTCTGTGTCGAGGTTCTGGGTGCTATGGTCGCCTATTGCCGAGTCTTCTTTTTTGTCGGCGATGAGATGTTAAACTTTTTAAAAAAGATAAAAATAAAAAAATGTAGTAAAAATAATTTAATTTTTCAAAAGTTTAAAATAATAAAAAAATATCAATTTTTTAGTTTAATACATATATTTATAATTTTAATTTAAATATTATTTTATAAATAATATAACTTAAAAAATAATATAATTTTTAAGTTTTTTGATATTTGATTAATATATTTTATATATAAAATAAAATATATTTTTATGTTTAATTAATATGTTTTATGTACTTTTATGTTTAGTTAATGTATTTCATAAATAAATAAAATTAATTAAAATAATATAATTGAATAATATAGTCATTAATCAATAATATATAATTTATTAAAATATATTTAAACTAAAATATATTATAAAATTTGTATAATATTTCAACAATAAGAGAATTAGAAGTGAGAGAAAATTGGGAAATTTTATATCATTTCACTATATCATCATACAAAATAAAGTGACTTATTTATAGGCTCTAAAATTACAATCAAAAGTCTTATATTGATAAGGGAGATGAACCATAAGAGTCTTCAATTTATGGGAGATGGAGATGAACATCCACCACCTTTTTGAATTTCTTAAATTTCATAACACTCCCCCTTTAATGTTCATTAATCAAGAATATGTCTGTTAAAAATTATTAGGAAAAACCCAAGGGACAAAAACCTAGCTAAAGAAAAAGAGTATACTATTCTTCAATATGGGGATATATACTGCCTCATTAAAATCCTTACCAGGAAAACCCAGTGGGAAAATCATGGTTAAGGAAAAAAGAGCGCAGTTCAGTTTTACTCCCCCCTCATTAAAATATCAGTTACGATCTTTGAAGTGACGGACGTTAATATTATAGACTAACTTCTTGAATATTGCAGTAGGAAGTGTCTTGGTGAACAAATCTGCCAGATTTTCACTTGAACGGACTTGTTGAACATCAATATCGCCATTCTTTTGAAGATCATGAGTGAAGAAGAATTTTGGTGAAATATGTTTCGTTCTATCTCCTTTGATGTACCCTTCTTTCAGTTGAGCAATACATGCTGCATTATCTTCATAAGGATCGTTGAAATAATCTTTTCAATTGATAATCCACAAGTCTCTCGAATGTGTTGAATCATGCATCTCAACCAAAAATATTCTTGACTTGCCTCACGTATTGCTATAATTTATGCATGATTTGATGATGTGATTGTTATTGTTTGTTTCATAGAATGCCTTCGCGTTGGTGCATAACTATATCTTACTAATAAATTAATAGCAAATGTTATATCAGATCTTGTATGGTTAGTAAGATACATAAGTGCTCCAATTGCACGGAGTTCCCCACCCAAAAGACTAAAGTCCCGATTTCTGGTTTAGATTCTGTCAACAGGGCTCGTTCAAAGAGGCCACAGAAAAGAGATTAGATTACATTGGGGCCGGCATCTTTCTTCATTCTTGGGCTTAGCAATGTCAGTTGTTAATAGTATCATACGAGAAAGCTGAACTACTACCAGTACCAGCATTAAAGGTATGGTACTTCAGGACCAAGTAGTTCTTCATCACTTTCTCGAGGTCTAAAGGGGTCCTTCTTCACATCTAATGATCTTACAACCATTAGGGTGCTCAATTGATGTGATTTGTCCATATAGAATCGCTTTAACACCTTCGCCATATAAGCTTCTCGATGCACAAGGATTTTATTTTTAAATGTTCAACTTGCAATCCAAGACAATATTTTGTTCGTCCTAGATCTATCATTTCAAATTCTTTCTTTAAGCAATTTATTGCCTTTAGAAGCTCTTATGGAGTTCCAATAATGTTTAAATCATCCACATAAACTGCAATTATAACAAATTCATTTCCAGATCTTTTCATGAAAATACATGGACATTCCAGCGATCATTTTTATATCCTTCTTTCAACAAATAATCACTGAGATGATTATAACACATTCGCCCTGATTTTATACCACATTCGCCCTGATTTCTTCAACCTATATAGGAATTTATTTAATTTAATAGAATATTGTTCTCGAGAATCTGAATTGTATGCTTCGGGCAAATAAAATCCTTTAGGGAGTTTCATATAGATATCATTATCAAGTGAACCATAGAGATAGGCTGTAACAACATCTAGTAGACGCAAATCTAATCCTTCTTTTACTGCAAGACTAATTAAGTATCGAAAAGTAGTTGCATCCACCACAAAAGAGTATGTCTCTTTACAGTCAATACCGAGTCTTTGCGAAAACCCTTGAGCAACAAGTCTTGCCTTATATCTGATAATTTCTCCTTACTCATTTCGTTTTCGTACAAATACCTATTTGTATCCCACTAGTTTTACATCTGTGAGTCTACAGACTATAGGTCCAAAAATCTTTCGCGGTGCGAGCGAGTTTAACTTTGCCTGAATTACATCTTTTCATTTTGGGCAATCATTTCTTTGTCTGCATTCCTGAATAGTCTTTGGTTCATGATCTTCATTATCATGTATTACATTAAGCGCTATATTATATGCAAAAATATCGTCAACGATTATTCCATTTCGGTTCCAATATATTCTATTTAGGACATAATTTATAGAAATCTCTTCATTTTTCATGAATTTCAGGTATCTGATTTTCTTTTGGAACTGACATATTATATATGCCTGGAGACTCTTCCGAAGTTGTATCCTCGATTTGACCATTTTGATTAATAGCTCCTTTTCTTTTTGGGATTTTTATCTTTGGAACTGATTGGCCTACCTCACTTCAGGCGTGTTTTAGGCTCATTTGCAATTTTAGCTTGTCCAATAGGGACATCTATTTTTATCAAAGCATTAGCAGCTGGAACATGAGATTTAGTTACTCTTTTTGGGTCAGTAAATGCATCTGGCAGTTGATTAGCTAAACTTTGCAAATGAATTATCTTTTGAACTTCCAGTTCACTTTGATTAGTGCGAGGATCAAGATGAGATAATGATAATTCATTCCACCTAATTTTCTTTTCCAACTGCTTAGTCTCTCCCCCTAATGTTGGATAAACTGATTCATCAAAATGACAATCGGCAAAGCGAGCCGTAAATAAGTCTCGTGTCAATGGTTCAAGATACTTTACAATGGATGAAGATTTATACCCAACATAAATTCCCAACTTTCTCTGATGACCTATCTTAGTGCGTTGTGGTGGCGCAATTGGACATATACCACGCACCCAAAAACTCTTAGATGGGAAATATTAGGTTCTTGACCAAAAACCAATTGAAGGGGAGAGAACTTGTGATAACTTGTTGGCTAATGCGAATTAGTGCTGATGTATGCAAAATAGCATGTCCCAACAAGAAATGGAAAGTTTTGATCTCATAAGCAATGATCTGGCAATTAATTGCAGAGCTTTATAAATGATTCTGTAAGACCATTCTGTGTACGAACACGTGCTACAGGATGTTCAACATCAATTCCAATAGACATGTAATAGTCATTGAAATTTTGAAAAGTGAATTCTCCAGCATTATCAAGGCGTATTTTCTTTTTAGATAATAAGAAAAATATACCCGTAATCGAATTAATTAAGCAAGCAACCTCGAAAACGCCAGGTTACGAGATAATAATAAAGACATATGTAACCATCTAGTTGATGCATCAATTAAAACTATGAAATATCGAAATGGTCCACATGGCGGGTGGATTGGTCAACAAATATCGCCTTGTATACGTTCAAAAAATATTAGAGATTAATTATTTATTTTTGTTGATGGTCGAATAGTTAACTTTCCTTGAGAACAAGCAACACAT
The DNA here is from genome assembly GCA_034509725.1 of Sesamum angolense. Lineage (NCBI taxonomy): Eukaryota > Viridiplantae > Streptophyta > Magnoliopsida > Lamiales > Pedaliaceae > Sesamum > Sesamum angolense. Next base: position 4,454,832 of record JACGWL010000012.1, read on the forward strand.
GAGAAATTATTGGATTGAAGAATCTATTGGCTCTTCAATGTATGTCCATATGAATTTTTAATTATTTTTCGCATCTTAATTGATCCGGGATGGCCTAACCGGTCATGCCACACAACAAACTTATTATGATTTTAAAACTTCTGATTTACGATAGCATGAGTTTCAATTGTACTAATATATGTGTAGTACAATCCAGAAGAAAATGCCGGTAATTTTTTCAATATGCATTTTTTCCCAAGATCACATTTGTGATATAGAGATACTCAATATTTTCTTCATTTGTTGTCTCAATATGAATTCATTTCGGCGGATATCCTTAAAACTTATAAAGTTTCTTTGAGACTTCGGTAGAATAAAGTGCATCATCAATATAAAATTGTGTTCCATCGAGTAACAATACATTAGCTCTTCCGGAGCCCTTAATTAACTTTGCACTACCGGATATAGTACTAACATTGGGTTCTTGTATTACTAAATAAGAGAAATATTTTTTTATCCTTAAGTATTGTGTGAGTTGTGGCACAAACAGCGAGACATATATCTTCACTATTGATATTGGTGCTAACCAAAGAGATATTCATTCTTGATTAAAACATGACCAAAAATATAAAACTAATATCAGTATATGCTACAAGTGAGACAAAACATGACACAAAATATGTTATAAGTTCTTTATTATCATAGAAAACATACTGGACACAAGATTCATAATTTTAAACAAGAAATAAGAAAATTGCTAACACTTCCATCACCAATAAAGTGATCAATTTTTCCATTTGGATCAACAAAAAAATCAGCAACGTTTAGATGAGTCATATCAATATATCCATCACTTTCGTCATCAACAAAATTTGTTTCAATCTTCTTATTCTTATTTCTTAGAGACTCTTGATAAAAGTCAATAAGATGCTTTGGCGCACGACAAGTACGAGACTAATGACCTTTTCCAACACAACGATAGCATGAAGTCTCCACATGTTTGCTAGTTTGCCCACTGTTTTTCTTTTTAGGTTTTCCTTCACCATTTTTTCACTATTGGTGGAAAGATATATTCTTAGAATGACCACCACGATATCCACGTCCACGACCACGGTATGATTTATGATTATAGTGGTTGTGCGTTGCTACATTCACTTCAGGGAATGGAGCAGAATCAGTCGGTCAAGACTCATGATTTTTCAGCAAAAGATCATTATTTTGTTTAGCCACAAAAAGACAAGAAATTAACTCAAAATATTTCGTGAAACCTTTTTCACGATATTGCTGCTGCAGGAGCATATTGATGTGTGGAAGGTGGAGAATGTTTTTTTAACATATCAGCATAAGTGATTCATAATCTACACAATTTTAACTGAGAACTTATTCTAAACATTGCAAAATTCTACTCACTTACTGTTTTAAAATTCTGCAATCTCAAGTGCATCCAATCATAGCGAGCTTTTGGAAGAATTACTGTTTTCTGGTGGTCACACATTTTTTCAAATATTCCATAGAACAAGTGGGCCTTTTACTGTAAGATATTTGATTTTTAATCCTTCATGGAGGTGGTGACGAAGAAAAATCATAGCTTTGGCCTTATCATGATTAGATGCTTCATTACCTTTGTTGATAGTATTTTCAAGACCATTTGCATCCAAATGAATTTCAGCATCTAATACCCAAGATAAATAATTCTTACCCGTAATGTCAAGAGCCACAAAGTCAAGTTTTGCAAGATACAACATAATATCACTATCATAAAATAACTATCATAAAATAACTAAACAAGTTAGACAATTTTTAATATTATAAAATCAAAAAATAAAAAAATTAATTAATAAGTAGATAGTTGTGACATGCATATAATATATCAAAATTAGCATGTTCATATTATAATATTATCTTCAAAATCAATATATCATATGCATGTAAAAGATATAAATAAACTACGACTGATAGAAATAAAATATGTAAGTAATAAAATATTTTACTAGATATGTTTAGAGATATTACCTTTGAAAATTAAATCTTACTACAAAGATCCCCTTGACGGTTAGGTGGAGCTTTCTTGAAAATGTAGAATTCTCATACTGAGAACGTATTATAAAACTTGTATGATATTTCAACAATATGAATTAGAAATGAGAGAAAAGAGGGAGAATTCTATATCATTTCATTATATCATCATACAAAATAAAATGGACTATTTATAGGCTACAAAATTACAACCAAAGGTCTCATCTTTGATGAAGAGAGATGAACCAAAAAGTTTACAATTTATGGTAGAATGCAAAGAGGATGGAAGATGAAAAATCAACATCCATAATTTAATAATTTCTTAATATTCATAACATTGGTTGTAATTTGGAGCCTATAAATAGGCCATTTTGTTTTGTATGATGATATAGTGAAATGATATATAACTCTCCCCTTTTTTCTCTCACTTCTAATTCTCATATTGTTGAAATATTATACAAGTTTTATAATAAAATATTGATTTTTTTCATATATATCAAATAAAGGGGTATAATAGATATTTGCAAATATAAATAATGTCAAAAAGTGATAAAAAAGAAACCCACTCATTTTGGGCGTGTGAAATGCTTTCTAATGGAGAGGCGAATTTTTGCTGTATTTTAAATAACACGGGATTCTTTTTGCCAATTAATATAACATAGGGGGATTTTGCGCTATTTTCCTAAAACACAAAAGGTATTATGCAATTTACCCAAATTCAAATCTTAAAAATAAAATATTAAAAAGAATTATAAAACTTTTTATATCTATTTCAAATTATATTTTGCGGAACATTAATGAATTATAATTCTTTTATAGAAAGTCATCACAATTCTTTTTCTTAAATCTTTATTAAAATCCAAAATATTTCCATCTTGAGAAAATTTTTCTGAAAAGATTGACAAAAATATATCACCAAATTAACAATGGAACAGAAAGATTTTTCTTTTGACTTCTGAACTGCTTATAAGTACTCCTAATATGCATATCTCAGTCAAACTCAACCTTAAGGGTGTTTGGCTAAACTTTTTAAGGCAACTTATACTTACATTTTATATATTTTAGAAGATGTTGGATTTTATTTTAAAAAATAAGATCTTAAAGTGTTTGAATAAAATAAGATGTTAAAATTTATATAATATTTTCACTTCTTATAAGATGTTAGGGTTTTTGACATAGTAAAATCATTTTATTGATAAAAAGATCAAAATAGACATGATACCATTTGAATCAAACAAGTAGCATACTTTCATCAATAATACACATTAGTTTAATTCTAAAATAAAATTTAATAGATAATCTTTTTACAAAAATTAAAAAAACAATGAATTATTACCTAAATTTTTGAATAAAAATAATATATATGTACAATCATGCAAGTCAAATATTAACAAGTAGATATGTAATTGATTATTCTTTTTTGTTAATTCAATGACTATTTCTAGTCATGACATTCTTGCAAGTTGGATTCACAACGACTCTTTTGAGGTAAAAGTTTCTCCCTCTTGGGCTCCCTTGCTTGCGGAGCACGACAATCCTCCAAGCAGGTAAAATGTGAGATCCACGAATTTTTCATACATAACTGTGGAATTAATTGGTGAATATTTATGAATATAGTTAATTAGTAAATAAATTATAAAATTTTGATTATAGTAAGACTTGAGCGAAGTAAATTAGAGCTTTATAAAATATCTAAAAATAAATTATATTAATTAAAAAAATTAGGAATGACATATTGAGTATTTTAAAAAAGATTAAGAAAAACTAAAAAAAATAAAGAGGAAAGAGGGGGCAGCAGCAGCGTGTGGCTACCACCGCCTCACCCTCCTCTTCCCCTTTAAATTACACACACAATTACATATTACACACACTCACACCTTAAACACACACAATAGCAAATTCGCATATTTGCAACGCGCAAGTACTGTCTTAATTTTTAAAATTTATATTAGTTTATATAATTACTAGATATTATCGCATGCAGTTCGCGGGCATGTAAAAAGAAACTTGATATGAGATGATAAGAAAAAATTTTTTTAAAAGGAATAAAATTATAATTATAAATTATAATAAATATGGAGAAAGAGAAATGTGGGTAGTGGGTAGTTATGAGGAAAAAAATAGTTATAAAATTATTAAAAAATATTGAAATTACTAATTTGATCAAATAATTTTAAAGAGAAAAAATGAAATGAGGGGTAAATTGGGACAATCTAACATTGGTACGCTTAAATAATTTTTTTTATAATAGTATAGATATTACTTAATTAGTTCATTTACTAAATATAATTTATATTGATCGATGTACTGTTTAATTGATATTTTTTATGAGTTTGGCTATTTAAATAGTATCAAAATAATTAGTGTCAAAATAAATATCACATTTGATATAAAAATATTGTAGTTGGTTAATTAAATTACTAAATTTATTAGATTTAATTATTACTATAATTAATTTACTCAATTTCATTGGGTCTATTGACTAAATACTTAATTATATGTATTGGTGTTCGATAAATTTTATAGTAGCAAGAAATTAAAAGAAAATTTATAAAAATATTAGAAAGTATTGAAAATTCTATTTGGAAAATATTGTACTTATTAAAAGAAAATATGAGATTCCTGTAATAATTCAATTTTGGAATATTATTTAGAACGGTAATTATAAAAATATGGGGGGTTTGAGTAAATGAATTTTTATGAGTTGGTTGATAAATTAAAAATATATCTAAAAAGTTTAAGAAGTTAATTACTTAGAAAATAACGGAACAAAGACTTGTATTTTGATAGAAATGAAATATTAAAAAGATTGTTGGAAATTATAGGATAATATTTAATATTTTATTTATAAATTACGATATTGTTGATAATATTAATTATATGCATTATAACTTATTATAGGATTCGGAGATGAAGTGAGAGGACTGAGTATTTGTCTATTTGATAATTAAAGCGTTGTAAGGTCGAGCTAAGTAAATAATTAGTGTCATCTATATGTGTCCCTTTTATCTGATATAACTTTATTGCAACTCTATGACTTGTGCTGCTAATAACCTATTAGAAAAACATGATCTATTGATGGTTCAAGGTGATCGATTGATTGGTGACAGCGATGTAAGTAAATAATTAGTATTATCTATATATGTCCCTTTTCTTTGTGATATTGGTTATATATAAGTATGTGACTCATGTTGAAACTGATATATTTGAAAATATATGGGTGTGGTTGATTTAATTTGAATAATTGTATTGTGAACGTGAAATGAGAAAATGCATTGAATATTTCATTGCTGTATGATGTGTTGTTGGTGCCTGAAAATAAAAATATGTCAATATATTATTTTATGTTACTAGCTGCTTACAGGAATGGTGATATGTGGAAATGAGAGAGTGGTGGAAATTGAATATAACTGTGATGTGAATACCCTTTGATATTGTTGAATAACCTATGTGGCAAAATGAAAAGAAATGAAATGCGATATGGAAAGAGCTATGATGCGAAATGAAATTGACGAGCCGGTGCGTCAAGGGATTCAAGTATGTAATGAACGGTAGATTGAGTTGGTAGAGAAAAAGATTACATCACCTTCTGATAAGCAGACTAGGAGAAAATGAATTTAATTGATTGTTTTATTGTGAGTTGGTTATGTTGTGCACTAAAGTTGATTATTCTGGATTAAAGTTGATTATGCTCTATATATGTTGCTCGTTTGTCTTGTTTGGACTATGTTTGATGTATATATATAGATAGTGCAGGTTATTTGCTTAATGAGTTGTAGGCTCATTCCTCTACTAACATCTTCCAAGTATAGGTCTTATCCACCGAGGGCTAGGTCCAATCACTGCATTCAGTTTCCGTTAGATCGGACCAGTATGCGCTCTTCTCCAAGTTTGTCAGTTAAAATATAAATCACATTTCGGGATCTGTAGAGAAGAATTAAAAACTAGGGACAGTGAACTACTAAAAATGATTTTACTTTATGGTGTTTGATACATGCATATATATAAATCTTGTGAATCGATTATGTTTCTTGTGACGTTGAGATTACGTATATATTGTCCCTAGATTATGTGTATATTTATGTATATATAAACAAGATTCACTTTAAATATGATATTTAGGAAAAATATAGTCGTAGTACCATTAGAGGGTGCTACATAAAAGGCGGAGCATCGGGTGATCAAGTAACCAACAAGTAGATTCCTCCTGTTGTCCAGTAGGACAGTCTTGTATACCTACTGAGCCCCCCCCCCCCCCCCCCCCCAACAAGGAGGCAGTCGTCTAGGAGCCTCTCGAAACTTGGCACTCTCACAAAAAGATTGATGGAATTCCTCTAGGAGGTAAGAAAAGAAGCCCCGCTCTTGGAACGTGGTAATCCCTTCATCACTGACATCATGGTTGAAGAGCTCCCTACTCATTTCGGGGAGCCTTAGTATCTTTCTGCTTACAATGACACTACAGAGAACATCCGTAAGTTAAAAAACACAGCACTGCTGCATAGGTATACTGATGGTCTTAAATATCCCATATTTCTTACTACACTAATAGATTCTACTTAATAATGGTTCGGCCATCTGCCTCTTCTGGGTGAAGCAAGAGGAGAATGAGATATTGAGGGAGCATACTAAAAGCTTTAACAAGGCCATCACGCAAGAGCTTCGCAGTGGACCTCTCTTCGAATCCCTAGCCTAGAAGCCTGTTTTTGACTTCGACAACCTACTAACTTGGGTGAACAGGTACATAAATTTAGAAAGATGCCCAGCTAAGAAAGAAATAATCAGCACGATAGAAGGAGGGTCAATAAATGACCCTCCTCTTAAAAAGAACAGGAGAGAACCCTGCGGATAATTCAATCCCCTCCACCTAAAGAACGAGCATTACACCCTGCTTGTCACCAGTCCAACACGAATGCTCATGGCTATCGATAGGCACCCTGCTCAGTAGTGGCCTAAAGGCTCCAAGGAAGACCCTTAACTTCCTAAATCTAAATATTTTTTCAAGTACCATAGGGAGTATGGGCATGAGCCAACATGTTGCTAATGAGACAAGAAATAGACGGTTGACAGGCCGACTACCTTAAAAACTACATCGACAAAGACTAACAAAACGAACAAAGGGAGGAGCGTTCCCGCCGTTGATACTCCCACAAAAGTGAGGAGCGGGTTGCTAACCTCTCCAAATGCGAGCACAGACGAGAGAAAGTTCATAATGAGTAGTAGAACCAGAAAACAACTCTGCCAAAAGAGTAATCCACATGACAACATGAGACCTACTAATGGGGATTCCAGGAGAGCTAGATATGCACATGCTCGCTCTACAGAAGGGTCCTAGAGATTGACCATAAAGCACCAGCAGGGGATCTCATGATCTACTTCGAACCTTGTAGATACACAGAGAGTTCACTTACCTCATAATAATGCACTTGCCATTTGCTAGGGCAAATATTGCTTCCCTATCGTTAGGGATAGAGCCCAATTGAAAAACAAAAATGATCTACTTGTATATAGTAGACATGCCATCTGCATACAATGTCATCTTAGGACAACCCGCCCTGCACGCCTTCCAAGCTGTGATGTTCTCCTACCATATGAAATTGAAGTTCCCTACTAGAGTAGGAGTTGGAGAAGTGAAAGGTGACCATTACACAGTACAGAAATGCTATAACGGATCCATGAAAAGTGGAGGCCAGAGAGACATTAAGGTAGATCCTCCTCAACCCAGCAAGCAGAAAGGTAAATGACCTATACAATATAATGATTAAGGAAACAAAGTCCCCTGCTCAATAAAATACACTAGAGATTTAGTATCTGATTGGTTCTAGTTGAGCCCAACAAGACCACTAGGATCGACTCTCAACAAAGACTTAAATTAGTAGAAGTATGACAACCCACTCAGATTCCCTACTGGTGACAATACCTAGGAGGAAAGAATGAAGGAATACCTCCATGAAATAAATGAGTTTCGGAGTAGGTTAACGATCTTCCAGCTCCCTTAAATACCCGGAATGGAGAACAAACAAAGCGAATTACCTTACTCGACTAGCTAGCTCTCTAACCGACTATATCACTCACACTATCACTATATAAACACTCACTAAACTTATTAATGCTACTGATTCAAGAATTTTCCATATCAGCATAGGCTGGAGGAAAACCCTCCATGACTACCTATGGAAGGAACCCTTCCTGTTGATGGACGTAGTATTATCATTCTTAGTTGCACAAGGACAAAGAAAATTCGTGATGGTAGTAGTGGATTACTTCAGCAAGTGGGAGAAAACTCTCTCGGCCATGGAATACCTACGGTCTTAGGAAGTAAGTACTCTTAAACTTTTTCCTTGCTCAAAGTTCTTTACTTCCATTGGTAAGCTTTATTACTACCTCTCTAAGTTATGCTTAGTACGCTCCCTTATCTTGCATTAACTTATCTATGATCAACAAGATAATACTCTCTTATTGGCTGCTAGCCTTGGTAAGCTGTCCTTAGCTAGTACATATTTACTCTTTTATTGGTTGCGAACCCTAGTAAGCCGCCTCTAGTTGGCTTATACTTACTCTTTTGGCTGCGAGGCTTGGTAAGCAGCCCCTAATTGGCCCACACTACTGTCTTATTAGCTGAGAGCCCTGGTAAGTCCCCTACTAGCGCATACTTCCTCTTTTGGTTGCGAGCCCTGGCAAGCCGCCCCTAGTTGGCGCACACTTACTCTCTTATTGGCTTCGAGCCTTGTAAGTTGCCCTTAGTTAGCGAACACCTGCTCTCTTATTGACTTCGAGCCTTGATAAACAGCTTTGAGCTGGCGTACACTTGCTATCTTGCGTCCTAAGGGCCCCGCATGCCTTTACGTCTTTACTGGCCTAAGTTATCTCATAAGCCTTAATACTAACTAGGCGCTACTTTGTGTAACTATTACTCATATTCATTATTTATTAACGAGTTCTAACCCTTAATCTTCTAAATAAGTGGCCTATAGCAGGCTACTCTTTACAATATTTATCAACAGGTCACAACTTGCCTTACTAGATGACTAGTGATACTACGCATTATTCTATAAGCAGGTTCGGACCTGCTCTTAGTAGCCTACATCTTGAGCTGCTCATCATAGAAGAGACTAGCATGTACAAATAGATGTCCTTGGTGAAAGATGCAAAGAATGGGGATACGAGGCCCCACTCTACACAAACCTCGAGGCATAAGCTCTGCCTCAAGGAACCCTAAGTCCTCCTCTGTGCAGGCATGAAAAAGCCTTGTCTTCAACACAAGTCCATAAACCCTCCTCCGTGGAGGTATCAAAGCTCTCTTTCGGACAGGTACCTGGGTTCTTCTCTGAGGAGGAATATAAGTTTTGGTTCGTACAAACACCTAAGCCATCCTCCTTGGAGGCGCATAAGTTATATTCCAAGCAGCCCCCCTTCAATGAGGTCCATAAGTCCTGCTCTAAGTAGGCACTCTCAAATAAACCTTCCTCCATAGAGGCACACAAGCTTTACCCTAAGCAGACACCTTAAAAAACGTCCTGCTTCATCTAGACACGCTCTTCTTTCTTTAAGTATGTTTATGCTACTAACATTTCTTTGTAGGAATGTGAAATAAAAAAAAAATGGTTCCTTCTTTAGGCCAGTCTCCCGCCTCTAAGATGTCTAAATGATGTTCATAAAATTTGGCTGGCCTAGAGAGGTCCAAACAGTTTGAAAAGAAAAAAGGAATGCAAAGCCCATGGTGCCCTCAAGAGGCCAGTTCAAGAGAGGGCCGAGAAATGTCCCTAAGAAGTCTAGTCCAGGTAAAAGCCCCAGGGAGTTCTGTAGGCGCCACTAGAAAATTAATTAACAAAAAAAAGTCTAATCGACCTAAATCCAAGAAGACCACGTTCTAAGAAGGTCTCACAAGCCCACAAGAAAGCTTAGAAACTCAAAATCGTCTAAGCAAAGTTAAAATTCATCTCACATGGCATCCACAGGTGGCTTAAATGGCACCCACATCGGGTCTCTAGAGGCACACCTCACAAAAGGACCAGCAGCTTCCTCAGGACATATATAAGGAGAAGGTGTATCCTCAACCATCTCTCTGAAAATTCGGAGAGACATCCTTATCCTAGAAGATACCTTTATCCACAATGGATTCCAACTGTCCTGGGAATCGCGGTCTGATAGTTCTCCCCTGAATCTAGGGGGATCCTCCAACTGCTGGGGATTCTCCATGGAATCTGAGGAGGATTCAACATTATCTAATAATTTTGAGATCACACTCTTCCAAATTCGTGATTTTCTCTAAACTTAGAGTTGCCTATAAATAGGGAGTCCCCCAAGCGAGGGAACTCATATTTTGACACTTTGAGCCTACATACTACAACTTTCACCTTCATATTACCACTTTAGCTAAAAGAAATTTTGTACTTTCGTATTTAATTTTTTTTTCCATCAACTTCTCATTTGTACACACAAAATAAAGAATAATACTCTCATTTCCACTTTCTTAATTTCGAGCATTCTACTTCATTATTTTTCACTTCAAGTGGACTCGAGTACCACATTTTTCCCATCAATGTAATTATATGAAAGTGAACAAAAATAACATTAAGAACTTATCGGAATCGATACTTTCTTAACAATTTTTATATTTTTGAAATGTACATGAACATAATATTATAGATAGAAAAGTTTAAAGAAATTACTTTTTGTATAATAATAAGTATGTTGAATGGTAATTTAGTCAACATACAATTTCGCCACCACGAATAGTTACTCTAACTCACTAGAACTTAATAAATAGTACTAGCGAATGGAGCACGTTGGATACATATGCATATTTAAATTTAAATTTTTTTATTTAATAAATTGTAAAAAGTAAATAAATAAATAATTTATTCTAACTACTATGGTATCTTAACTCTAAATGTCCATTAATATATTCAAGTGCCCGAGTTCGCAGTTTTATATATAATAAATAAATATATTTAAGGATATTTTAGTCGAAAAAACACGTGAACAATCAAAGTTAGTTATTCTAATATACTCACACATTATAAATAGTACTAACTATCAAAGCACATTTTATGCATGTGCATATTTCTTTTTATTATATTTATTTAATTAAATAAAAAGAAAGAAAAATAAAATGAATAACTGGTCAAATCTAGTAACATAAGTTATCTTTTTGGAAATACATGAATTTTTTTTTTGATATAATCAATTAACTAAAGATGATGTAGCCAAGCATTCTATCTTATAATAACTACTAAAGTTTATAATTGGGGAGCTATAACTTAGAGTCAACCCTCTCACTGGGACGAAAATCTTGAGTACCTTCAACAGATGGTGCGAATATTCAGTTGCGTGAGGTATTGTCCATTTTTTACTTCGCATGAGCTTTACAGTTTTGTCCTTAAAAGATGTCTCGCTACGGAGAGGACGTCTTTGAACTTATAAGCCACTCAAACTCGTTATTTGTAGTAAATGCGGGATGCATTGCCTATATCACTAAACCACTTAGGCTTAGTCTCGTTCCGACAGATAGTGCCATGCGGCTCATAACTCGATCGGTGTTTTCTTGCACTAGATATTATCTGCATTTGTGTACATGAGCCTTACGATTTTGTCTTGAAAAAGGCGCTTTGCTAGGAGGAGAAGGTTTTGGGCTTATAAGCCACTCAGGCTCCTCGTCTGCAATCGATGTGGGATACTTTGCTTCTATCATCAGCTCCTTTGACAAGGGACTGGAAGGGGCACAAGGCCTTGTTCCCAGAGAAAATGCCAAACTATGTGACTTTCGACTTGATAGTGCTCCATTGAGCGAATTATAGTTCACTTTGGCTCATACGAGCCTTACACTATTTCTTAAAGACGTTTTGTTATATAGTGGAGGCCTTAAGATTTAGAAATCACTTGAGCTCCTCATCTGGAATCGTGCAAGATGCTATGCTTACATCACAAGAAACAACGATTTATGTAAGAAATCAGTAAAAATAAGAGCATTTGAGTAAATCCACATTTTATCTGCTGAAAGTACATTTTATGAGATGTGGAGTTTTAATATGCATTATAGATAGATACCTGTGTCAAAAATCACAAAACATAAGGGTAAAAATAAAAAATCCTGATGATATTGTCCAAAGTTGCAACAGGACCGAATAAATATCCATTTCATTTATGATCACACAAAAAATTAGAGTTAAATTCATTTTGATCCCCTGTGATATGAAAAAATTTAAAAAAAGTTCCTGTGAAAATTAAAATATAAAAAAATCACCTATGTGTTACAAACAATTACTCACACTGCCCCCTAATCAAATTGAGTTTATTTTTTTAGGGAAAATGACTAAAATACCCCTCGTGGTCAGCTTTGGTCTATTAAAATATTTATAATATATATAATTAAAATTTTATATAACAAAATATTTTTTTAGTTCGTTAAATATAGCTCAATGTTAATTTTCATTCGATAATTATGCTCAGCTTTATTAGTCCATTAAGTTTTAAAATAGATGAAATTTAGTCATTCAGTTGCCGAAAATTTGAGTTTTGATCGAAAAATGACATGGCATGCTTATTGAATATTTGTTAGGGTTTTTTAGTCCTATGTGGCATTAAAAGATTAGTTGAATGACATGTTGGATACAATTATATTATATGTGTTATTATATTTATAAATAAAATTATTATTTAAAAAAAATAATAATCAAACCCCCAACCCATCCCTGACCCCACCCCCCACCCCCTCCCCACCCAACGCTCCTCCTTTGCCCCGTCGCCCGGCCCCCACAGAGGAGGCGATAGCCATCGCTTTCCATCTGTGCGGCACTGTCGCCCGAAAACAGGTTTGGGCGATGGCGTCGCCCAAATGTCGTCGCCCCCGCCCGATACGATGGTGACGGCGATCGCCTAGGGTTGAGAAGGCGCGCATCGCCGCCGCTGCTATTTTTGTTTTAAATTTAAATTTTAATTAATTTAATTAAAAAATATATTAAAAATATTAAGAATTATATATTTGCATATAAAATAATATTTTATTATTAGTAGATATTTATATATTATTTTAAGATGTATTAATTATATATATATTTTTTATAATATATAATATTATATATATTAGATTAGAGAGGAGGGCAAAATTGTACAAAAAAATATATTTTTCAGAGCCATAAACTCAGTCAAGGTGTGTGTACTACAATTTCTTAACTTGGGGGTTTTTTTGAATTTTTTCATATCAGTTTAATTGATACTTTATTTTTCTCAAAGCATCACAGGGGATGGGGGTTCTTGGAATTTTCCCCAAAAAATTATTTGACTTCATCGCGTGCTACTTTCCTCGATTGAATTTTGAGGTAAGATTTCTTCAAATTTTTCTTTATCTAGGTTCATGTGAAAGAAATTAATACGTTGATCAATGGCATGTCATTTGTTCTTACTTACTTGAAAAATGGTGTTTTCTACCTAGAAATTTTGGGGTGTAATGAGCTCAGGGTTATTTGCTACGGATTGATTCAGTATGACTCAATCTATTACTTAAGATCATTGTTGATGTGGGATTTTGTTGGGTTCGCGAACGAGATGTTTTCAGAAAGCATTTGAAGTAGGAAACTTTTATTTAGGTTAACCAAAAAAAAAAAAAAAAAGAGAAACTTTTATTTGGGTTTTGTGCTCGTAAAGTGTTGTGGAGATCAATTGGAATGGATTTCGGAGTTGTACCGTTTCTTGATGTGAATTTGGTATGGTATGTGTTTTTTTCTGGTTCTTTGGCTGATTGAATTTTTGGGACAATGTTCAATTGTTTGGAGTTGTGGGAGTGAATTCTTGACTATTTATCTGGAATTATATAAGATATACATCCATATTTTGTAGAGCTTGTAGTCTCCCAATCTAGTTGGGAGGACTATTCTTGGATGAGACCTCTTCTGATACAGTATTTGTAGTCTCCCAAGTTTATGTGGGACTAGGTCTCCTCTTATACACCCCTATAAATAGGTGCTGCTATGGATACAAGAGACACAATACATACTACGTGTGTTCTCACATAAAACTCTCCACAAATACTCTCTCTATTTGTTCTTGGAGTATCACCAAAGTCTCCAAGGGTTTAAGGCATGTGAATATTGGTGGATAGCTCTGGTAGCGATTCACGAGGGCGAGAAGTGAGTGTCGATCCAAAAGAGGTAACAAAGGACCTGCTTGTAGATTCAGAGGATCGCTTGGAAGCTCTTAGACAACTCGTAGAGATTCAGGATTCCTCGATTTTCCGCTGTAGGTTTCAAAACCAACTATTGAGATAATTATCGGAACCCTTAACGTGCAATGTGTAACAATTATGTGGTGCTTATATGCTATAATTTCCAACAATGGTATTAGAGTTGTTAAGGCTTGTACTCGCTCCATATATAAGCATGTATGTGTTTAATTTTATGCCATGAATGGTTTATATGTTTGTTGATGCATGAGATTGAATATGAATGTGGCATACCCTTTTGGTGGAAATTATTTTGATTAAATTTGGGTATTTTTCGAGTATTGGAAACCCATTTGTATATTTCAATAGAAAATTTGATTTACAAATTTTTTTTTTTCTAATTCTTTTTTCTACCATGAATATATCTTAATGTGAAGATCACATGGTCAAAATTTGATAGAAAATGATTGAGTATTTTTCTCGATAAAAACCCTAATTTCAAAATAGTTTTCTTGGCACAGAAAATCGAGTCTAAATTTACTATTTTTATCTGCATAATTTTTATGCCATATTGTAGAGCATGAAAATAGGTTTGAAACGGTGTTTGATTCATTGAAAATGGATGTGCAATGCATTTTATATGATTTTTTAAAGTTTTTGCCGAACAACATACCAGTCACCGGAGACATTTTTTAGGGTTGATGGGTTGACCACACTGACAGCTCATCGACTATGCTGACTGTGCGTTGACCATGCTGACTGTGACCAGCTTTGACTAAGAGTTGACCATGTTGACTAAGGGTTTACAGTGTTAACCTAGGGTTGACCGCATTGACCACCTTGACCGTGCTGACTGTATATTTTTTTTGGGATTTTTTAAAGGCCTAAATCAAAATTAAATATTTCAATTTCATGAAATTATGTGACCTTTTCATGGGGTTTATTTTTTTCCTAAACTTCAATATTTTTCTACGAAGGGTTTAATATGCTTAGGAAATTACATGCCTTATTATTGCATTTCTTGGCGATTGCAAATCATGGCTATATGTATTTATTTTAATTGGCACATGTTGAAATTTGGGTGCTCATAAATAATGTACATTACTTTTTTTTATTTTTTTTTCGAATGACTTATGGAGATGGTGATAATGCAATATCCCCCTGCTTTTTAGAATGATGTAGTAGGTCCGAACAATTATAATATTTTTATGGGACATATTTGGAGGCCCATTTTAAGGCTATGTAATTTTTGGGGATATTTTTCGCTAATTATACCATATGCCATAAAATCATTTCGACATGAAGCACCAAAATAACTCGTTTCATGTGAAATTATGGCATGTTTTATTGTTGTTGAATAAAATGCAATTTTATTCTTTGATTGATAATTTTTATTACGATCTTCAATTTTTGCGGGAGATGATTACTAGCAAGGACACAAAATTTTCAATCCCACTTAATTAAAGAAAATAATAATATTTACTTGAATTCGTAATAAAATTATAGAACGGTACCTAACACACTTGCGCATGTAATATAGTAATGGAGATCGAACTAGCTTTTTCTGAGCTTCATGGTAGTTGTAAATTAGATGGCCAAAATTATTTTGGTCCTGTAACTTTAGGTCGTTAGCACTTTTAGTCTTGCAACTTACTTCATTAACACATTTAGTCCTTTTTTGACGAATTTAGTCCTGAGAATCTCACATTTGATCATTTTTTGACAAATTTAGTCCTGTGTTGACAATTTCGGTCCCATTCACACATAATAAATCTCATTTTTGGACCTATAAGTATGAGTCGTTAGGATCAAAATTATCAATAAAGGACTTAATTTTCCAAAAAAGAACCAAATGTGAGATGCTCATGACTAAATTCATCAAAAAAAGGACTAAATGTGTAAATGGAGTAAGTTACAAGACTAAAAGTGTTAATGACCTAAAGTTATAGGACCAAAAGTGTAATTTTATCTATTATAATTTATAAAAATTTAAATTATTATAATTTATAAAAATAAAATTATTATTTTAAAAAATAAAAATTATTATAAAATTAAAGTTATAACCCACCCACACCCACCACCCTACCTTACCCCCATCAGCTTCCCCTTGCCATTCCCCAACCCCCACCCGCCCCCCTCCTCTTCCCTCCACCCCCGTCTAGGCTACATTGGTTGCCCAAAAGTGGGGCGACTGCGACGGCGTTGCCCCTGCTTCTGCGGTCGCCCCTCTAGAAGAAAAACGGGCGACGACGATGTCGCTCAGATATAGGTGGCCTTCATGGAATGACTCCCCCGGAAGGATGGTCCCCCTCATGTTGGAGGACCTCCCACGGATGAAAACTACCTCTATTCAAGGCCCAACTTCAGCAACCCCACCATTAAGATTATTTAATTCTAATGTTCTTACTAATTCGATTTTTAATGTGCATGACGTCCCCTTAGAAGAGCAGGAGGGCATCCTCCTCAGAAAATTTTGCCCCAAGCAGGCATCCACCTTAGAAAATAAGCTCTGCTCTCAGGCAGACATCCTCCTCAGAAAATAAGCCCTGTCCCCCGGCAAACATCCTCCTCAGAAAATAAGCCCTGCCCCCAAGTAGGCATCCTTCATTGAATGAGCCTTGCTCCTATAAGCATGCATCCCCTCAGCGAAATAAATCTTCGCGTACAAGCTTCCTTCAGGGAGTATCTTTAATATTTAACTTAATAACCTTGGAGGTTTATTTTACCACCTCCAGTGTGCTAACATGTGCCTTATCGTAGGGATCTCACAACGGAGACATTCTTCTCAAATTTCTCAAATTAAAGGCCTACCTCCAAGCAGACACCCTCTCGTAAAAAACCCTTCCTTTGGGCAAGCATTTAAGTCCTTCTCTCAGGTCTTGTAAGCTCTGTCTCGTGTAGGCACCCTAGCACTACTTCGGGCAAGCACTTAGGTCCTTCTCTAGGGACTTGTAAGCTCTGTTCCGTGTAGGCACCTATGACCTCCTCCATGGAGACTAGAAAGCTCTACTTTTGGTGGAAACCTTATTCTTCCTCTGGCGAGGTTCATAACTCTTGCTCCAAGTAGGGCCCCCTCAAATAAGCCCTCCTCCGAGATGCTAAAAATAATTTTACTCCGTGCAAGACCCATTTGTAATATATATATATATATATATATATATATATATAGATATGTCTTTATTATTTAACATTCCTTTGCAGAAAAATAAAGCCCTCCAACCAGTATGCATTGTGACGTCCATAGGATTTTATACATAATTGGGAGACTTATTAGTAATTATTAAGAAATTTTAAATCTAATTATAAATAAATTATAGGTTGAAATTCGAATATAATGAAATTTAAAAGGAGCAAATTGGGCCTCATTATAATATTTGGGATCAAATTGTATTAATTAAGAAAATTAAGAGGGATGTAATAGGAATTTAGTAAAAGATCAAATAAAAAAAAGGAAAGTAATAAATTTTGGGCTGGCAGCCCGTAGTCATCACCACCGCCTACCTTTTCTTTTTCTTTCTCTATTATATATGTGTATATATATAATACTTAAAACTTAAGCTAATCACATAAATTGGAAGAAGAGACATAAAAACTTACAGATTTATCAAACAGGTACGGAAGTTTTATATTTTAATTTATATTAATTCATATAATTATATTATTTAATCAGTCCACTTATTAAGTGTAATTTATATTGACTGATGTACTGTTTAATTAGAGTATTTTATGATTTTGTCTATTTAAATTAGTATTAAAGTAAATATCCCGTTTGATTCTAAAATGCTATATGTGGGTTAATTGAATGATTGGATTTGATAGTTTTAATCATTCATATAGTTAATCTATTCAATTTCATAGGGTTTATTAACTAAATGCATAATTATATGTATTGGTGTATAATTAAATTGTATATAGTAACGGGGAATTGATAGAAAATTCATAGAAATATTCCGAAAAATATATTTAGGGAATATTATGTTATTAAAAAGGAAAATGGGGGTTTTAATCATAATTTAATTTAAGAAATATTACTATGAGCGATAATTATAAAAAAGAGATATAAGGGGTTCTATTAAATGAAATCTTATGAGTTAGTTGAAAAATTAAATATATAGTTAGGAAGTTTAGTTATTCAAAAGGAAATAGAACGAAGTTTTGAACTTCGAAAGAAATGGAATATTAAAAGGTTGGTGGAAATGTACGAATATATATATAATATATTATTAATATTTATGATATTCTGAATATATTAATTATACGTATAATACTTTCTTATAGGACGTGACGACAAAGTAGATAATTGAACAGCTCCTTGCATTAATTGAAGCATTTTGGGATTTGAGGTAAGTATATAGCTAATTTAATTTTTATATATATATATATATATTTATATGTGTAGTATTACATATATTGATCGCTTGTATATTTAATTGTGAACTTGGATTTTTATTTATATATGTGGATATTGTATATTAGTTGTTTTATGTTTGATCGTGGACTATTTGTCTAGATTACCTGGATAACTGTGGAATTGTCATTATGCGACTATCTGTAATGTTGTTGTACAGAAGCCAGATGAATGATTATGAATTCTTACATTGATTGTCGAGTAAAATTAAAGGAGAAAGTTATTAAAGTGAAAATAAGTATTAAATGGAGTTGATTGATGAGGTTAATAATGATGGTGTGTGAATGGAATAAAATGCTTTACCTAACTGGGAGAGGGAATACAACGATGGCTTATGATGATATGAATAATGATGAGCAGTGTGCTGTCATTGATCAGTGGAGATGATGTGACATATGCCCCGATTCCATGAGTGGCCGTCTACCAACAGTCCATGGCACTAGAGACTAGATGAATGTTGGCGTGAACATTTAGGCTCCGAATCCATACGAGTACGGTCCTACTGTCAACCGTCTCCTAACCTTAGTCTAGGGCATGAAATTGGGTGTCGGTTCCCATCCTTGACTAGGCAACTATGCTTAACACTCGAGATGCATTTACTCTATTGATCCGATCTAGGAAACATACTCCTGATCAATCAATCGCTTTGGCCAAAGACTTTTAGAGTCTAAACAATGTCAAGGTGCATGGGAGAAACTCTCTGTTATATAATGATAGGGCACAGATCCTCTCTTGAAATCCACCGTCCTCGCTATATACTCCGACTGCACTGGATAAGGCTTATGATGACCATGCCTCACGATACAGCCACCGCTTGCCATATCCAAGATACATTCTTCATATGCACGTAACTGCCATGATTCCTTAAGTCAGAAGACTAAGTCTCGTACCATCGGTATCGAAAATCCCAGTCATACCGACCAAGCCTTAAGAGGCTTCCATATGACGATTCCTGCGAGTCACTTCAGTCAGTTGACTACCTTGCCAACTAACCCACTAAAACTGCACAGACGACCTACATCTCCTGCCGATGAAACACGGCTGCAGTACTTAGTGCAAGTTTCCATGGGATCCTCGATGCCCAATATCGAGGTCCTCGACTTGGAACGTTCCAGACCAACCCTTAGGAGTTGGTTTCATAGCTGCCAAACTTATGCGCATCCCAACTCTACGGGTTAACCTTTCGATCTGTGGGCATTTCGTTGTGACATTGAAACCCCGTTCAATATTAGTGGTAAGCTCAAAGAAACATATTGCCATCTTGATGAAATCCTACCGTATTCATCAATCTAATAATATTTGATAAAGATTGTCGAATGGAAAATAACCAATCCAATTGTCTTTTGGTCACCCATTCCAACAATCTCGTACTTGACCATTAAGCCAATTACCCATGTCGCTCAGAACCTTCTGAGCATGAGCAATCTACGATACCGACTCAGTTTCGTGGTCTACTTTATTTTTTGCTCGATCTATACGGTCCAACCGTGTATTTCCTTTCACCATCGGTGCCTGCAGATGGTTGTTATTTAAGAATTTTTGCGGATCTTGTGATGAGGTCTTGGGCCCATAAGGCACTTGCCCTAGCCTTGTCGTTCGCCTCTAAGGCTACAACTGGCTCGGCTGTGCTAGGCACCACATCTATCTAATGGATATTATTTTACGACCCAAACCACTTTCCTAGACTGACTTGTTAAAGTCGCCCCACATTCAATTTTTAAGATGGGGCGTTTGCTTGGAATCCGTCCAAGCTACCATGCCTACCATCAAGTCCGAACATGATTATACTTTGAGGACTTGTCCATTATTCACATGAGTCTGGAAGCTAGTATCGCTTTAGCCTTCCAGAATTAACTCTCCATAAATCGTGTGTCAGACGCACTTCTTTAATCCTTATTCAGGTAGTAAAGACTGTTCTTTACAACTGTCTATTGCCAATTGGTGTATTTTCAATATACATTGTGTCATGCCCTAATCATACACAATATCAGGTCCAACACACCAAACCAACACTTTCGTGCTGTCTTCGGCATAGACGTAGGGAATGTCCAAAATATTTGAGCTTTCTCATCAGTCAACCATGACTGAGTTTTCAATAGCTCGACCTTGATGTACGAATCTAATTCCTTTTATGGAGATTTTGTGAACAACTTTATATGTGTCTTAGTGTTTCTCAAACATCTTAACCTCATTCCAAATGGGAAAGACGTTTAGACACTAAACACATTGGAACTCACACCAACTCCCACTGACGTTGGGCTCATTTTATCAAATCATACCTAGTATGATCTTCAGATAAAAAACGAATATTCCAGTTTTACGAAGTCTCAAACCTAGTTTGAACTTCTTAGTGAATCCTTAGGCTCCAAGCCATTGATTCCAAACGATGTCCAACATCGCTCCTCCTTATGTCCTTTTGGATTAAAATCAAATTCCCATCGACAAATAAGGACTAGGATATGGTCAGTTAGATATGTAGTTGATTACGAATGACGCATTTGAAAAGTTATATGAAAACTTACTCCCACTATTTCCTTAACGTGTATAGGACTATCCTATTAACTCAAGTACTTTGTGGGACGAGAGTTTCATCATACAATAAGGGCCAATCTGTTTCAGTGAAACACCAATCAAAATAAAGTCCAACTTAGTTCGATTTCTTCCTTATCAGAGACCGGTCAACCTTGGTCCTTTCAGGAAAAACTTCACCGAGTCAGAATCACATTCTCATAAAAAGCTCACACTAAATACACACCCTCTCGATTCAATCAAAAGGTGATCATGTTGGTTCACCACTCCGAGTCTAATTCTTTGAACCTCATCAAATAAAATTAGACTGGTGAACCTCCACACCGATCTTATGTCTTTTAGTAACTCACAGATATCACACTGGATCCAATTCAACATGTAACTGGTAAACTCATTTTATCCCACAAAAGAGCTTTTGCAGTCTTTCTCCTTCTTAGTAAGGTTTTGAAAGCTAATAGATCCAAATCGCCTATTTCTAGTGCTTTTTGAATCCATCAATCTCTCTCTTCCTTAACTAGAATAGATTGACCTACCAGGATTGTAAGCTTGGGCTCTTTGATTATCATTTTATTCTTTATGAGTATTCAAAATCCAATTATGAAATAGTATACGTTTCACCCAACAGACATGAATCCGTTCAATGTCAAATAAGAGACTTTATTGATCAAAATATGTAATCAAAATTATCCAACAATAATTGAAAATATTATTTCGATCATGCTAGGTTACATAAATACTATCCTAACATGATCACCATCAAGCCTAACTAAGCCCCTAGTCTTTTATAGCAACAACCCCGCTATTGCTAAGCCTCAGGACCTTTTGTTTTGGCTTTTCTACTCCTCATCACCATTTGCAAACCATTTGCAAATTATAAATTCGTTGGTATCCAATACCAAGAGTAGAATGGTGATTATGTTAATACTCAATTAAAGATTTATACCTTCATTGGAAAGGAGCCTCTTTCAATGGTCATTCTCATGACAATGCAAACATCATTCAAAATCCTTGACTGACAAACACTCTTCCTCTTTCCTTTACCCCTGCCTAGCGGCGTAATAGGAGCACTCAAAGTTCTAGCAGCAGTAGAGGACGTCTCGCCCTTCTTCCTCTTCTTGTGTAAGGTAACTATGCCCTTCGCTTTAGAGGTTGAAGCCTCTCCCACTAGTACCGTCGGCGTAGTTTTTTCAATCGGTGCCTCGTACTAGACCAATATATTAATAACCTAATGAAGGTTTTCCTCAAAGCCCATTCATGTTATAGATGATAGTAAATTGATCAAGGAAGGGAGATAGTGATTATAGAATCAGGTCAACGTACGTTTCTTCCTCCTTGAAATCAGCATGGAGGTCTTTGAGATTCTCCACTAGGAAAAGCATGATCACTCCATGCTCACAGACGGATGATCCCTTAATCATTATCATGCCGAAGAATGCCTTCGTCACGGCATATCTAATATGCCATTCCGGTACTGCATAAAGTTATTTTCATGCTGTGCATTATCGACAAGACGTCCTCATACCTTTCGTACTGTTTCTGGATCTCGTTACTCATCGAGCCCAGTACAATGCTGTGTACTTTCCGGTTGTTCTCATGCCACTAAGTAAACTTTTGGAACGTCAAACGTTCTCCGGGTAGGAACCCTTCCGGCAAAGTCCGAGGTAGAGACCTATCCAGAACGTAAGTATGGTTCTTGAAATCAAGGACCATCCTCAGATTTCTCAGTCAATCCAAAAAGTTTGTTCCATTAAATATTAGCGTCAAGTTTAGTTAAGTGGATTCTTAGATATTTACAATAAACAAAAATATAAGCAGATGATTAAAATATTAGGTTCTAGTTAAGGACTTGGATTCAGTCACTAACCCTCCCACTATTTCTGCGAAAGCCCATCACTCTCAAATGGGGTTTCGGGAAAACCATTTTTCTAGTGGGCTTGAGGTCCACAAGCAAAATTCTCCATGCCCCGCTTTTACGATTCACATGAAAATAGCCTTGTGGGAGGTATCCAATACCATTCTCGTCCTACGAGATCCCCAAGATATTTTGCCTCATCTTTTCACGTGATTCTGAGGACTCCAAGCAAATCACGTTACTTGGTGTTATACCAACCCATCAACCGAATCATACCACAAACTATCGCCCCCCACGGCTCGTGAGACAGGGAAATAGAAGCGTAGTCTTTTCGTTCACAATAATAGTGCAGCTTTATTTCAGTCCAAACGTGTCACGACTCGTGAGACCACGTGTGGCTAAAATCAGCTTCCTCACTACATTACCGTGGATGGAAGGCATGTAAATTACATCACTTGGCATTAATTATAATCCATCATCCGAATCATAGCACACACTATCGCCCCCCCACGACTTGTGGGACAGGGAAATAGGTGTGTATTCATTTCTTTCACAGTAACAGCTTCATTTCAAGTCCACACGTGCCACGACTCGTGGGACCACGTATAGGTGAAATTGGCTTGTTCTCTACATTGCTGTGGATGGAATGTATGGAATAACAATCCATGGTGATTATTTCCATTTTTAAAGGTCTAATATTATTAACTTGGTCCAACCAAGTGAGAGTTCATTTTAATAGTTGACCGAGACCTTATTACATATTAATATCTTGCATGAAAATATATCCAATATATATAATGCATTTAAATAAAACACATCGCATGCAAAATAAAAGCCTAGCACGCCCCTGTTGGATGATCACAAGCCTAAAACCTATGCGACCCACTGAGCTCGCAGTGGATCTATGGTCAGTTTAAGGGTAGGCCTACATTATTACAAGATATTTAACCCATTAACACATTATGGGCATTGTAATCTCTCTTTATTTCTTCTTTTCCTTCGCGGGCTCCGTCCTTCGGGCCCCTTATCCATGGATCTCCGTGGGCCAACCCATGACCTCCTCCATAGGCCTCCATCGTCTGGACTTGCTCTTTACATTTATTAAAATTAAATAAAGGTAAAACCTCTCCACCTATTCTACTCTCATTACAACTTAAAAAGAAACTCCAATCATCAATTGGGGGGAGTACATTAATAGGAAGAAGGCAAGCCTTAAACGTATTAGGCTAAAAACGAAGAGAAAAAAAAATAAAAGGCACGCAGGCCCCAACCCAACAGAAAATAAACCATACACAGGGTCCAATGGGCTTCGTGATCATCCATGTTAATCCAATTAACAAAATATTGCACATTTATTCCAAAATAAACATGCACACAAAATATAATGCAAACCATGCATTATAATTAATGACATCCAATATCATAAATTAATTACACATCAAATCTCAGAAATTTATATGTAAAATAATGCAACTTAATAATGGACATAAGAGCAACCCATGCAAAAATTAATTCTTGTTTGAAAATCCATTCAAATTAATTTTAGTAATTTAATCTGGGGAACTACCAAATCTCAACAAAAAATTAAATTCACCAAAATTATCTGTTTCAGAACGATATGCAGAAAAATAAAAAAAAATCAAAAATTGAAAAATTCTTAAAAAACAGAAAAATTGGGTCAGACGGCCGGCCGGCCCAGCCGGCAAGCAGCAGGCGCGCGCGCGACCCTGTATGCGCTCTGTGCCTGCGCGCGCGCCCCTGCGGGCGCTGGCTGGCCGCGCGCGCGAAGGGCTCTCGCCAGCGCGCGCCTGCCTGCCTGCGCGCCTACTAGACGACCAGCAGCGTTGGCCGCTGCTCGTTTTTTTTTTCCGATTTTTTGAAACTTTTACCTGCAATTTCTGAAAAAACAAGAAAATAACCAATTTTCAGAAATTCCAAATTTCAATAAAATTTCTTATGCCCAAAATTAAAAGCAAAATTAAACACAAAAACCCTAGATCTAGATATGCAATTAAAATCCAAAAAACATACTTCCAAAGCCGATTAAAAACATGTAAAGATGCTGAAACATGTAATACACGTTAGATTCTAGGATTATACACCGAACCAAGCTCTGATACCATTTGAAGGAAGCGGATCGGCCCGCAAAGCGCGGCGGAAGCGCAAAAAATCAAAAATTGGTAAAACAAGCGATAATTAACGAAATTAATTCTGATCAAGGGGTGTACCCTTGAATTTTCCTGGGCATTCGGTGTATTGAGTATAAAAATATAGACCAAGAAATCACGAGAAAAACAAGGATTGAAAACTATAATGGAGTTTTACCTTTGTCGTTTTTCTCGTATGGCTACAAGCGTTGTCTCCTCTCCGTTTTCGTTTTCGGATCCGTCCACGACGAGGCCTCGATCTTGAGATTCTCTCAAGAATGACACACCACCACTAAAGGATGTGGAGATTTCGTGCTAGCACAATCTCCACGGAAGAGATGGAGATCAAAACAATCGCTATGAATTAACGTCTTTTGATATCTCTTTCGTTTTTCTTTGATCTCTAAGACCAA
Organism: Sesamum angolense; assembly: GCA_034509725.1. NCBI lineage: Eukaryota > Viridiplantae > Streptophyta > Magnoliopsida > Lamiales > Pedaliaceae > Sesamum > Sesamum angolense. The sequence goes on from JACGWL010000012.1 coordinate 4,480,333, forward strand.
ATGAAAAAACTGATATGGAGAACATGGGAGAGAGAGAGACACGAATTTGTGAGGTTTTGAGAGCTAGTATGTTGTTGTGTGTGTGGCTAGGGTTTAATGAAGGTATATATATGACTAGTCATACACATACTAGGAGTTTAGGCTCCAAAACAACCATCCTAGCCCTAAAAGCACGAATTTTGGCCTTCTAAATCAGCCAAAGAACCTTCCAAAATTGTCCTCCTTGATTTGGCCAAGGTTCAACCAAGGCCTTGGGCTTGTATTTAATGAATCGGGCTCGATAGGATCAAGTCCACATCTCATGGACTTATATTAAATTTAATTTAATCATAGGCCCAATATTAAACTCCTTATCTGTTAATCTAATCCAAGCCCATGCTCTCTCTTTCAATTTATAAATCCAATATATAAATTGGACCAAGTCCAATAAAATTAATCCAATTAATTTTACTAGCTAACTTGAAATTCTAATTAATCCAATTAATTAAATTTCAGGTCATCCATCCAATGGATTGGTCTAAATAAATGATCTAATAATTTATTCTCTCCAAAGATTAATTTTAATCCAATTAAATTAATCCGACTCTTCTAGAATTAATTCTAAATTAATTATATCCCACTATTGTGGTAGGGTATGACTCTTTAGGTTCACCCTCAACTAGATTTGGGCATGTGTGACCAACATAATTTATTAAATCTAGTTTAATTAATTATTTTTTATCACAACAAAACTGCCCCGATACCATGGGTGGCCGTCTAAGCAACAGTCCATGGCACTAGAGACTAGGTGAATGTTGGCGTGAACATTTAGGCTACGAATCCATACGAGTACGGTCCTACTGTCAACCGTCTCTAAGCCTTAGTCTAGATGGAATTGGGTGTCGGTTCCCATCCTTGATTAGGCAACTATGCTTAACACTCGAGATGCATTTACTCTATTGATCTGATCTAGGAAACACACTCCTGATCAATCAATTGCTTTGGCCAAAGACTTTTAGAGTTTAAACCATCTCATAGTATATGGGAGAACTCTCCGTCATATAATGACAGGGGACAGATCCTCTCTTGAAATCACCGTCCTCGCTACATACTCCGACTGCACTGGATAAGGCTTATGATGACCATGCCTCACGACACAGCCACTGCTTGGCATATCCAAGATACAGTCTTCATATGCACGTAACTGTCATGATTCCTCAAGTCTGAAGACTAATTCTCGTACTATCGGAATCGGAAATCCCAGTCATACCGACCAAGCCTTAAGAGGCATCCATGTGACGATTCATGCAAGTTACTTCAGTCAGTTGACTACTACCTTGCCAATTAACCCACTAAAACTGCACATACGACCTACATCTCTTGCCGACGAAACACAGCTGCAGTACTTAGTGCAAGTCTCCATAGGATCCTCGATGCCCAATCTCGAGGTCCTCGACTTGGAACGTTCCAGACCGACCTTTAGGAGTTGGTATCATAGCTGCCAAACTTATGCGCAGCCCAACTCTACGGGTTAACCTTTCGATCTGTGGGCATTTCGTTGTGACATTGAAACCCCGTTCAATATTAGTGGTAAGCTCAAAGAAACATATTGCCATTTTGATGAATTCTTATCGTATTCATCAATCTAATAATATTTTATAAAGATTGTCGAATGGAAAACAGCCAATCCAATTGTCTTTTGGTCACCTATTCCAACAATCTCCCACTTGACCATTAAGCCAATTACCCATGTCGCTCAGAACCTTCTAAGTATGAGTAATCTACGATACCGACTCAGTTTCATGGGTCTACTCTATTTTCTGCTCGATCTATACGGTCTAACCGTGTATTTCCTTTCGCCATCGCTGCCTGCAGATGGTTGTTATCTAAGAATTTTTGCGGATCTTGTGATGAGGTCTCGGGCCCATAAGGCTCTTGCTCTAGCCTTGTCGTTCGCCTCTAAGGCTATAGTTGGCTCGGCTGTGCTAGGCACCACATCCATCTAATGGATATTATTTTACGATTAAAACCACTTTCCTAGACTGACTTGTTAAAGTCGCCCCACATTCAACTTTTAAGATGGGGCATTTGCTTGAAATCCCTCCAAGCTACCATGCCTACCATCAAGTCCGAACGTGATTATACTTTGAGGACTTGTCCATTATTCACATGAGTTTGGAAGATAGTATCGCTTTACCCTTCCAGGATTAACTCTCCATAAATCGTGTCTCAGACACACTTCTTTAATCCTTATTTAGGTATTAAAGACTGTTCTTGACAACTATCTATTACCAACTGGTGTATTTTCAATATACATTGTGTCATGCCCTAAGCATACACAATATCAGGTCCAACACACCAAACCAACACTTTCGTGCTGTCTTCGCCATAGACGCAGGGAATGTCCAAGATATTGTAGCTTTCTCATCAGTCAACCATGACTGAGTTTTTGATAGCTCGAACTTAATGTAGGAATCAAATTCCTTTTATGGAGAATTTCGTGACCAACTTTATATGTGTCTTAGTGTTTCTCAAACATCTTAACCTCATTCCAAATGGGAAAGACGTTTAGACACTAAGCACATTGGAACTCACACCAACTCCCACTGACGTTGGGCTCATTTTATCAAATCATACCTAGTATGATCTTCAGATAAAAAATGAATATTCCAGTTTTACGAAGTCTCAAACCTAGTTTTGAACTTATTAGTGAATCCTTAGGCTCCAAGCCATTGATTCCAAACGATGTCCAACATCGCTCCTCCTTATGTCCTTTTGGATTAAAATCAAATTCCCATCGATAAATAAGGACTAGGATATGGTCAGTTAGAGATGTAGTTGATTACGAATGATGCATTCGAAAAGTTATATGAAAACTTACTCCCACTATTTCCTTAACGTGTATAGAACTATCCTATTAACTCAAGTACTTTGTGAGACGAGAGTTTCATCATACAATAAGGGCCAATCTGTTTCAGTGAAACACCAATCAAAATAAAGCCCAACTTAGTTCGATTTCTTCCTTATCAGAGACCGGTCAACCGTGGTCCTTTTAGGAAAAACTTCACCGAGTCAGAATCACATTCTCATAAAAAACTCACACTAAATACACACCCTCTCGATTCAATCAAAAGGTGATCATGTTGGTTCACCACTCCGAGTCTAATTCTTTGAACCTCATCAAATAAAATTAGACTGGTGAACCTCCACACCGATCTTATGTCTTTTAGTAACTCACAGATATCACACTGGATCCAATTCAACATGTAACTGGTAAACTCATTTCATCCACAAAAGAGCTTTTGCAGTCTTTCTCCTTCTTAGTAAGGTTTTTGAAAGCTAATAGATCCAAATCGCCTATTTCTAGTGCTTTTTGAATCCATCAATCTCTCTCTTCCTTAACTACAATAGATTGACCTACCAGGATTGTAAGCTTGGGCTCTTTGATTATAATTTTATTCTTTATGAGTATTCATAATCCAATTATGAAATAGTATACGTTTCACCCAGCAGACATGATTCCGTTCAATGTCAAATAAGAGACTTTATTGATCAAAATACGTAATCAAAATTGTCCAACAATAATTGAAAATATTATTTCGATCATGCTAGGTTACATAGATACTATGCTAACATGATCACCATCAAGTTTAGCAACAGCCCCGCTATTGCTAAGCCTCAGGACCTTTTGTTTTGGCTTTTCTACTCCTCATCACCATTTGCAAATTATAAATTCGTTGGTATCCAATACCAATAGTAGAATGGTGATTATGTTAATACTCAATTAAAATTTATACCTTTATTGGGGATGAGCCTCTTTCAATGGTCATTCTCATGACAATAAATGCAAACATCATTCAAAATCCTGGATTGACAAACCCTCTTCCTCTTTCCTTTACCCCCGCCTAGCGGCGTAATAGGAGCACTCAAAGTTCTAGCAGCAGTAGAGGACGTCTCACCCTTCTTCCTCTTCTCGTGTTCGGTAACCATGCCCTTCGCTTTAGAGGTTGAAGCCTCTCCCACTAGTACCGTCGGCGTAGTTTTTTCAATCGCTGCCTCGTACTAGACCAATTTATTAATAACCTCATGAAGGTTTTCCTCAAAGCCCATTCATGTTATAGATGATAGTAAATTGATCAAGGAAGGAAGATAGTGATTATAGAATCAAGTCAACGTACGTTTCTTCCTCCTTGAAATCAGCCTAGAGGTGTTTAAGATTCTCCACTAGGAAAAACATCATCACTCCATGCTCACGTACGGATAATCCCTTAATCATTATCATGCCGAAGAATGCCTTCGTCACGGCATATCTAATTTGCCATTCCCGTACCGCATAAAGTTATTTTCATGCGGTGCATTATCGACAAGACGTCCTCATACCTTTCGTACTGTTTCTGGATCTCGTTACTCATCGAGCCCAGTACGATACTGTGTACTTTTCGGTTGTTCTCATGCCACTGAGTAAACTTTTGGAACGTCAAATGTTCTTCGGGTAGGAACCCTTCCGGGAAAGTTCGAGGTAGAGACTTATCCTCAGATTTCTCAGTCAATCCAAAAAGTTTGTTCCAAAAAGATCCAAGCCCATGCTCTCTCTTTCAATTTATAAATCCAATTTATAAATTGGATCAAGTCCAATAAAATTAATCCAATTAATTTTACTAGCTAACTTGAAATTCTAATTAATCCAATTAATTAAATTTCAAGTCATCCATCCAATGGATTGATCTAAATAAATGATCTAATCATTTATTCTCTCCAAAGATTAATTTAATCCAATTAAATTAATCCAATTGTTCTAGAATTAATTACAAATTAATTCTATCCCACTATAGTGGTAGGGTATGACTCTTTAGGTTCACCCTCAGCTGGACTTGGACATGTGTGACCAACACAATCAATTAAATCTAGATTAATTAATTATTTTCGATTATCCCATAACCAGAACTGCCCCGATACCATGGGTGGCCGTCTAGCAAAAGTCCATGGCACTAGAGACTAGGTGAATGTTTGCGTGAACATTTAGGCTCTGAATCCATACAAGTACGGTCCTACTGTCAACCGTCTCCTAGCCTTAGTCTAGGGCATGGAATTGGGTGTCGTTCCCATCCTTGACTAGGCAACTATGCTTAACACTCGAGATGTGTTTACTCTACTGATCTGATCTAGGAAACATAGTCCTGATCAATCAATTGCTTTGGCCAAAGACTTTTAGAGTCTAAACTATCTCAATATGAATGGGAGAACTCTCTGTCATATAATGACAGGGGACAGATCCTCTCTTGAAATCCACCGTCCTCGCTACCTACTCCGACTGCACTGGATAAGGCTTATGATGACCATGCCTCACGACACAGCCACCGCTTGCCATATCCAAGATACAGTCTTCATATGCACGTAACTGCCATGATTTCTCAAGTCAGATGACTAATTCTCGTACTATCAGACCGAGAATCCCAGTCATACCGACCAAGCCTTAAGAGGCTTCCATATGACGTTTCCTGCGAGTCACTTCAGTCAGTTGACTACCTTGCCAACTAACCCTCTAAAACTGCACAGACGACCTACGTCTCCTGCCGACGAAACACGGCTGCAGTACTTAGTGCAAGTCTCCGTAGGATCCTCGATGCCCAATCTCGAGGTCCTCGACTTGAAACGTTCCAGACCGACCCTTAGGAGTTGGTTTCATAGCTGCCAAACTTATGCGCAGCCCAACTCCACGGGTTAACCTTTCGATCCGTGGGCATTTCGTTGTGACATTGAAACTCCGTTCAATATCTGAGGTAAGCTCAACGAAACATATTGCCATCTTGATGAATTCTTACCGTATTCATCAATCTAATAATATTTGATAAAGATTGTCGAATGGAAAACCGCCAATCCAATTGGCTTTTGGTCACCCATTCCAACACAAAGTACGTTTGAAACCCACTCCTTCAGGAAGAAATGATGAAAAGTTGAGCAGGTTGAACATCGGTGAAGTGCCAACTAGCAAAAATCATAAGTTAAAGAAGTCACCTCACTCATCAGTATTCTTGTACGTGGTTTTCATTTGACGAGAAAGATGAACAAAGCTAGTCACAAGACCCAACTTGCCCACTATCCAAAGGAATCAAGCAATCAAGTAAGGTAAAATTCAATGACCATCAATGTACTAATGCTGAACTAATCAAGCTCGTCGCATGTCTGCACCCGTTAGTCTCAAGTGAACAATTTCTTCATAAAAATAAACCCGAAGAAATGTTGGGGGCATTTAGCTCAAAATCTTACACATCTTGGCGAAATCAGGGTATGTATTTTTTGATCCATCTTGACTCAGCAAATTATATCCTAATTTGACCTATGAAAAAATCTATGGACTGACCAAAGTGCACCACGAGTTGGGAAAACAAGGCTTCCATGTTGACCAACCACACACTGACTTAGGAAAGGCGAAGACAATGAAAGTCAAAGACCAAATGACAAGCGTGTCTTCATACTCAATCGGCTTGGGGATCCTATTTCTCGTACTTCTGTCTTTGAACGACTAGGCAGTACAAGCAAAACTTCATCTGGCAATGTAGAGTGTCACCAACAAAGATCCGTGTGCAATCACCACAAAGATGGTTATGCGCAATAGATGAAGAAAAGAAGCCGACATAACGAAACAAACAACCCAAAAAAAATTGGTGAAAGTCAAACACGTCATGTGTCTCGGCCCTGGGGGAGTAAGATTTCATTCCTGCTGATTCCTATAAACAAGCCAATCAAAGTCAAGCGAAACATGCCAGACAATAAAGTAATTCTTAATCCACTTCAAATAAAGAGGGAGAAGAAATCATTAATCTATGTCCATCTAACCATGTCAGTGTTGATGAAGACTCTGACTTAGAGATCTCAAAATATGAGATCCAAGATGCTCCCATAAGCAACTTGAAGATGGAGAAAATAAAACCTCTGTCATCTCAAATAAACAATATGGGCTCGGCATCACAAATAACAAATTGTATATTGCTCCATGATGCACAAGCCTAAACTGCTTGTTACTCCTTGCTCACATGAGTGTAAACTATGTACAACATCCCTCCTGTTAGAAAAAGAAAAGGAGGAAGAAAAGAAAATTCAAATTTCTTTGAACTACGTTTTGATTTTATCCTTTCACGGGTTGTTAGAATAGGTGACTGAAAAGCCAATTGGATTGGTCTTTATGTAATCTATTTTGACAATTTCGATGTAATTGTACTATTGTTTATGAAGAAAGTGAATATTCATTATTTGGCAATTGTATTTGTTGTGCTTACTAATTATGTTTATATGCTTAACATCACAAGAAAACCCGCAAACCAAATTGTACAACCTATCTAGTTGGGTTGCGGATTGGATGGCGGCTGTGAAATCAACTTCTGAGGGTTGGGTTTGAAAAGTACCAAGTCGAGTTGATTAATTGTTAATTGAAAATAATTGATTAAATTAGATTTAATTAATTATATTGGACACAAGCCTAATTCTAGTTGAGGATGAATATTTTTTTTCTCAAAATATTCTCTTCTTATTCTATATTGAGTTTGATTGACGTTTAGAACATTAAAACAATTCAAAAATACTAAACAATAGTGTTTGTTTGGAATTATTTTCTTCTTGTTCTTTATTCTATCTGTCAGTAGAAAAGAACTAAATATTCCATTTTGTTGTGTGGAAAAGTTAGAGGAATTCTACATTGAATTCTCAAGTGAACGAGACGGAGAAAGTAAAGGGAACAACGCAACTTTGTTGCTCGACTAAGAAACAAGAAGGTAGAGTTTCATTTTAAATTCTATCCTTTTTGTATCATCCTCTGGCCACATGTCCATCATGTTTAAATCTTTTTTTATTATGGTTTTGACAAATACCGAACGCCTGAGAATTTCAAAGGGAACACCAATATGAAATCGATTTTAAATTTCTTAATTTTCAGTCTTCCGCCGCGTTCCCGGGCCATACCGATTCTTCCAATGGTATCAGAGCCTAGTTCGATATTGTGGCTTTAGGATTAACATGTTTTATGTATTGAGCATGAACAATGTGTTTAATTTGCTTTTAGAAAATATGTTTTATGGCATTGAAGCATGGTTATATGCTTAAAAAATATGTATTAATTTTACTTTTAAAATTATGGATATCTATGCATTTTTTAAAGTTGGATCTTTATAAATGTATAATTTTATTTCTATTTATCAAATAGAAAAAATTTAAAACAAATTGAAACATGGAGCAGTACAGTCGTTGCTGCCCTGGTGGCTGGTCACTAGTCAGTAAAGCGCGCACTACTGTCTGTGCGCTGCCTGGCGTGCATGCTGACAAGGTAGCGCGCGAGCGGCCTGGACCGTTTTGTACCATTTTTCTTGAAAATTTTAATTTTCTTAATTTTTGCTAATTTTTTTAAATTAATAATTTTGGTAAATTTTAATTCTAGTTAAATTAGATTTTTCTAAAATTAAATTGTGCCTTAAATTAATTTGAAAATAATTTTCAACCGAAAAAGTTTTTTTTTTTTACATTGGATGTGTGATTAATATTCATTTTTTAATTGAATTATTAGTATGCGATTTTCTGCATTAAATTATATTTTTGGCATTTGATATTTGATATCAATTGTTAAATTCGTGGATTGTATTTATTTACTTAGCATATTTATTTGATATAAATTGTTAATTGTTGTTTATTGAATAACAATGGGGATGATCGCAAAACCCATTGAACAAAATGTATCGTTTAATTTTATGTTGGCGGAGGCCTGCATGCCTCTATGTTTTGATTCCTACTTTCATTTTTAGTCGTGAAATAATAAGGTTTGTTTTCTCCTTATCCGTGTACTCCCCCCAACTTTTGATTGGAGTTTTTAATATTAGTTGTAATGAGTAGTTGGAAATGTGAGGTTTTATTTATTTTGGATAAATGTAAGCTTCCATGAAGATGAAAGCCGAAGCCCGTTGGACACAGCTCACAATGGAAGAAGAACAGAGCGGAAGCTCTATTAGAAAAACAATATAAGGCAAAGATAAAGGAAAGGTGGGTTTGAAGTCAATTAGGGCATATGATGTCTGCATGCATTGTCGGGAAAAAGGTCATTGGAAGAGCAAGTGCACCAAACTCCTCTCCGGTGCAGGTATGTTTGTTACTAAAGGTAACATGATAACTAACTCTACTTCTTGTGTATTAGATACCGGTTGTGGAGCTCACATCTGCAATGATTTTCAGTGTTGGAAAGAAGCATAAAGCTAAGTATAGACGAGGTTGTCCTGAAACTTGTGATGGCAAAGCAGTGGCTACTGAAGCTGTAGGGATACTCCACTTAACTGTTAGTGATCAAGTTAGGATAGACTTAAAAGATTGCTATGTTGTAACTAACATGATAGAAAATATCATATCCATTTCATTGTTGGACAATCATGGTTTTGAGTTTATGATAAATAAAAATTATTTTTATTTGATGAAGAATGGTTCCTTACATCTGTTAGGCAACATCAATAATGGTCTTCATATTCTCTAGTAGCATGATTTGATCTTGACTATTCAAGACAAACGTAGTCAAGACAAACGTAAAATAGATAATCAAGAAAATGCACAGATCCGGTCACATCTCTCAAGATAGGATTAGGAGGTTGGTAGACTAAAAAAGTCTAAAGATAGATGATTTGGATCACCTATCAGTCTGTGAGTTTTGTCTGAAAGGGAAGATGACCAAAAAGCCATTTGTAGCACAAAGTATGCTTGCCAGCGGTCTGCTGGATTTGATCCATTCAAACGTTTGTGGGCCACTAAATACACAGGCCAGAGATGGGTTTTCGTACTTCATAACCTTTACCGATGATCACTCACAATATGGATTTTGAGGCCTTTGGAAGGTTTAAAGAGTTCAGACTTGAAGTCAAGAACAAAACTGGTGGCAAAATTAAAGCCCTTTAATCGGACCGAGGTGGTGAGTATTTAAGTGACGAATTCTTTGATTACCTAAAAGAGAATGGAATTCTCTATCAGTGGACTTCTCCAAGAACGCCACAACTTAACAGCGTCTTTGGAAGGAGGAACCGAACCTTGTTGGACATGGTTCGGTCAATGATGAGTTTTACTGAACTTTCCTTGTCCTTCTAAGTATATGCTCCTGAGATGGCGACCAAGTTGTTAAACATGGCACCTTCTAAAACTGTGGTCTAGGCAACATATCGGGTAAGGCATGACAAACCTGCGTCCTACAAGTACTTGAAAGTGTGGGGTAGCCCTGCATACTTCAAGAGACTAGTGGAAAAAGACAAACTGGAATCGAGGTCTAGTTTGTATAAGTTTTTGGTTTATCCTAAGCAAACTGTGGGGTGTTTTTGTCTCATGAAACGCAGTGTTCCTGGAAAAAGGTTTTCCAGTGAAAACCAGATATGAGGAATTGCTCCTTGAGGAATCAAGTTAGCCAACACCTCAAACGGATGCAGTGACATTATCTGTGCCTGTAATCCCACTAAGAATAATCTTGTTCTCCGAAGGTCGACAGAGTATCTCGACAGCTTGAGAGGTATGGATTTGTAGGTTTTTTTCTTTTTGTTTATTTGTTATTTTATTTCTTTGTATGTCAAGATTGATCATGTCTTTGATTTTGTTAATATTGTTTTCTTTTTGTGAAATGATTTTGAACTCATAATATTAAATATTGTTGATAAAAAATTAATTTAACTAGACATATTCATAGTATTGGAATTAATTTGTGTTATTATACTATCAATTTAAAATTTTGTCAATATATTGTTTATATTTTCTTTAATTTTTAAAATTAGTGCAAGTTTTATTCCATGTATTAGTGTCAGTTCTTGATCTTACTCATATCAACGTATAGTCTACTTATTTTATGTTTACAAAAGGAAAAGTTATGGTAAAATTAGAATAAAAGGTCAAAAGTCAGGGGAGAAAGAGAAAAAGGTACGAGATTCTTAATTTTGGCCTTTTATTCGGGCTTTTCTGAATATGGGGTACCAAAAATGCCTAACTTAGTAAACTGTAATTTTTTTGTGCATGCAAGATTAATTGATACTGAAAAATTAAATAATAAGAGATTCACTCTATAATTAAATTTTCACTCGAAGTAAGAGATTATGGTCATTTTTGTTTCTACTGATGTGTTTTGGGGAGCAATTTATGTGGCAAAATATTTCTAGTAATCCTCTTTAGTTTATTACTTTTTAATAGTTCAGTGTAATTAGGGTGACAATGATCGTTTAAAGGTTTTTAAATACCTCATCATGCTTGAAAGGTGACATTTATATATATATATATATATATTATATATATATTAATACTATTTATAGATAATTACATCGTCCTCCTCAAACTTTCAGTATAATTAAGTTATCATATTTTTTTTTTAATTTAAACCATCTGGAGGTGGGGGGAGCTTTTTTGGGTCCTTGTCCCTTCTTTATTAATACCAAAAGTGGCCAAATTTACAACAGGGAGTACTAACTCCCTAGTATCGCCCTGAAAATCATATACAAGGAGTACTACTCCCTTACAATGATATTGAACAAAAGCATAAACAAGGAGTACTATGCCCTCACAATAGGTAAGCAACAAAACATAAACAAAGAGTACTACTCCCTTATAAATATTTTCTAGGTATATTGTCAAAAAAGAAATGAGTTGGAGACGATAATCTAGCATGTCAAAAAGTTTCTGCCATATGCTCGAATCATCGGATCCAACTTATCACCTACAAAAGTTTCACAGGCAACAATATACTGAAAATTCAAGAAAATGAAAAGACAAAATACCGTCAAGTTGGATTAAGAGTATGGCATGTCAAAAAGTTTCTATCACATCGCCAGTTGACAATAAGTATATCTCAACTTGATGCCTTCGTTTAATCTCTTAGGGTACTCGCAAACTAAACAAACCAAATTGCCAGAAAAGGAGAGCAACTCCATTTCATAGCTAGGCAACATAAGCAGGCACTCCCTAACATCTGTAACCAACAAAACAACCCAAGTATAGGTATAGGAGTACAACTCCCAAGACATGCAAAAAACTGGAGAGGATCTCTTGAACACAATGTGAAGCGATATGGAGAACATCTCCTCAACACAATAAAGCAGTAATGTAAGCAGTGTAATGTATGAAAGGCTGTCAAAAGAGATAATTACGTTATCATGTTTAAAAATGTGACACTTCCATGCATGCTCTTTCTCTACTTTTATATCTATATATTAATGTTATTTATCAAGGCTCGTCAGTTCTGGTTATCTTCTCCATTGATAATTATATTGTCAAATGTAGTTAGGTTTTGCAGAAGAATTACTCTATTTAATTCGATAAATTTGGGTATTCTACTAATGGAATTCTTTTGTTACATAGGGATAAGTTGTTTTAATTTTTCACACTGGTTAATTTTTGTTTGCATATATAAGTAAAAAATTGGAACGTAGTTTACAAATATGATCTACAATGTTTGTTCGACATTTTAGCTTCTATTCTATTATGTTAATCTCTTTTATTAAGTCCATGTGCTCTGAAATTCAGAAAGAGCTTGTAGCGACATAATTTTCTCACCTCTCATTGTTTTGATTTTATATTATAGGTATTAATTGATTTTGTTACTTCATAATTATTAGGTGGTTAGTTACTAACTAGTATTGTTCAATAATAATTATCCCAACTTATATAACCCTACAAATTTTAAAATTATTGATATTTTTTTTATAATTTACTCCTATTAAATATTTTTTACATTCTAAAATATCATATATTGAAAGGACTTCTCAATTTCTACATCTATTGCCATTATTACTTATACCTTATTTATATTTTTTACAAATTATTAAAAACTTTGCATATTTTTTATATATGCTTTTATATATATTGAACTTCTTTTAAGATTAAATTATCAACGTAAATTTAATATATACATCGAATATATATACATGCATTGTGGAATGTGCAAATTTATAATATAATTAAGGGTAAATTACAACCACCTCTCCTGAGGTTTGGTGTATTACAAATACCCCTCATTGTTTGAAAAATTACAAAACCTCCTTGATGTTTGATAAAATTATGTAATCATTGGATGGAGGTATAAAAATGTCAACTTTGCCCTTATTGTATTTTTATATTTTTTAGAAAAAATGAAAATCTTATAAAATATTGAATGGGATGGATGAAAAAAATATAAAAAAATTATGAAAAATTATCCACATAGTCCATAAGAAAATATTTTTTTAAAATATAAATAAAATTATAATTATGAATTCACAAGGGTATTTTGGTTAGATCACCATAAAAGAAGGATGAATTGGGCTAATTGTTAGACGACCGCTAAAATCAGGGGGTATTCGTAATTTTTCAAACAACGAGGGAGTATTCGTAATTATGCCAAATCTCAGGGGAGGTTATTGTAATTTACCCTATAATTAATTGAATAATATTTTATATTTTATTATTTACACTTGAAAATAAAAAATTACACTTTCCTCAAATAAGTTCTAAATTACGCATACATCTTAATTGAATATTTACTGTTTACACTTGACCCTCTTTCGTTAGGGTTTGGATGAAAAATATTGACATTAGTAAAAAGATTACATAAAATTTTAATTTTTTTACCTCTTTGATGCCCTTTAAAATTATTGGGCGAAGCCCACAAGCTAGGCATACTAGCCCAATCAGCTAAGAGCCCAATTAGTTCATCAGTAGGCAAGACAGACAAGGGCCCACCAGCAGGGAAGAAAGGCCCACAAGCTTACCTGCTACTTTACTGAAATGGAATGTCCAAGAAATAAGCCCATTTCAGCCGGACACATCATCATAGAGCTGGCAGAACACATCATACAGCTTGCTAACACATTTTTACATATCACCCTAAAATATATGCAGGTGGTTCCAAGCACATCGGTGGCAAGTGAACCGTAAAATTTACGAATAACTAATTCCCAGAATTGTAGTAAGATTTGACAGGGTTTAGTCCTACTTATATATCTTAGCTAATCTTATCCAAATCACCAACGATTTATTGCGGATGATGGCTGACTCAAAGAGCTTCCCAATGGAGTATTGCACTCAGCAATTGACCCCGTATCCAACTATGTACTAGTCTATAAATATAAGTCACGTATAATTATTTGGTAACATCACACTTATTCTCAAACTCTCACTCTCACTCATTATTTTCTCTCGACTCTTAGGCTAGTTCAAGCTTATATTTTGCACTCCACATGAATAAATGCACATTATCATCATTTTATAGCATTGTTCTCACTTTAACTCAAGCTTTCTCTTTTATTTTTTCATAAACCGTTACTAACTTAAGCATCGGAGTGCTAACCTCTATTTTGCAGGGCTAGTCCTTTGATAATCTTTGAATTTTCTTGGAGATCCTTCGACCATTGTGGAGTAGCCACATTTTTTGTACGCATCATTGGGGCCTTCTGTGGGAACACGTAAAGTTTGGCGTGAAAAATGGGAATTCTGACAATGGAGGTGACATCAGATCCTACGAGGGAAACTCTTCCCTCCCTGTTGTAGCTGGTCATACTGTCCCGCCTGCAGATCCTACTACAGTAGCTACTAACACTCCTGCTCCAGATCCGACTTCAGGAACTAAGCTCGCTCTCCAGCTCCAGCTCTTGACCAAACAGTTGAGCTTGTTCCTATGAGTGCTCATTCTGTGAGCAGCTTCATGAATTCATTATGGAGCTCATCAACTCAATTCTCCTTGGTTCCCAAGCTAGCGGAGCAGGACCTTCTTCCCAGCTGGAATGAGGTGGAACACCAGGAAGTCAATGTATCGACGAGTAGATTCCTGCTGGACTCCAGCAGGATCGATCCACCCTTGCTGATTTTGCAGGCAAGGCAGCAGCTTAACATCACTCCCCTGGTATCTGGCTGTCCCTAAAGAAGAAGATGGTGGAACTTCACCAGCAGGTAGCAAAAGAGACCATGCCTACTGAGCGGGGCATTCCTTTCAGCAAGCACATCATGCCGGAATAACTCCTTTCTCATTTTCGATCACCTTCACACCTACCTACTTAGGATGGTACCACTAATCTGGTTGAACATATTCGTAAGTTCGAAAATGCGGCCTTGCTACACAGGTATACTAATGGAATTAAATGTCGTATTTTTTTACTACACTAATGAACTCTGCCCAATAATGGTTCGACCAGCTTCCTGCTGGATCAGTTAGATCTTTTACAGAATTCAGTTCCCTCTTTCAACACCAGTTCGCTAGTAGCAAGAAGTACATTAAGTTAGCTATTAGCCTTTTTGGAATGAAGGAGGAAAAGGAAACCTTGAGAGCCTATGTCCAATGATTTAACATGGCTATACTGGAGGTCCTCACATCTCGCCAGGAGTTGCTTGTTAGTGCGTTTACCTAGGGACTCCATGGAGGATCTTTATTGAATCACTGACTAAGAAATTGACTATAGAATTTTTAGATGTACTAGCACGAGCTGAAAACTATATGAATCTGGAGGATGCCTGGCTGGAGAAGAAGAATGGACGAGATAGGAAAAAAGAGAGCTTGTCGTCTTCTACGCGCAAATGAAGGGGAGAATCGCGAGGATGTTTCAATCCTCAAGACCCAAAAAAATTCCAATCATCTTCACACCTACCTGCTTAGGATGGTACCACTAATCCGATTGAACATATCCATAAGTTCGAAAATGTAGCCTTACTACACAGGTATACTGATGGCATTAAATGTCGCGTGTTTTTTTACTACACTAGTGAACTCTGCCTAACAATGGTTCGACCAACTTCTTGCTGGATTAGTTAGATGTTTTACAGAATTCAGTTCCCTCTTTCAGCACCAGTTCACTAGTAGTAAGAGGTATAGTAAATTAGGCATTAGCCTTTTTGGAATCAAGTAGAAGGAAAAGGAAACCTTGAGAGCCTATGTCCAACGTTTTAACACGGTTATACTGGAGATCCCCACATCCACCAGGAGTTGCTTGTAGTGTGTTTACCCAGGGACTCCGTGGAGGACCTTTGTTGAATCACTAGCTAAGAAACTGACTATAGATTTTTTAGATGTACTAGCATAAGCTGAAAAATATATGAATTTGGAGGACGTCTGGCTGGAGAAGAAGAATGGACAAGATAGGAAAAAGGAGAGCAAGTCGTCTTCTACCTGCAGACTAAGGGGAGAATGGAGAGGACATTTCAATCCTCTAGACCTAAAAAATGATCACCATACACCTCTCATAACTGGCCCGACCAGGATGCTTATGGCAATTGATCGACTCCCTACCCTACGGTGGCCTAAAGGCTTTGAGGAAGGTCTTCAACTTCCAAAATCTAAGTATTTCTCCAGGTATTATAGGGAATATGGATATGACACCAACCGCTATCGCCAGCTAAGACAAGAAATAGAATGACTCATCTAAGCTAGCTACTCTAGGGATTATGTGGACAAAGAGAAAATGCGTTAATAGAAGAAGAATATTCCCAACATCACAACTCCCGCAGGATTGAATAGCAAGACGAAGATTCCTAGAATAGGAAACATATGAAGAAAAGAGCCTTAGATGGAGAAACAAGCTTGGAGAATGTCCCCGATAAAGGGATAATCCATATGATAACAGGAGAACCAACTGATGGAGACTCAAGATGAGCCAGACGCACCCGCGCAAGGGCCGCTAGAATCGTCATGGAGATAGATACAAAGGTGCCAACAGGAAGAGCAATGATCAATTTTGGTCCTGCTGATCCCCAGGGAGTACATTTACTTCATAATGATGTACTTGTTATTTCTGCTGCGGTGGTTAATTATATTGTTCAACATAATTTTGTTTAGGTAGCTCCACGAATGTCCTATTCTACAAGTATATTAACAAATAGAGTTGGGGGACATCCCCCTATAGCCTATGGATACTTCATTATACTATTTTATAGGAGAGGTCGTACAATCGATGGGACAAATTTCACTTTCTCTCTATTTGGGCATCGAACCCACCAGAAGGTCTAAGATGGTTCGCTTTCTAGTCATGAACATACCTGCCTTGAACACTTTCTAGGCTGTTGTAAGCTAAAGTTTCCCATTAGAGACAAGGTAAGAGAAGTCAAAGGTGATCAATACACAGCACGGAAGTGCTACGTGGAAGCAATAAAGAGCAGCAGTAGCAAGAAGGAAGTGGGTCTTCCTAGAAAGAAAAGTAGTAAGAATCCCATCCCACAGGACGATGAAAAGGGTGCAGTTCCTACTCGTGTCCAACTAGCTGAAGAATTACTAAGCATCCAGCTGGTGCCGGGTGAACCAAACAAAATTACCAAGATTGGTTCCCAGCTTAGTCCTACATTAGCAGGACAATTAACCACCTTCTTACAGCAAAATATTGATGTGTTTGCTTGGACAACTAATTATCTTATAGGAATTGATCTAGCGTAGATATACACAGTCTAAATATCGATCCGAAATTTCCCCTGTAAAACAAAAAAGGGTCTTTTTGGGCCTGAGAAAGACAGGATCATACAAGAAGAGGCAGAGAAGTTGTTATCAATAAAGCATATAAAAGAGATCCAGTTTCCAGAATGATTATCCAACGTGGTGCTAGTACCCAAACAAGGTACAAGTGGCGTATGTGTATTGACTTTCGTGACGCCGACAAAACATGCCCCAAAAATTCTACCCATTATGAGTATAGACCAGCTAGTGGATTCCACCTCTGGTCATGAATTATTAAGCTGAATGGATGCTTCACAGGACTATAACCAAATAATGCGTAATCCCAAGGATCAGAAATGCGTTAGATTCATTACGCCAGCAAAAACTTATTGATATATTGTTATGCATTTTGGATTATAAAATGTAGGGGCAACGTACCAACGCTTAGTGGAACACATGTTTGGAGAACAACTAGGACGCAACATGGAGGTGTACATTGATGACATGCTGGTAAAGAGTCGGTAGAGGGGCCAACACCTTACTGATCTAGCGGAGAAATTTGATACATTAAGAAAATATCACATGAAACTCAATCCAGCCAAGTGCGTTTTTTGAGGAAGAAGTGGCAAGTTCTTAGGATATATGGTTGCAGAGAAGGGGATAGAAATCAATACCGAGAAAATTCGAGCTGTCCAAGAGATGAAACCCCCCACTAACTTCAATGAAGTATTAGCAGAGCGCATAGCAGCTCTTAGCAGATTCATTTCTTGATCAGCGGAACGAAACTTTTTGTTCTTCAAAGCCTTAAGAAAAACTAAGGACTTCATTTGCGATGAAGAATACTAGCAGACAATCTAAGATTTGAAAGCATACTTAGCAAAATTGCCCTTACTCACCAAGCTGACACCAGGCGAGCCCTTATATCTCTACTTGGTAGCAGACCATTAGGCAGTTAGCTCCGTGCTCATCAAAGAAGAAGGACACCAAAAACCTATCTATTATGTAAGCTAGGTATTGCATAGGGCTTAACAATGGTACATTGAGGTAGAAAAACTAGCTTTCTATTTAATTATAACAGCACACAAGTTACGACCTTATTTTCTTTATCACATCCTATTTGTGTTTGTACTAATGCCCCATTGTGAGCTACCTTAGGTAGATCCGAAACCTCAGGAAGAATGATCAAGTGGGTCATCAAGCTCAATGAATATGATGTTTCCTACCAGCCTAAGTTGTTCATCAAAGCCCAAGCCTTGGCTGAGTTCATGAATGAGGCTATGTTTATGGAAGAGGAGGATGCTAATTGATTGTTACATGCTGACTACTCCTCCACCCTTGCTCAAATAATGAGGCCGTATATGAAGCCCTCATTGCAGGTATCAGGATGGCTTTGGACGCAGGAGCTAACAACTTAATTCCCAGCTAGTGACTAATCAGGTAGAAGACAAGTATGAGGTTAAAGAAGAAAGGATAATGGAATATCTCCAGGATATAAGAAAACTTACAAGCCAACTGAAAAACTTCCAGCTCCACCAAATCCCTGGAATAAAAAATACCAAAGCTCCCTGGTTGATTTTAGCACTCGCACTATCACTGTAAGAACCCTCATAAAAAACTCTCTTAAAACTCACATAGCTATATAGCAGATAGAGGCAGATTGGAGGAAACCCGTCTTGGACTACCTCATAAAAGGTATCCTTCCAGCTTATGAGATGGAAGCAGTCCGCTTAAAGAGTAGTGCAGTCAGGTTTGCTTTACTTGATGGTATCTTATATAAGCGTAGTTTTTCTCAACCTTATCTCTGATGTTTGTCAATGTAGGAAGGGAGAAATGTATTGCAAGAAATATATGAAGTATCTAGTGGATCCCACCTAGGTGGTATGGCTTTGGCCAATGAAAATTTGCGAGTAGAGTATTTCTGGCCAACCCTCAAGAAATATGTAATGAATTAGGCAAAACGATGTAAGCAATGCCAGAAGTATGCCCCACTTGTTCATATTAATGCAGAACCCCTCGAAACCATTTCGGCACCTCGTCCATTCTCTCAGTGGGGGATAGACATAGATGTACCTTTCCCAACTGCAGTAGGACAACGTAATTCCTCCTTAAGGAAGTAGATTATTTCAGCAAATGGTATAGACTCATTACCTGGAGTGTTGTGGTCATACAGGACTACTCCTCATTCCATCATCGGGGAAACTCCTTTCAATCTAATATACGGATCAGAAGCAGTCATCCCAAATGAGGCTGAGCTCGAAACCTTCAAAATCCAACATTACAAGCAGAATTGGAGGAGGTGACTAGGTTCTACCTGACGTTTTCCTTTAGGATCGCGAGTAGAGGCTGAACTTCCAGTGTTGAAGGACTCTTAACTGAAGAACGCTTGGAGGAAGAATTGGTTTTATGGTTCTTGCCCTCGCCTAAAGCCTTATTTTGAAATAAATTGTTGAACATGTTGACTGCAGGGAACATGAAGATGTTAATATAAATGCAAACCAAAATCAAGGAAAACACATAAAAAACCAAATACGAGGGATTATACCGGCAACAGTATCTAGGACAACCTCTTTTGGACTGAGGTAATTAATTGAATATTTTTTCATCTAAGTATTTTTACAACCTTGCAGGATCAGCAGGGCACAATACTCTTCAAAGAAAGTTCTTTAGCTAGTTAGCATTACTTTAGAAGCTAGCCAGGATTCATCCTGCTAATGAGCAGAAAAATTCTTCCTTTTTTTGCAAGACACCTTACTACTCCAGCAGTCCAACTCTACAAATTGCACCCTTGGATTGGGGGGAGTGATGATGCCCCTTAAAATTATTGGGTCAAGTCCACAAGTTAGGCGTAATAGCCTAGTCGTTAAGAGTCTAATTAGTTCATCAGTAGGACGAATAAGGGTCCACCAACAAAATGGATAAAACCAACCAGTAGGGAAGAAAGGGTCACAAGTTTACCTACTACTTTACAGAACTGACAAGTCTAAGAAATAAGCTCATTTCAGCCTGACACATCATCACACAGCTGGGTGGACATGTCATACAACTTGCCAACAAATTTGTACATGTCACCCGAAAATATCTCCACATTTTTCCAAGCAAATTGATGGCAAATGAGCTGGAAAATCTACAAATAACTAATTCCCAAAATTGTAGATAGACTTGGTAGGGTTTAGTCTATCCCACGTATCTCAGCCAATCCTTATCCAAATCACCAAGGGTTTATTGGGAATGACAGCTGACTCAAAGAGCTTTCGAATGGCATATTACACTCAGCAATTGACCCCGAATCCAACTCTGTATAAGCCTCTAAACATAAGTCATGTGCAGTCATTTGGTAACATCACACTTATTCTCAAACTCTCACTCTCCCTCATTATTTTCTCACAGTTCTTAGGCTAGTTCAAGCTTATATTTTGCACTCCATACGAATACATACATTTATCATCATTTTATACCATTATTATCACTTCAATTTAAGTTTTCCCTTTTTATTTTTTCATAAATTGTTACTAACTTAAGCATTGGAGTTCTAACCTCTCTTTTGCAGGGCTAGTCCTTCGATAATCTTAGAATTTTCTTGAATATCCTTCGACCGTTGTGGTGTGGCCAAATTTCTGGTACACATCACTCTTGCTTAATATTTTCATATAATAATTTTACAATTATAAGAAAGAAAATGTAATAATCTCACTTCATATATATATAGGGGACCAAACTTGTTTATATAGAGGAGATATCCCCCTCCTGTAGGGGTCTGCACTGCTCCTAATTCCCGAGATGAGTGGTTAGAGATAGTTGAGGTAATGCATCTTCTGATCTTATCTTCAGTAGATATTGTTTGGGGTAAGTTTCTGAACTGAAGGGGACTCTTTGTCTTTGAGGATTCTTTGACATTCCTTAATCTACAAGGTGTTATTCTATTATAGGGGTCTGGGGTGCTGAGGGGGATTCTTTCACCTGTATCCACAACGTCGGATGAGTAATCTTATGTGGCGATCCAAGTGGACCTCTTTCATGGAGAGTTGGTAATGGATCTTAGTCCGATTCTCCTTATTGGGTTGTGTGTCTCGGTCGGCCTCATGGGCAATTTAGGCATTTTTCTCCATACATGTTGTTGGGCTGGTGGGGGAGGCCTTAAGCTTCTACCTTCTAGGGCTATGGGCGTCATTACAAGTGTGTTGGGCCAAACTCTTTTGGACCGTACACATCATTCAGTCCCCCCCACTATAAGGAGGACGGGTAACCCCAACTCCTTCTCAAAGTAGGAGTCTTGTTACGCTTGAAGAAGGGACAACCCCCATCCCAAAATGCTAAGAGCTCAACGCATCCTTCTACTTATTATCTTGTCCCGCCTTTTATCTTTTCGAAATTATGAGGTTTCGCCTCTTGCCACCTCTCAGATGGGAGAATGATGGCTAAGCCTATTGCCGACGCCAGGGGGGGTGTTTGATAACCACTTCCTCGCATGCAGATGACGTGTCAGGTAACCGCCCAATCAAGAGTAGTTATGTGGCAAATGTGGTCAAAATTCCATCCCACGTTCTTGTGCACAAGTTAACCTCTTCCCCTTATTATCTTTTCTCCTCCGATTTCTTGAAGAACAGGGGTCTTCGTTTTCATCACTAGTAAATGCTTTTCTTGTTCTCCTTCTTTCTTTTCTTTTCCATGGTTTCTTCTATGACGTCTTTGGATGAATCATCGGTACGCTTTGTCAAAGAGGTCCTTCCAAACCAAGATCCCTCAGAAACTACCTCACGGAGGACGCATCTCGACCCGTCTGTTTTCCAAAGTGGCCGGAGGCGGAGTCTGAGGCAGGCGACAACTGCGGCTCATCGTGTGATAGATGAAGAGGATGTGATGGATGGGGGGATGAGGTGAGTCCAGAGGTGGATGAGATACATGAGGGAGATATTGGAGATGAGGGTGGTGATGAGGATGCTGAAGTGAACTTGGGGGAAGATGAGAGAGAGGGATCCTCCCCCGGAGAAGAGGAGAGGGAGGTCCCTCGATCTTCTGTGGACTGGGGGTCCTGCAACTTGAGGAGTTCAGATGTAGATTGGTTGATTCTAGATTTCCACTTCCCTTTTGCTTTTGTAATTTATATCCCAGTCCCCACAAGTCGTGCCCATCTTTTGCATAAAAATTGTTTAAGTTTCTTTGTTGCTCAAATGAGGTTAGGGTTGTGTTTCCCTATTCCTACTTTTTATTTTGATATCGCCTGTTTCTTCCAGGTTCCTTTAAACCAGTTAGCCCCCAATTCTATTAGAATTCTAGCAAGTTTTTTTTATGATTTCACTTTCGCCAATTTTCTGTCACCGCCAAAATTTTTGCCCGATATTTTCGTTTGAGGAGAGCTGAGTTGGGACTTTTTCTTTCTACCCCTCGTTATGGGGTATCTTTCTCGCTTGCTCTTAGTGCTCCTAAAAATTGGAAAAGAAGTTTTTTCTTTGTGTAGCGTTCAACTCTCTGGTGCTTCCCCTTTCATTGGTTGAAGAGTTTCCCGCTCCCATGTATGTTGGGGAGCGGAGTGTAGCCTTGTGCTCCTTGTTGGAGAGTTTGAATGAAGACCCCTATGACTGTCGTTTTTTGATTGACGAGAAATTCTTAGGGCATTTTGGTTTGAGCCCCAGGATGGAGCCTTTAGAGGACTCCCTTGGTACCTTGTCGTTCTTCTTTGAACTTCACTTATTTTATTTTTCTTATTCATAATTGTATTTGGTTTACTCCTTTTACAGAGAGCATCATGTTTGGAAAACTGTTGTGCAATCATTCCAGGGATCGTGGGGGAGGAATTCCCTCTTCTCACTGGCCTAAGGGGACTCCTTTTTCGAGAGAGTCCAAAGGAAAGAGACCTGGTTCCCCTTCTCCTAGGGTTGCCCCTGGCGAGTCTTTGAAGAAGTCAAGAATGAATTCCTTAAGTACTTCTCTTTCAAGCTCTAGTAAGTCTCCTTCGGGGTCTCCTCCTTTTCCTATCCTTAAGGATGAAAGGGGTGTCCCCTTCAAACTGAATGCATTCCCCCAATCTTTAGAAATAGAGAGAGGGGAATTTGTTCCTTGGTCGATGACCTCATGAGGGGGATATTTTCTTCGAGTGATAAACAGTAGCTGGCACCCTGTCCCAAGAGGAGCTGGAAGGGATAGCTTCTTCAGTTCTGCTTAAGGTATCCGTCACGTTAGTATGTCTTCTATGTCATGCATGTTCTTTAATGTTTTTTTTTATTTGCAATGTATTTCTGCTTGAGGAGTTTTTTTCTCATAGCCAGGAAACGCGCTCCATGCCTAGAAGCGATGCACAATGGCAGAAGCTAGAGGATAAAGTGAATCGTCTAAATGCCGATGTTCCCAGGCTTAAGGAGGAGAAGAAGGAGGTGGTCGCTCTCAACCAGTAGCAGGACAAGGAATTGAAAAAGCTTTGAAAGGAGGTAGCATGCCATGAGGGGGCAATTAGGAAGGCCATAGAGAAGACTGAATTGGACTTCCCTATTATAAAAGATGGCCAACGCTACTTGGAGGGGTACTGGGTCGACTGTCTTGAGAGATTTAAGAAATCCAAAAAATATCAAGACGATGTGGCCGCCATAGTTGGGCCTTATTTTAAATATGGTTTTGCAGCTTGCAGAGAGCAATTTATAGCTCATGGGTATCCCCCCAATGGAGAGGAACCTACCTTCCTTAACCTCGAAGCTGCAACGGAGAATGCCCCAAACCCTTTTGTTGGACCGTCAGCTCCATTAGGCGAAGACCTACCCTATTATTCAGGCTATTCCTTTCATCTTTCTATTTTTGTTTAATTGGAGAAATTCTGAATTTTGAAATGACATTTTTGGGGATGCCTTGTAGAGGAAGCTTTGGACCACGTGTTGGGGGAGGTCATGCCTGACATGAAGAGGAGTCCCCACCTAAAGCATCAATTGATTATGTAGTGCGGGACGTCAAGAAAGAAGAAGCCCTAAAACTGAAGGAAGGAGGTGCCTCCCTGGCCACTGATGAAGAACTCCCTAACGCCTCGGCCGCCGCCTCCCCTCCCAGGAGATTAGTCTGAAATAAAAGAAGGCCACACTTGTGGGGATGGAAATAAAAAGATGTAATTCGACCCCTTCCCTTTCTGAGAACTATTTACTTTTTTGCTTCTTCTTTTCTTTCCCCCATCAAGGATGGAGATGAAACAATTTTATTTGTCTACCGTGAGATGATGGTTTTTATTTGCCTCCGACCATGTTTTAGGCCGGGGGTCGTAATGTGATGCCACTCCTTGCTTTTATTCATGTTGTATTTTGTGTTGAATTTGAACTGTGGTGTGAGTATGTTTAGAACATAACTGGAGGGGGCCCGTTATGAGGGGTGCTTCTTACACGGGGTATCTCTATAAGCCTCTTTCCTTCATCCTATACCTTTTAAGAAGCGAGGTTAACTTCCGTATTATGTCTTGAGATGCATGTATATACAAGATATGTATATGTTATGCGATGTATATGTAAAAGGCATATAAGGGCTTTGGATGGAGATACAGGGTCCTGCCTAAGTAATGGATGCCTATGTGATTTTTAAACAGGGCTTACTCCTATGAGAATTTTTTGCCTCGCCTTATTATGAAACACAAAAGTTGAAAAGAGCATCATACCTTTGCATAGGGATATGTCTTGAACATGAGGAGGTATCCCTATTGAGGGTCGTACTAGGGGGTGTACCCTTGAGGTTTATTTTTTGAGGAGTATATTTCTTGAGAAAGGTTTGAAGGCAATGGATCGGCCCTGGAAGTGTGGCGGAAGCGCAATAATTGAAAAATTCAATAATTAAAGAAAATAAATATCCGATCAAGGGGTGTACCCTTGATCTTTTCCCGGGCGTTCGGTGTAATATAAGAAATACGTAGCCATGAATCAAAAGAAAACAAGAATAGAACAGAAATGAAAAACAGAACATTACCGTTGTTGTTTTCTAGCTCGGCTTCAAGCGTTGATTCCGTTGGTCTCCTTGATCCAAGATCTCGATCTAGAGATCCTCCAAAGATTAACACAACACTACTAAGAGGATGTGGTGATTTCGTGTTAGCAAAAAGACCACAAAAGTGCAAGAACCAAAAACGCTATTGATTAACGTTTGGTTCTTGAATTCTCTTTCGATCTCTAAGATCTTGAGAGTGTTTTTGGAGAGGGTGAGAGTTAATTTTTGTGGGTTGAAGTGCAGCTACTGTTAAGGTTAGGGTTAGAGTGTTTTTAGAGCTATTTATATGACCTAGTCATAGTATAAAGTCATGACCTAGCATGACTCATACTCCTAAAAACCACCTCTAAGCCACCTTATGACCAAGTTTGGTGCACCCTAGGCACCAAACTCGGCCATACACACTCCAAGGAGGGGTTTGGCTCCTCCTTAAGCTAGCCATGGTCCAACCAAGGCCTTGGGCTTGTATTTTAATGGACCGGATTTGATTAAATAAATTTAAACCAATCCCATGTCAAATGGACTTTTATTAAACCTAGTTTAATTTATAAGTCCAACATTAAAATCTCTTAATCCAATTAAGAGATCCAAGCTCCTTTTAACTCTCCATTAATTTATGAATCTAATTCATAAATTGGACCATGCCCAATAAAATTAATCCAATTAATTTTAATGGCCAATTAAGAATTTCAATTAATCCAATTAATTGAATTTCAAGTTATCCATCCAATGTATTTGTCTAAATAAATGATCCAATCATTTATCCTCTTCAAGAAATAATTTAATCCAATTAAATTAATTCGGCTCTTCTGAAGTTAATTCCAAATTAACTCCATCCCACTATAGTGGTAGGTATGACTCTTTAGGTTCACCTTCAGCTAGACTTGGGCGTGTTCCCAACACCATTAACTAAATCTAATTTAATTAATTATTTCTGATTATCCCATAAGCAGAAATAACCCGTTACCATGGGTGGCCGTCTGACAACAGTCCATGGCACTAGAGACTAAGTGAATATGGATGAACGTTTAGGCAACTGAATTCATATGGATAAGGTCCTTCCATCAACCATCTCTCGGCCTTAGTTTAGGGCATGGAATTGGGTCGGTTCCCATCCTGGACTAGGCATCTATACTTGATAACTCGAGACTACCTGTTTGCCCTACTGAATTATCACGTGAAAACCTATCCCACTTATTCAGTCACTGTGGCCATAGATTTTTAGGGAAACGTGTCTCAGAGCGTATGGGAGATCCTACTGTCACGATATTGACAGGGGATGGATTCCTTCTTGGACACACCGTCCTCACTACACATTCTGACTGCACTAGATAAGGCTTATAACATCTGTATCTTATAACACATACATTGTTCGCCAGGTCTAAGCTACAGCCATCATGTGCATGTGACTCCATGGTTCCTCAAGTCCAAGGACTAATCTCATACTATCAGAGTCGAGAATCCTAGTTATACCGACCAAGCCTTAGGAGGCTTCCATATGATGATTCCCACTAGTCGGTTCAGTCAGTCGACTACTTTGCCAACTAACCCACTAAAACTGCATGGACGACCTACCTTTCCTACCGACGAAACATGACTGTAGTACTTAGTGCAAGTCTCTATAGGACACTCGATGCCCTGTCTCGAGGTCCTCGACTTGGAACGTTCCAGACCATTCCACAGAGGTTGGTTTCATGGCCGCCATCCAATGCGCAACCCAACCCCTTAAATTTGCTCGTTTGGTCTGTGGGCTTTGTCGTGCAGTTAAGTATTAACACAATAAGTATACACAACAAAGAATCAAGCCATAGTATGAATATTACCTTTATTCAAAGACATAAATATTATATTACATCAAAATTGTCAGAAATATTTTACAAAAGCCCAATCCGATTGGCTTTCTGATCACTTATTCTAACAGGGTTGTCTGTAAGGAAGGAGATATCCCCCTAGAATTTTTTAGGAGATGTCCTTCAGGAGGACTCAGGTGATGCAGGGGACATCCTTCTAAAAGGCATTGAGAAATGTCCTTTAGGAGGAGGACTTATGAGATGAAAGAGATATCCTTCTTCATACGTAGTATTTTTTGAGGTTATGTAATATTCCATGGGCGAGGCAGGGGGTGCTTTTCAAGATCTTCCAGTTGATAGGCTCCCCGTCCTATTATGCTTGTAACATTATAAAGTCCGTCCCATGTGGGATCAAATTTTCCTATTAGTTTAAGAGTGTCTACTCTCCGTAACACCAAGTCTGCAACTTGGAAACTTCCTGTCTTCATCCTTTATTATGAGCATTGATCATGATGTTCTTATACCTATGTACACGGATGAAACCTTTTTCTCTAAATTCTTCGATGAGATCCAGATTTTCTTTAAGTAACTCAGCATTACATGCTTCCGAAAAATGAAAAATTCTATGAGAGGGCATCCCCAACTCTGCAGGGATAATACCCTCGGTCCCGTAGACCAGACTGAAGGGCTTTCTTGTGTAGACCCTCGGGGGTTGTTCTGTAGGCCCATAAAATACTAGTCCGTTCTTCCATCTAGCACTAAGTCGTTCTAATCTTCTTTTGATTTCTTGCACCAAAAAGTAGTTGGTGACCTTAATTTGTCTATTGGACTGAGGATGCGCTACTGGCGTAAACCTTTGATTTATGTGTAATCCTTTACACTATTCTTGTATTCTTTTTTCTTGGAATTATTGATCATTTTCTGAGATTATTTCTCTGGGGAGTCCAAAACGACAAATGATATTCTTCAAATGAATTTCATTACTTCTCCTTCTGTGATGCAAGAAAGTGGTTCTGATTCTACCCATTTAGTAAAATAGTTGATTGCGACCAAGAGGAACTTTCTTTAGTTGGGGGCCATAGGGAAAGGTCCCATAATGTCTATTCTCCATTGCGCGAAGGGGTATGTGATAACATGGTGGTAAGCGGCTCTACTGGTTGATGTATGAGAGAAGAGTGTTTCTGATATTTTTCGCATTTATTCACCAATTGCTTGGTGTCTTGCTTCATAGTAGGCCAAAAATGTCCTGCCAATAAGGCTTTATTAGCTAATGTCCACGTCCTCGTATGTGCCCCGCTGTATCTATTATGTATTTCTTTAAGGACATGGACTCCTTCTTGTTGAGACTAACACCGAAGATGGTGTGTGTAAGATTTCTTATAGAGGATCCCTTCTTGTATTAGGAATCAGACGGCTCGAGACTTGAGACTATCTATTTCCCATCTACTATTCAGAGGCATTGTTCCTCCAGCCACTTGATCATGGGTGTCCTCAATCATCTACTGAGGATATTGCATGGATCGTTACGAGAGCCCTTGGTTTAGGAAGGTATATTGTATGGTAACGTGCATGGTTTGACAATCTTCTAAAGTATTGGCTAGTTTAGAGAGAAAATAGGCCTTAACGTTCTCTTTCTTCGGGATTTCTATGATTTGAAAACTTTTGAGACTTGTTTTCAGCTCTTCTATTTACTGCAGATATTGTATCATATTTTCTTCCTTCGCTTCGTATATAACTTCAACCTGCTTAACAACCAATTGAGAGTGCGAGTAGGCTATGAGGTGCATTGTTTCAGCTTCATGGGTCATTTTCATGCCTACCATTAATGCTTCGTACTCTGCTTCACTATTTGAAGTTCTGAAATCGAACTTAATGGCGAACTCCAAATCTTATCCTTTAGGAGAAGTAATGACTATGCCTGCACTACTACCTTGGATCGTGGATGATCCGTCTATGTGAAGTAACCATTTTTTATCTTTGGGGCATCCCCCAAGGAAATTCCTGCCATTTTGGAAATGATGTCTGCTAGGGCTTGTGCTTTAATTGTTGTTCGATGTAGGTACGAAATGTCGTACTCGCTCAATTCCACAACCCATTTATTAGGCGTCCGAAGGTATCTGGTTTACCTAAAGTTTGTTCTAACAGCATGTTCGTCTTTACTCCGATGGGATGTGAAAGAAAATAGCAACGCAGTCTTCTGGCTGTAACTACCAATGCAAAAACCATTTTTTAGATGGGAGTATAGCGTCCTTCTGCACCATTGAGTACTTCGCTAACATAATAGATTTGCATTTGCTTTCCTTCGTCCTCATGAATGAGAACAGAACTAACTGCCTGGAGGTGGCAAAAAGGTATAGGTAGAGGGTGTCCCCCAGCATGGTTTGACCAGTAGAGGGAGCCCTGCTAGGTAACTCTTAAGTTCTTCGAAAGCCTATTGGAAGGAGGCATCCCACTTGAAGTTTTTTGCTTTTCTTAGTACCTTGAAGAAAGACAAACTTTTCTCGCCTACTTCGGAGATGAACCGGCTAAGTGCGGTTATCCTTCTGGTTAGCCATTATACTTCGTTGATGTTGGTTGGTGGTTTCATGTCTAGGATAGCTTTAATCTTGAGGGGGTTGGCCATGATCCCTCTTTGGGTAACCATGAAGCCAAGGAAACGTCCTCCCCATACGCCAAATGCACATTTTCCCGAATTGAGCTTCAATTTGTATTTTCTCATAACAGAGAACGTCTCCTCTAAGTCTGCAACATGGTCTCATGCTTCTTTGCTTTAAACTAGTATAGCATCCACATGCACTTCAACATTTCTCCCTATTTGTTGACGGTATATTTTGTCCACCAAGCGTTGGTATGTTGCTCCTACGTTTTTTAGTTCGAATGGCATGGGCACATAACAAAATGTACCTGCAAACATTATGAAGCTATTCCTTTTGCGATCATCAGGGACCAACATGATCTGATGGTACCCTTGTGAGGCTCCATCATGCTCAGTAATTCGTAGCTAGAAGTGAATCAACTAGCTGATCGATTATTGACAAAGGATATAAATCCTTGGGATACGCCTTGTTGAGGTCCCTAAAATCAATGCACATTCTCCATTTTTTTCTAGTTTTGGGTACCAGGATGACATAGGATAACCACTCCGAGAATTGTATTTCTTCAATATGTCCAGCTACTACTCTACTTGTCTATTTCAGCTTGGATTATTTTGTCCTTCTCAGTCCCGAAGTTCCTTTTCTTTTGTTTTACAGGTTTGGTACGGGTCAATGTTGAGGTGATGAGTAATGACATTAAGATCAATTCCCTTCAAGTCTTGGGGAGTCTATGCGAAGATATTTATGTTGTGTTGTAGGCACTGGATCACTTCTTGTCGGGTGGTATCATTCATTTGAGAGCCAATTCATGTGGTTTTTTCCGAATCTCTGGGTATGAGTTCAATGTTTAGCAGTTCTTCAGCCGGCAGGACTTTATGGGGTGTCCCCCTCCCTGCCTCAGGTTCTTCTTCCACTTCGCCGTCCTTTCTTCGCTTATAAGAGGGGGGCTCCTTCAAGGCTTCGTCAGTGCTCCTTTTTTGTCCTTTGCGTACAGCCTCTATGTAACATTTGCACGACTGGAGGGGGTCTTCTTGAACTTCTCCTACTCCTTCCAATGAGGGAAATTTGATTTTCATATGACACATGGAGATTATGGCTTGAAAAGCATTAAGGGTAGGCCTTCCGAAAATGATATTGTAGGTTGAGGGCACGTCTACTACCAAGAATTTCAACATGCAAGTTCTTTGGGTTTGCCCGATCCCCAACCCCAAAGAAAGTGAGATCATTCCTCGAGGATGGACTACTTCTTCGGCGAACCCGTATAGGGAAGTATTCACATTCTCTAGAGGGATGTCCCCTAGTTTCATTTGACTGTATGCTTCTCCAAAAAGTATATCCCCTGAACTTTCGGAGTCTATGAAAACACGTCCTACTTCGTAGTTAGCGAGCAGGACCATGATGACCAGAGCATCATTGTGAGAATTTTTGGGTCTTGAGCATTCCGCTCTTCCGAACTGGATGAGGGGGGCATCTTCCATGGTTTCCACATCCAACACCTCTTTTATGAGTACATCGTGAGCTTTCCTTACTTTTGCCTTTCTAGCATGATGGGAGTAGCCCCTTATGGGACCTCCCGCTATCATTTGTATAACTACTTTATGAGGTGGGTCACTAGGCTCAACTTTGTCTCCTGATCCGGTCTTGGGTTCTCATTTCGGTAGAGTTTAAGGGCTGGCGCCTTTCCCTTCTTTTAGTTTGTCGGCTTCTCATTTTTTATAAAGTATGGTTCCTCGAGCTTTTTTCCAAGACATATATTATTAAAGATATCCATTCTGGATAAGCCTTTCAATTTTATTATTTAAGTGTCGGCATTCCTCCGTGGTATGGTCGTAATCATTGTTAAAATGACATAATTTATCAGACTGAGGGCGCTGGGGCCCTTCCTTCCATGACCTGGGTCGAGCTAATAGCGTATTTCCTTCTACTGCCACGAGAGCTTGGGTAATAGCTACTGGCAACAGGGTATACACTGCATTAGTTCTTTGGAAAGAGGCATTCTTGTCCCGAAAATCAATTTGGGGCTTTTTGGAGGGGGTCTCCTCCTTCATTTCCTTCATTTTCTCCCCACGATTTTCCTTTGTAGTAGCTTGAGCATCCTCCACATTGGTGTATTTTGCAGCACGAGCTAGGAGGGCGTCAAATTTAGAAACGGGCTTCTTGGCTAGGGACTTGAAGAAGTCCGTCCAAAAGTCCTTGTGAGAAAGCATTGGTTTTTACTTCTTGGGTGACAGAAGGCACCTCCAACGTAACAATGTTGAATCATTGCAAGTACTCCTTCAAAGGTTCATTGCCTTTTTATTGTATAGCAAAAGGTTGAGTTTCGTCTTTCGATGTTTTCAGCTACTAGCGAACTGGTGTGAAAATAATAACCGAAATTCTTGAAAACTTCCTACCACTCCCACAGGTAATTGGTTGAACCACTACTAGGCGGCCCGGGCGAAGGTAGTTAGGAAAACACTGCATTTGATCCTATCAATGTACCTACGTAGGAGGGCTTTATTTTCAAAACGCAAGAGATGCTCTTGAGCATCAGTTGTGTCATCGTATTCCACAATAATTGGGGTGCGGCAATTTGCAGGGAGTTCGTCCGCCATCACTGCTTCGGTGAATAGGACGCCTTGTCTTTCATCTTTGGGGGCTCCTCCAATCTGGTACTGAAAGTCTTTGAGACCTTTTCAAGGCACTCGAAGCGGGCAAGCTATTGTGGAGGAACCTCCCTGTCTCCTGTCCCGTGGGGGCATAGGGGCAGGGACGTCTCCTCCAGCTTCCTCTTTCAAGGCATCTACATCGGACTAGGTGGCTACACGAGCCGAGGTTAGTGCCACCATTTGTTCTCGAATCGCTGCTGAGACTATCTGTTGGATGACTCCCAACAGGGTCGGAGATAATTCCCCCGTGGAGGTGTCTGAGGAGGTGCTGCATCGAGGAAGGATCAGTTATAGGGCCTACAACCCTAAAGGGAGGTGGTGTAGGTGCCAGAGGGGTAGGGGCGGATCCTCCACCAGCCGGGGCAGAGGACATCCTGGTAATAATCACCTGCAAAGCTTCAGTATGGCCGGATGTCTCAATGGCCTTCTACTTGTTCGCGGTATTGTCCAGAATCTCCATAAAAACTCATGTCGTGAACTCCGTGTTCCAACAAACGAAGCCAATTGATGCATGTGATTTTAGCACGGGTCCGATGAACTTGGACTTATGCTTGGATCTGGACCAAGAAATAAATAACTTAAGAAACGGAACCTACAAAACAGAGCGTTAGAACTCCGACAGTTAAGTTAGTATCGATTTTAGGAATAAATAATTGTAAGATAATGAATTGAAAAGAGTAATCGTGATAAGATGATTAAATCCGTGAGATAAAACGTGTTTATATCATAGGCAGAGTGCAAGACAGCTATTAAGAGTGAAGGATTTGAGAGAAAAAAGAGTATATAGAAGGTGTCCCCCGCCTGGGATCAAACCTGTTTATATAGAGGATATATCCCCCTGCTGTAGAGGTCTACAAATGCTCCTAATTCTCAAGATTAGTGGCTAGAGGTAGTTGAGGTATTGCATCTTCTGTCTTATCTTCAGTAGATATTGTTTGGGGGTAAGTTTCCGAACCGAAGGGGACTCCTTGTCTTTTAGGATTCTTTCACATTCCTTGATCTGTAGGAGTCCTTCTGTTACAGGAGTCTGGGGTGCTGAGGGGCTTCCTTGACCTACATCTGCCACGTGGGATTAGTAATCCTATGTGGCGGTCTAAGTGGACCACTCTCATGGAGAGTTGACAATGGATTTTAGTTCGATTCTCTGGCCTCATGGGCAATTGGGCCTCTTTTTACATACATGTTGTTGGACTAGTAGAGGAGGCCTTGAGCTTCTATCTTCCGTGCTTATGGGCCTCATTACATGTGTATTGGGCCAAATTCCTTTGGGCCAATCCATCATATATAATTTTTTTTGCTAAGGTCAGCATTTTACGTCTAATGTCCAAACACTAATAGAAAAAAGGTCAGGTTTAAATGAAGAATTTTAAGAGAGGGAGTAAGTTTAATCAAATTTTTTTTTATGGGAAGTATAATTTCATAAGATTTAATTACTATAAGATGATTCGCTATATTTTCCTACAAAATAGGGGGAGGGGGGGTGGGGCCGCTGCTGTACTGGACCCAGAATTTACAATTATTCTTTGGGCCAATTATTTTTTTATTATAAAAAAAAGAAAAATAACGGAAAAAATATTTTTTTTAATAAATTAACGTTTTTGTTACGAGTCGCGGTCTCAAACCGTGACTCAATATTTTTTATTTTTTTTAATTTTTAAGCGAAAAAAGTTGATAAATTTTTTTTTATTGGAGTCGAGGCTCAGAACCGCGACTCCGTATCGCGGTTTCAAACCGCGACTCGGTCATTTTAAAAAAAAAATTATTATAACTAATTTTTCCGCAAATCAATTTAAAAAAACACAATAATTAATAATGAATAAATGAAATATTATAAATATTATTACAAATATTACAATAAAAAAGTAAATATTAAAAATGCCCCCCGTCCCACAATTACGTCTGTGTCGTTGAAGTCGAAGTCTTCTTATTTCTTTGCCCATATTTTGTATTGGCTCATTTTGTCCATATTATCATCACCACCGAAATTAATATGCAACCCACTTGATGATGCTGCAGAACTGGACTCCACATTATCACGATATGCACTAAATGATGGAAATAAACTGGTGAAATGTTATATTCTGGTGCATATGGTTGGTTAATACCAAGGCCAAGGTCAAGATCTACAT
Organism: Sesamum angolense; assembly: GCA_034509725.1. Taxonomy (NCBI): domain Eukaryota; kingdom Viridiplantae; phylum Streptophyta; class Magnoliopsida; order Lamiales; family Pedaliaceae; genus Sesamum; species Sesamum angolense. Next base: position 4,514,794 of record JACGWL010000012.1, read on the forward strand.
GTGAAGAATAAGCTTTAGCATAGCTTGGCATGTATGAAGTCGATTGAAACCAATCATCTTGTGACGGTTGAGGCACATAGTAATCCTGAGGCGGTTGAGGCACGTAGTAATCTTGAGGCGTATATGCTGTTGAAGGACCAGCTATATCCACCCCAATATCACCACGTTCAATTGAACTAATAGACATTTGGCTAGAACTTCTCCTTTGTCTGTGGGATGTGGTGGGAGCAGTATCAGATGGTGTTGCAGTTTGTTGTGACTGATGTGTTGTGGCTTCAGCGATAATTTGTACTTCGTGTTCAAGTTGGGCCACTAATTGGCGATACCTTCAACATCTACTGGTTTACATTGAAAAAGTGTTTGAAGTGTATTTACCTGTTGAGTCTGAAAAAATATAAAAATATAATGAATTTTAATAAAAATTATTGTTAAAAATGAAGTATATAAAATAAACATGTGATATTATGTAACATACCACAATCTCCAACACTGGTGCATCTCCAGGTTGGTATCTGTTTTCCACACGTGTATCAGTAAACGACGAAACGAAATGACGTGTTATGTTGTTGTACCATTCCCAATATCCTCGATCTGTATCTCTTCCGTTGGAAATGAGTTGTCTTTGTATGACCGTGTCATATCATCTTTGCCATCTAGTGATGTAGAGTATGTGCTACAAAACCCAATCTGTGCCCGTACGATTGGAATGGGTGATCTTATGCAGGCTCATGTCCCGAGTATCTGGCTGATCTGGAATATTTTGCATCATCCCAAATTGGCGAAGGACCCGTTCGGGATGATGCATCTCCACTATTGCATAAAATATCAAGGGACATATTGATCTCCACAGCTGGGGGTTAAAATCCCCTGCGTAAGTCATAATGACATTTGATTCCATGTCATACAGCTACCAGATAAACTGTAATAAATAAAATAATGCAAGTTAATATCATTTTATATGATCGAATATATGTAATTAAAGTCATGAATATAAGATACCTGGTCATATTGCATCTCATCTAATATATCTCTTATGACCCGGATAGTTGTTCGCACTGTCCGGGTGAAAGTGTGCTAACAGTTCCACATTGCACCATATGGTGCTCCTAGGAGCACACGATTATTATCTATTTAGTGTGGGCCCATATGTACACGTGTAGCACCAAGTCCGGGACAAAGTGGAATGATGCGTGACCAGGCCCAAATCTGCAGAGATAACATAAACTCTAGTTATTACCTGAAAAAAAAATATTTCTCTATAAATTCAATAATTCAACTTACCTGTACCAACTGCAACGAGCCACCTATTGCAGCTTTGCCTTTTTGGCTAGCATTACATAATTCATGGTATAAAAATGCCAGGACAGCACTGCCGCAACTGTAGTTTCTGGCTGCTACTATATCCTCTAATTTTGCAAGATATAGTAGCGATACCAAGTTTCCTGATGAATCAGGACACATCGTTCCATCCAGCAGGAGCAATGCAAGCACGCGCATACTGTACAACAGTAAGGTGTGGAGTGTCGGGAGTGATGCGGACACGTGATATATGAGATATGATGGCCTTAACCTGCAACCGTGACCCAACGCTCCCTCTTCTGGTGCGAAACCTATATACTGCATGCAGTATTCTTGCCACTGAACACTGGTTCTTTTCAGATCAGTCCCTGAGACTGGCTCGCCATCTATTGGGAGTCCCCATATTACCTGGACATCTTGTAAGGTAATTGTGGCTTCTCCGACATGAAAATGAAAAGAGTGTGTCTCGGATCGCCACCTCTCCACCAATGCAGTGATTAAATGGCAATCATATTGAATTCTTCCGCACCTATAGACTCCATAAAAATCTATTTGGTGTAGTATTTTTTGCACACGAATGGGGAGGTCTTGTTCACGTAATTTTTTCCAAAATTTACCGTCGGCACGTTTTGCCTCCAGGACCTCATCAATGTCACCATCAAGGATCTCATCGGACCTGTGTTGTGATTGTTGTGATAATACAGTTTCATCTCGTGGACCATACACTGCTCTTCTATCCATTTTTTAAAAATATAAAAATAGGTGACAAATAAACAGTTGAATAAAAAAGTCTACAACAACGGAAAGATGCAGTTTATATAAAATACAACAACGAAAATGCAGTGTGAATGATGAATGGTGAATGGTGAATGATGAATGATGAATGATGAATTTCTAAAGTGGAAAAAAATATTTTAATTTTTTTTTTTATAAAAAAAATCGCTGCTGCATCATGATGTGATGCAGCTACATCATTGATGGTGCAGCTGCTGTTGCATCATGCATGCACTGATGCAACTTTGACTTGCAGTGCAGCCTTGACGTCCACACCCGTGACTTTAGTATCAAAATTTCGGGTATATATACAACAAGCATTTGAGGTGTTTAGTTGCATCAAAAGTTTGTATCAATATTTCAAAACAGCAGAACTTGTATATTTGTAATTTCGGTGTATATTTACTTCAAAAAATGTCAACTTCATCTTCTCGTGTAGATATTTTTGTGTATTTCGGTGGTAACTACACAAGTGATGGATGGTGTTTTACATATGATCGACAGCCTGTAGCGGCGATGAGGATACCTCGTTCATCGACGTATGCTCAATTTTTGAAAAGGATTTATCAGAAGATTGGTGTTGATAGCTAGGAATACTTATTGAAAGTATCTGCTAAACATTCATGCCAATATCTCGGTCGCATTAAAGAAACTCTCTTTCCAATAACAAATGATGACGCTCTGCCATTTTTGTTGGACCCTGAGGCGGAAATCCCCATGTTGGAAGTATACGTTGATGCAGAAAAAATTCATGTTGAGCCTCCCCCACAGATGAGCCAACAATGGGGAGAAATTAACCCACAGATTAGCCAACAGTGGGGAGAAGTTAACCCACAAATGAGCAACCAGTGGGGAGAATACATGACGCTCTTAGCAACTCCATGATTGCCTTCTTGTTCTAACACTGACTACTTGGCAGGTACTTCTAATCCCGATTTTGGTGCGGGTAATTCTAATCCTGATTTTGGTGCAGGTACATATAATTCTGAGCCTGGATATTATACACCCAACATGGTGACTGTTACTCAAGGCCTAGATAATATTGATTTTCATTATACAGAGCCTACCCATTCACATACTCCATTGTCAGAAAATTTTATACCCCATGAGAATGATGCAGAAGACCCAACAGGAGACTCTTTTGTAAATGAATCAGATGAAGCTTCGGAACCAGATGAAGCGGAATATCCAATTCCACCCGAGGATGGCCTAGACCATGTTGACATAAATGTAATGGCAGCAACATTTGCACAACGTGGGGAAGAAACATCTTCTGAACCGGCTTTGCCAGACAGAATTACTCAGCCGACATTTTACCGCTCTATACCATTTTTTGAACAAACATTCCCGGAGATACCTGCAGATTCTGTTGATGTCCCAAATTTGAGGTATGCAAAATTTTATAATAAATCTGAAGGCAGGCTTGATAAGGGAATGCTTTTCAAAACAAAAGAAGAGCTAATGGAAGCGGTGCAAGATCACTCCATACGGCATGCACGTCGCGAGTATTATGTAACTGAGAGTTCAAAGACTAAACAGGGTATGATGTACCATACCAAAAGGCATGGTACAATTTGAAAATGGCACGTGAAATTGTTTATGGCACGTGGGAGAGCTCTGTTCGAAAGCTACCTAAATATTTGGGAGCTATCCAAAAATATAATCTAGGAACTATTGTTGAATGGAAACACAAAGGCTTCCAGCAGTCAACTGGTAAATATGTGATGGGATATGTCTTCTGGGCTTTCAAACCGTGTATTGATGGGTTCAAGTTCTGTCGAAAGATTATTAGTGTAGATGGCACCCATTTATACACAAAATATAAGCACAAACTATTAATTGCAGCTGCCATGGATGGGAATCAACAGGTACTGCCTCTCGCATTTGCAATAGTCGATGAAGAAACTTATCCATCTTGGAAGTGATTTCTTCAACAATTGAGTCGACATGTTATAAGAGGGCGACGCGGGATGTGGCTTATTTCTGACCGTCATGGCGAACTCATTAAAGCAGTTCGTGAAGGTCCGGACATTGTGTGACCACATGGAGTGCACCGGTATTGCTTACGACATGTGTGTTCCAATTTTAACAGTATTATTAAAGATGTGGTATTGAAGGATCTTTGTTGGCAAGTTGGCTTAGAATATCAATTAAGAAAGTTCAACCGCATTATGGAAGAGATAAAGAAGCAAAGTGTCAAAGCGTTTGCATACTTAGACCAGATTAATAAGCAAAAATGGACAGCTTCTCATGATGGTGGATGGCGATGCGGTATTTTGACGACCAACATGTTAGAATGCATTAATGGAGTTCTGAAAGGGGCTCGCCGCCTGCCGGTAAGTGCACTAGTTGAAATTACTTTAGAACGTACTGTCCATTGTTTTCGCGTGCGGGCGATTAAGGGTCATAAAATGTTACAAAACAACCAACTGTGGACGGATTTCGCATGCAAGATGTTCATATCTTGGCAACAAAAAGTTGTTGAGCACACAGTCACGAAATACAGTCACGCTCAACAGTCCGCATCGGTCGTTACCAGGCGCCAGAATAGACATGGGATGAACACCCATGTTGTCAAAATTGCCAGCCGAGAATGCTCATGCGGCAAGTGGAATCAATTTGGCATCCCTTGTTCTCACGCTCAAAAAGTATGCGGTGCATACAATATTAGTGCGGTATCAATGGTTAAGGATTATTATGATCTGATGGCTTGCAACAACACCTATTCTAAGCATTTTGAACCTGTGCAGTCGGAAGATTATTGGGATGACCCAAATTTCTAGTTGGTCCACGACCCTACTATCCGTACTTCCACACGTCCTGTTCGAAATCAAACAACACGCATTCATAATGAGATGGATTGGCGGCAAACGCGAGCAAGTCAAGAAGCCCAACAACAAGGAGATTCTTCAATACAAGAAAATATGTCAGAGGAGGATTGTTGATAATACTTGTATTTTTTAATTAATACAATTTTTTAACATTATAATTTTTGTGATTATTTATATTTGTAATATTTAAATTTATATAAATATAATTAATACATAAAATATAAATTATAACATAAATTTATATAATTTAAATACGTTAAATATAAATTATTAAATTAAATAGAATTAATATATAAATATAATTTAAAAAAACCGAGTCGCAGACTGAAACCGCGACTCGGATTTTAAAAAAAAATTAAAAAACTCCGAAACCGCGACTCGGCAAAAAAAAAAAAAAAAATTACGAGTCGCGGTCTCATAACAAAAACGTTAATTTATTAAAAAAAATATTTTTTCGTTATTTTTTTTTTTTTGATAATAAAAAAAGAATTGATCCATTATTCTTTTGTACCCAAAAAACAATTGCAAAGTTAATCTGAAAACTTCATTTTAATCGAATTTTATCATTAATCAATAAATCAATGAACACAATATACAAATTACTTTATATAAGAATATTAATAATTTATAAATTTATCATTAATAGTGTGAGGGGAATAATATGCATGTAAGAATTTTAAGACACTACCTGACTAGCTATCCGAACAAACTGTTTAGTCCCAAGTTTAGGATATTTTTTGGCCCATAATTTAGAAAATAGAACTGCTAATTCTACTAAAAATGCAAATGGTCTTTAATTGCACAATTGGAGGAAAATCGTCGCTTTTGAGGAAAAATTGACACCAAAATATTCTGTCTTGTTTTCGAATTATTTAATATAATACTAAATAATAAAGTAATTTTGAAATTACAAAATATAATTATTTTTATTTAGTATGAATTAATTGTTTTTAAAATTTAAATTTGAGCACAAATTATAATAAATAAATTTATTTTTTAAAATACAAATTTGGAGCACTTTTACTGTTATATAAAAAATAAATTACTTTTGTATTTGAGAGAAATTTTGGCAAAAACATTTTGATACATATTTACTACAGTTTATTATAGAGATCTTATTTATATAAATAAAAAATTAATTCTAAAAAAACTTAGTAGTTGAGCCCTTCACACTATTTTTTTTTAAAATTTGGTTTTAAAACATTTTAATAATCTGATCAAAATTGGGAATTGGTTCAATTTTTCACCTATTTTTTCTACTTAGTAAATACATTACCATGTGAATGCAAAAAATAATTAACAGGAAAAATATTAATAAAATAAAATAAAATAAAATAAAAAACTAAATTTTCCATCTCACTCTCTATTAAATTGAAATATTACTATAAATGCAATCTCTAAAATATGAAAGGCAACAAAACTCCCATCTCACTATCTCCCATCTACTTTTCATTTTACTGACCTGTAAAGTATATTTTACAATTTATGTTAAAAAATGCATGTACATACAATTAAAACATATTATATAATCATTCAAAAAAAATATAAAATATATAATTAGATTAATTATATTATAAATTTGCATATGATCACATCTCCTTAATTACACTAAACTATTAAAAAGTAATAAATTAAAATAAATTACTATGAATATTTTGCCACATGCATTGCCCCCAAAAACACATCAATAGAAACAAAAATGATCTAAATCACTTACTTCTAGTGAAAATTTAATTATTGACTAAATCTTTTATTATTTATTTTTCAATATCAATTAATCTTTCATGCACATAAAAGATTGTGGTTCACTAAGTTAGTTTTTGGTACCCCATGTTTCGAGGGAAAAACTAGTGGAAAAGCCCGAATAAAAGGCCAATATTAGGAACCTCTTACCTTTTTTTCCTTGACTTTTGACCTTTAATTTTTCCTTTTGTAAAAACATAAAATAAATAAATATTACATTCATATGAATAAGATAAAGAACTGGCACTAAAATATGGAATTAAAAAATGCAACATTAATTTTAAAAATTAAGGAAAAAGTAAACAATATTTTGAAAAAAAATTAAATTAATAGTATGTAACACAAATTAATATAATACTATGAATATGTATTGTTAAATTAATTTTTTAGTAACAATACTTAATAAGTGATGACTTTAAAATCATTTCAGATAAAAGATTTTGAAAAAAATTAAAAGACATGATCAAGTTTAACATACAAGAAATAAAATGAAAAATTAGACAACAAGGAAAAAACCTACCAATCAATAATTTTGTCGATTTGATAATTATATATTGAATTATTTATAGGGTAAATTACAACAACCTCCTTTAAGGTTTGGCATAATTACAATTGCCCCCTCATTGTTTGAAAAATTACCAATACCTCCTAATTTTAATGACCGTCTAACAATTAGCTCAATCCATTAAGTTTTCATCTATTTTTTTATGGTGAACTGGCCAAAATGCCCTTGTGGATTCGAAGTTATAATTTTATTTATTTTTTATTTTTTTATTTTTTATGGACTAAGTGGATAATTTTTTTATAATTTTGAAAAAAAATTCATCCATCCCGTTAGATTTTTTTATAGGTTTTTAAATTTTTTAAAAAAATAAAAAAATATAGTAAGGGCAAAGTTGATAATTTCATTCCTCTATCCAATGATAACATAATTTCATCAAACATCAGGGGGTATTTATTATTTTTCAAACAATGAGAAAATATTCGTAATTATGTCAAATTTTAGAAGAGATCATTGTCATTTACCCTTATTTATATATTCAATTTAGACAATTAATAAATTTTAGATATATTTATAAATAATGAAAAGATATTAACAATTAGTACATTATCTAATTTAGTAATCATTAAAATGACTAACATAGATAAATGAAAAGTAAAATGAGGATCATTATTGGCATAATTTAATATTTTTATTTAAGTAAATGAAAGAGAAATAAACTAAATGGCTTATCATAACTGATATTTTTCTAGCCAATTTTCATTAATCTCGCATGCATGGGCATTAAGAAATAGATAAGTTTAAATAAACATAATTATGATAAGTTATAACAGGTTAACTTATACAGTTTAACAAAAAATGGCAATTCTAATCTCCTCAAGCTTAATAAATGACAAGTTAACAAAACATACCAAGTGAGAACTTTAAATTATATATATTTGATCAAAAGAAAGTGAAGAAAAATAAAATGAATAATTAGTAAATAAAGAAAAAAATAACCATAAGAGAGTAAGAGCCAATTAAAAAACAATATTCTGACCATCAAACGCTAATTACTGTAGGGGTAGAATCTTAGTCAATAGTACTAACAACAAAAGCATTAGCAATTCGTTTAGATAATTTAATCTGACATAGTGTTAGGGTGAAAACTCCCAATTCGTGTTAAATCTATCAATTATATAATTTAACAAAATTATTTGAGTTAGGGTTAAAATGGAGATTTTATTAATATATGATACTTTAAAAACTTATATCGAACAGACCTATTTCTCAATATTACTTGTATAACATAAATTCTTATTATTTCTACTTAAATACATGATAGAGAAGATAAATAAATATATAACTAATCAAAGCTGATATTCGTTTCACAAATTTTCATTAATTTTACATGTACATTAAAAGAACAGGTTTTTAGAGAAAAATTTAAAATGATGGACATTTTTTTATCAATAAAATAGATAACTACTAAAAAAAAATACACCCAATTCAATTGAAAACTAATAAAATATATTAATTTTTAACATACAAGAATTAAAAAAAAAATGTTAGAACAAAATAAGCAAAAGAGAGTATGAGTTAATTAAATACTAAATATATTAGAGGATAGTTTAGCCACTAAATATTGTGATAACAAAAGGTTAGTTACTGTATGGATACCTTAATAAATATCACTAGTAACAAAAGCATACTCTCGGTATGTAGATAATATAATTTGGTGTAGTTATCCATACAATATAAATAGGGATATATAAGCATAATAATAAATCATTTAGAAATAATTAGGCCACATTCAGAGGAGTGACTATTAAATCTAGACTTAATTCGCTATTAAATATTTAAGTTGAATATAAAAAATGACAAGATGAGGAACAACTAATTTATCCACCTCATTGATGGTATTCATTTTAAATAAAATAATATAAATTAAGGAAAGATAATGGAGAAATAATAATAGAAATAAATAAATTTAGGGCTAATTATACTTAGACATCTAAAAATAAAAATTACACTTTCTCCAAAATAAGTTCTAAATTACGCATATACCCTATCTGAATACTACTGTTTACATATGACCCTCTTTTGTTAGGTTTTGGATGAAATCTTAACCTTAATAAAAAAAATTACATAAATTTTTAATTTTTCTTTTTATTTAATATTTTTTATAATAATTTTGTACTTATAGGAGAAAAAATGTAATAACCTCACTCCATCTCTCTCTCTCTCTCTCTCTCTCTATATATATATATATATGTATATATATATATATGTATATTACATTTATCTTTTTATAAGAACAAAATATACATGAGAATCTTAAATGAGGAGCGGAATTAAAAATTTATGCATTTCTTTTTTACTAGGTTAGCATTTTATGTCTAATGTCCAAACACCAACAAAAGAAAGTCAATTGTAAACCGAGAATTTTCAGAGTGCGAGTAAGTTTAATCGAAATTTCTTTGGTGGAAAGTATAATTTCACATTTTGATAGGAGTTTAAGTGTAATTAACCTTGAAATTTAATAAATACGAGAAGTATACTGTTATTGTATATTATATATATATATATATATATATATATATATATAAATTTATATTGTATTTTAAATTTAAATTAAAATGTATGTCTCTTCATATTCCTCCCATTGAAGTTGAGGTTAGTGGATGTTTATGATCATAATGTTTGCTATAATCTTTCTTCAATACCATCAACCACTGCTACATCATATTCATACACATTACTATCCATTTATCACCACTTTCTATTACATAATTGACCACTAACTCTTATTAAAATAGTGGATGATTTCTACACCTATAAAAGGGGCATTATTCTACTTATTTTGAGACACACATATACACATATACTAAATGCAATTATTTTATAAGAGAGAGTTACATTAGTTGTTGGAATGTGTTCTTTTTTTTGTGAAGCTTTGGACTCTACTATTTGTCTAGAGTGAGTTAGAGTCATACGATGTTGTCGGCTGTTGTATCCTAGAGTCGATAAGTCAAGAGCAATAATGCTGGACTAGTGAGAATTTTGCTGCAATGGGCTTAAATCTTCTTAAAGAGAGCGAGATATCCGCGCCTCAACCTAAATTTTTTTTTTCAACTGTAAATTGTAATTTCTATAATAATTTTAAGGACATTCAAATGGCTGCAGTTGGAAAACTAGTGGATGTCAATGTGGGAGACCTCAACAAGCCCTTACGTTTCAATAGTACTCATTTCAAGAGATGGAAGGGTAATGCACTTTTTTACCTAAGCGGCCTTTTTAAGGTTTTCTATATTCTCACTGGAAAAGACCTGAACAAGGTTGATGGAACTACATGAATGATGATGAGTATGCTATCCACCAAGAGAAAGGGGAGAACTACAACAATGATGCATTCAAATGTTGGTATTATCTTCTCAACTGTCTATTTGATAATTTTTATGATTATTGTGATAGAACATACTCTACTGCAAAGAAAATTTGGAAAGCATTGCAGAGTAAGTATGATACTGAAGAGGCAGGTGCGAGAAAATATGGTGCTAGCAGATTTTTTCGATTCTAAATGATGGATAAAAATTAGTGGTAGACCAAGCTCAAAATTTTATTATGATTGTTGGAGAGCTCAGGTCGTAGAACATCAAATTGGAGATTACATTGTTGTTTGTGGCATCATTGATAAACTTCCACCTTCATGAAAGGAATTTTAAAAAACAATGCGCCACAAACGAAAGGAAACGACACTTGAAACTTTAATAATGCGAATCCACATGGAAGAAGAGGCATGGGGCCAAGATGCACTTATACAGCCACCTGAGAGTGGTGCACAACCCATCACAACAAAGGTACATTTAATTTCATCAAATAATGTTGCACCCAACTCTCACATAAATACCTATTTGAAGCCAAAAAAAAGAAAATTTTTAAGAAAAAGTATGGTAAATTCCCAAGAAAAATAATGCAAATGTCCAAGCACTAGATCAGAATCTAAGTGTATGTTATGTCTGTGGCAAGAGTGGACATATTGCTTGATTTGCAAATACAGAAAACGTGAGCTTGCTCTGCAAGCTAATGTGACTGAGGAGCTGCTTGTGGTAATTATAACAGACATACACATGGTCGAAAGTGTTGATGGGTGGTGGGCGGACTTTCGTGCGAACCGCCATGTTTGTTATGAGAAAAATTGGTTCAAAGTGTATACTCCATTTCATGAGCCAAGAACTATTATGCTTGGTGATTCCCATATCACCCAATGGAATTGGAGAAGTTGAGTTGAAATTTACCTCAGGAAAAGTATTGACCTTGAAAGATTTGCTTTATACTCCTTCCATAAGAAAGAATTTGATGTCGCATTTTCCGCTCAACAAGGCTAGCTTCAAACAGATTATGAAATTTGATCAATATGTAATTACCAAAAAAAGTGTTTTTGTGGGTGAGTGATATGCATGTAATGGAATGTTTAAATTAAATATTGTGATGAATAAAGTATCTTCTGCTACTTTTATATGCTTCCTTTTGTTAATTTTTTGTATGCTCGTTTACGTCATATTAATAATCGTTATGAGAGAATCATGAGTAATTTAGGATTAATCACAATGATAAAAAAGGATTTTGAGAAACATAAATCTTTTCGTAAAGCCATGATTACAAAAAAGCATCATCCAAGTGTTGAAGAAAAACCAAATTGCTATAATTAGTTCATACTGATATTTGTGAACTTGGAGGAATTTTAACTCGTGGAGGGAATCGTTGTTTTATCACTTTTATTGATGATTTTTCTAAATATACTTATTTGATGAAAAATAAAAGTGATGCATTTGAGAAGTTTAAAGACTATCCCCATTATGTTGAAAATCATTTCGGTAAGAAAATAAAACGAATTAGAAGTGATAGAGGCCAAGAAAATGAGTCAAATGAATTTAATTCTTATGATGCATCGTTGGTACTCATGAAATTACTCCACCATATTCTTCTGCATCTAATGGTGTAGCTTAAAGAAAAAATTGAACGTTGGTTGATTTGACAAATGCCATGCTTATTGAATCTTGTGCACCTTCAAATTTTTGGGGTGAAGCTATCTTAACAACTTGTTATGTGTTGAATAGGGTGCCACATAAAAAAAATCATATTAACACATTTTGAGATGTGGAAAGGTTATAAGCCATAATTGGGATATTTTGGAGTTTGGGGTTGTTTACCCTATGTGGGGCTAACAAATCCTAAAATTTCAAAATTGAGAGCAAAAGTAACAACTTGTGCTTTTTTTTTTTTTTTTTTTTTTTTTGTTATGTTTCTAATACAGCTTACAGATTTTTAAATCTGGAAGATAATGTGGTCATTGAATCAGGTGATGCAATTTTTCATGAAGAAAAGTTTCTATTTAATTTTAAAAATAGTGGGGGTCAAAATATTGAAAACAAATATTTATCTTTACCTAGCTCTTCCATTTCAATTTTGAAAAATGAGGATTATAATGTTGACTAAGGAGAAATAAAAGAGCTAGAGTAGAAAAAATATTTGGTCCTGATTTTTATGTTTTCAATATTGAAAATGATCCTCTTACTTTGGAAGAAGTTTTTTCGTCACCTGATGCTAGTTTTTTGAAAAGTGACTGTGAATGATGAGATAGAATCTCTAATTTCTAATAGAGTGGATTTACCACCGGATTGTAAAATAATTGGGTGTAAATGGGTCCTCAGAAAAAAATTAAAGCTGGATGGTTCAATTGATAAATTCAAAGTTAGACTAGTTGCTAATGGTTTCGAGCAATTTGATGGTCTAGAGTTTTTTTATACATATTCTCCGGTAACTACTGTGATATCCATTAGACTTTTAAGTGCAATTGAAGCAATATTTGATTTGCATATCCATCAAATGGATGTAAAAACTGTATTTTTTGAATGGGGACTTAAATGAAAAAAAAATTATGGACCAACCTGAGGGTTTTGTGGAAGCAGAGCAAGAAAGCAAGGTTTGTAAATTAACAAAATCCCTATTGTCTTCAATGGCATAAAAAGTTTGACTCATGCATGATTGAGAATGGTTTTAAACCAAATGAGTGTGACAAGTGCATCTATCATAAGTCTTGGAATAATACACATGTAATTGCTTGCCTCTATGTGGATGATTTGTTGATCTTCGCATCTACTTTGCAAGTCATTGAAGAAACAAAAAATATGCCTAGTAGACGCATTGACATGAAGGATCTTGGTGAGGCAAACTTTATTTTAGGCTCGAAAAATACCAAAACATGTGATGGTATTTTCCTTGACCAGTCACATTATATTAATAAAATTTTGAGAAAGTACAATTTTATTGATTGTAAGCATGTTACAACTCCTTTTGATCCAAGTATTCACTTATTTTCTATATAAAATGATGATGGCATGATAAATCAAAAGGCGTATGCAAGCTTAATTGGAAACTAGAGATATGCGATTGATTGCACTCGGCATGATATTGCCTATGCTGTAAGAATACTTAGTAGGTTTACAAGCAAACTAGATATTAAACATTGGCACGTCATAATAAGAGTTATGAGATATTTAGTTGTTACAAAAAAACTGTGGCTTGTTTCTATAGAAAATATCCTATTGTACTTGAAGGTTTTTCTAATGCTGATTGGAACCCCTTATCAGGTGATTCATGTTCTACCAATGGTTATATTTTTATTTTGGGTGGTGTTGCTATTTATTGGAAGTTTAAAAATCAAACAATTATTGCTAACTCCACCATGGAAGCTGAGATCATTACTTTAGCTTCGGCTAGTGAGGAAGCAAATTGGTTGAGAGATTTATTATTTCAAATACCATATTTTGAAAAATCAATTGCTCCTATTTTAATTCATTGTGATAGCACCGCTGCGATTGGTAGAGAACAAAATTGTTATTATACGGTGAATCCAGATCTATAAGGAGAAAACATAGTACTACGAGATCATACTTGATAAGTGGTAATATAAATATTGATTACGTTAAATCTTGTAATAATCATGCAAATCCATTAACCAAGGCCTTGACAAGAGAAAGAGTTTAGAACATATTGAGGGGATGGGAAAACACATACAATCATAAGTCATATATGAGGAAACCCAATCTGGGGACAGATTTTAATTATTTTTATCCCTATGTTGTGAGTGCATTTATCTTGTAATGATTTGTGGAGGTTGAGTTTATTAACTCTTAATGAAAATCTGTAGTTTGAATGAGTGGTGTTAGAATTACAGGAGCACCTTTGACAGATTTCACCTATATGAGTGTGGAAGTAGGTCGCTACCTATGAGAATTTAAGCTTATTCTAAAAAACACTCATGAAAAATCGGGATAGCACAAGGCCATAATTTGTTGGCTAATAAAGCTCATATTAACACCTTGATTGTTATGTGTGTGTAGTGATACTTTATTTCCTCTAAGTAGTCATAGGTCAAGTCTAAGAACGCTACTGACTCTGGAGTAGAGGTTATTGTTTCACTAAGTGAAGGTCAATGCAGAGAACACTTTTATTATGCATAATGGTCTACCTTTAACTAATATACTCTTTAGTTTTAATACTAAAACGAGTGGGGATTGTTAGTATATATATATATATATATATATATATATATTGTATTTTAATATTTAAATTAAAATATATGTATTTTCATCATATTCCTCCCATTAAAGTTGAGGTTAGTAGATGTTTATGGTCATAATATTTGTATAATCTATTTTCAATATCATCATTCCACTACTACACCATATTCATACACATTACTACCCATTTATCACCACTTTTTATTGTATAATTGTACGCTAACTCACATTAAAATAGTATATGATTTTTAGACCTATAAAAAGGACCATCATTCTACTTATTTTGAGACACACATATGCACATATACTACTTGCAACTATTTTATAAGAGAGTTATATTAGTTGTTGAAAAGTGTTCTTCTTTTGTGGAGCTTTGGACTCTACTACTTGTCTAGAGTGAATTAGAGTCACACGATGTTGTCGGACTGTTGTATTCTGAATAGAACAAGTCAAGAGCGATAATGTTGAAACCAGTGAGAAATTTGCTGCAGTGGACTTGAATCTCTTTGAAGAGAGCAAAATATCTGCGATTCACCCTAAAAAATTATTTTTATTTTTTGAACTATAAATTATTATTTCTACAACATAAACTATAAAGTTATTGATTGTATTGTTCCCACAAAGAGGAGGGTTTGCTTCATTGGACCCACAATTCTTTTTTTTTTTTTTTTGAACCAAAAAAAAAATTGCGGAATTAATCCCAAATACTTTGATCAATTTTTAATATTAATCAATAAATCAATGCACACAATATACGAATTATTTATATAAGAATATTAATAATCGATAATATAACGGGGTGAGGGGAATAATATGCATGTAACATTTTTATAAGACCACTACTGGACAAGCTACCCGAACAAACTGTTCCTTTAGTCCCAAGTTCAGGATATGTTTTGGCCCATAATTTTATAACTAAAACTGTTAATTCTATTAAAAATCTGAAAAAAAAAGGACAAAAACGTTTCTATTATAAAAAAATAAAAAATTAACATCGTAAATGGTCTTTAAGTGCACAATTGGAGGGAAATGATTGCTTTTGAAGAAAAATCGACACCAAAATATTCTTTGTTTTGTTTTCAAATTATTTAATATAATAAAATAATAAAGTAATTTTTAGATTATAAACACAATTTTTCAAATTGTAATTGTATTTGAGAGAGAAAAATTTATAAAAATTTAGCATAGATTATTAGAGAGATTTTTTATATAAATAAAAATTAATTATACAAATAATTGAATTATTGTAGTTGAGGCCTTGGCAATATTTTTTTAATTTGTTTTAAAACTACTGTAAAAAAACTCGGCAAAAATTATGAATTGGTGAGTCCTTTGAATTTCTTCAATTTCTTCTAAGTAATAAATATTTTTTCTTCTATAATTAGCAACGTCTGAATGTGAAAAATAATTAATAGAGAAAATATTAATAAAAAAATTAATTTAACCATCTCAAGCTCCATTTAAATTGAAATAGCACTATAACTGCAATACCTAAAATACGAAGGGCAACAAAAAAACCCATCTCACTTTATCCCTTAACTTTTCATTTTACTCCATAAACTATATTTTACAAAGTAAAATTATTAATGTTTAAAAATGCATGTAAATATAAACTAAACATATCATATAATCACTTAAGAAAATTTAAATATTATGAAATTAATTATATTTTAATTTTTCTTATTTTACAATGCATATATATATATATTATATATATAATATATATATATATATGATGTAATATTTTAACTTGTATTGATGATTTACTCTTAGATAAAGTTCAATATGAATAAAAGCACCAACAAAAATTATGTAAATATTTTAACTGTTATGTAAAAAATATAAATATGGTATAAATAACAAGTGCAATAGGTATAGAATTGGTAAGTCCTTTCAATCTCTAATATTTCAGAATATAAAAAATAATTAATAGGAGTCGATTATAAATATAAAGAGAAATAGCAATGATTTTAACAATTTGTAGGATTATATAAGTTCGGATAATTATTATTACACAAAATTAATTAGTAACTACCCACCTAATAATTATGATTAACAAAATAAATTAATAGGAATAGTAAATAAATTAGGCAAAAATGATCGTTAATCAAAACAACAAGGAGTGATGAAAATCCGATGCTACAAGTATTCTTCGAATTTCAGGGCACGTGCACTTGACAAAAGACATTAACATTGTAGAGTACGAGGTAAAATTTTCAACAAATATTGTAGACCATATTTGTAAACTAAATTCCAAGTTTTCAGTAATTTATGCAAACATAGAGTAACGAAAGTTAACAATTGCAACAACTTATCGGCATATAACAAAAATATTCTATTAGTAAAATACTAAAATTTATACTACAAAAAATGCGCGATTTATAACAGCTTTTTTGTAACGGCCATAGACCGTTCCAATTAGCACTGCTTTTTGTAACGGTTTTGTAACGGATCGAACATGCTGACGTTATTGGGGTGGTAATAAATCTTCTTTTTTTTTTTGTAACGGCTATAACTGTGCCTAAGGCCGTTACAAATTTTGTGTTGTGCCTAAAACTGTTATAATTTATCAGCCGTTACTTATTTGCAGGGCCTTTTGTAACGACTTATTTTTTTTAAATTTTTATTAATTTGCCCGTTACAAAAGTCGTCACAAAAGCCCCTCCAAAAAAATAATTCTTATTTAAAATTTATTAATTTAGAACGGCCAAATTATCATGACTGTCGTTACAACGACCGCTACAAAATAAGGCGGGATAAATTGCAAAAAATAAATTTGTAACGGCCTATTTAGACTAAGCCGTTACAATGTCGTTACTAATTAATATTTTTAAAATCAATACCAAAAAAAATAGTGGAAATATTAAATTCGAATTACCATTAGAAAGACCGTTACAAAGGCTGTTACAAAGGTAAATTACATGGGTCGTTGCAAAAACAGTTACAAAAAATGAGCTATTTAAAAATTTCAAATTAAAAAATATGATACATTTACATCTGGGGATCCGATCCATACATAATTTAAATGTATACAAGTATGTGTCAATTAAATTATATCAAATGTTATGACTTTAAATCACATTGTCTGATTTAAAAATACACCGAGTTGAATGATTACTATTATGTTTCGAGAACGATATTTCAAAATCCGTATACCCAATAAGGCTACAACTTCGTCGAATGAATTATTTTATACGTGTGATCATATCTGACGGTTGAATCTTAATTTTAACGGCATTAACCCATGCATTTAAACATTGTAAGATGACAGTTATATCAATGTAATACTAACATATATTAAATATACAAATTTATTGCAAAAATGCGTACTTGTATCAATGTCAAATACAAGATTTTTTGTTAATTTATTTCAGTTATATTATTTCACATAAATAGTATGGTACCATAGCACACAATTGTCGATCAAACGGCAATATTTAAAAAAAAATTGAAAAATATTAATTAAAAAAATTGGAGCACTCTTTGTAACGGCTTTAGGAACAATGAACACCAAAACGCCGTCGTTTTCATATATTGTAACGGCCTTTGAAATAGATTTTGTAATAGCTACATTACACGGAATCAATTGTAACGGCTTTTGTAATGGCCTTTTATATTTTGTAACTGCATTTGGAACGGCCATACAACACTTGCAGATTTTTTCTTTCTCCCCTTCCTCTTCTTTATCTCTATTTTCTCTTCTTCCTCTTCTCGTCCCAAACCCCCCTCCCCGTCACTACCACTCCCCCGCCACCAGTTGCCGCCACCACTTCCCTCCCCTTCTTCTTTTCTTTCTCTCTCTTTTTTTTTTCTTCTCTTCTCCCCCAAAACCGCCTCCCCCGCCACCACTTCCTTCACTACAACCAAGTTTATTTTTTAATTTTATTCTAAAAATTTATGTATATTTTGAATTTATTTGATGAGAGGATGTTGGGTGATGGTTTATCTGTTCGATGGTGTTGAATATTTATGAATTATTTTATTGATTATTGTTGTGATAATTTTTGTGAATATAAACTATTTTTGTGTATAATTTTATTGATTTAATTTGTTGTGAATAATATTTGTTGGATGATGTTGATTTTTGGTTAATATTGATGAAATTAGTCTACAATATCCACATTATTAAAAAAATTTCTGAAACTTTGTAAAATTTCTGTAATTTTATTAAAATTTTAGAAATTTTAAAGAATTTCTGATTCTTTTTAATCTCTGAAAATTTTAAAAAATTGCCAATTTTTTAGAATAACTGATTTTTTTTAAATTCTGTAATTTTAAAAGACTTTAGATTTTTTTTAAATTTCAGAAAATTATTTGAATTTATGAAATTTTGAAAATTTTGGAAGTTTTTTAAAATTACTGATTTTTTTAAATGTGTAATTTATAAACAAAAATCAAATTTTTAATAATTTTATAAATATTTTTGAATTTTTGGAATTTAAAAATATATATAGAATTTTTTAAATTACAATTTTTTTAAATGATGTAATTAAACAAAATCCAAAAATTATGTATGGAATTTTATTGTATGTATGTTGTATGTTGTATTATTAAATTGATTGTATATATATTGTATGAATATAATGTATGTATATACGTTGTACATTTTAATTAAATATTCTGTAATTTGAAAAAAAAAAAATCAGAAATTTTTCACAACTTTTAGAGAATTATGCACCTAAATGCAATTTTTAGGAAATTAGATGGCCTTAATTTAATTTTTAGAAAAATAGAAATTTAATGAAAATATTATAAAATTATGGACTATAGTGCAATTTTCTAAAAAATGATGCACCTAATTTCAATTTTTAAAAAATTAGAGGACCTTAATGTAATTTTGGAGAAATAGGATTTTTATAAAAATATTAATAATTAAATTTTATTTTTGCAAAGATTTTGAACAGGAGACACAACTCGGACATCCTATCAATCCGAACTGGCCTGATCGTCTAGTGCCCTATCTAGCTGAACCCCGACACCCGATAGCGACGAACATGCAGCCGCAGAGGACCACGATTTAGATTAGGATGTTTTTCTTCTAATTTTGTAAAAAAAGTACAATTTTATAATAATATTTATATTTTTATAATGACTTTATTATTTTTTATGTTATATTATGTATTTTTTAAATGATATCGCACAATTTAATAAAAAAATCATTTATTTAATTTTACAAAAATAAATATTAAAAACTTTAAATTAAAATAATAAATATTAATATTAAATAAAATAAATAATATAATAAATTAATATCAATTTTTGTAACTGCATATGCAACGGCTTTTGTAGCACATACATTGGACAAATTTGACAGGCCGTTACAAATACTGTTACAAAGGCAGTTACGAATATAATTTAATAAAGCCATTACAAAGGCAGTTACAATTTTATTTTTCTAAATTTGACTCTATTTATAATGACCGTAATTCGGCATTTACAAAAGCCGTTTCAAGTTGTAACGGCTTTTCAACTAGCTGTTACAAATAATTTGTAACGACTGTCTTAGCCCCGGTAGGCTAAGCCATTCTAAAACTCATTATAAATAAGAAGCATTACAAAGTAATAAAAAGCCATTACATAAGCCGTTCCAATAAAATATTTTTTTGTAGTGCTATCAGAATGTATTGACAGAACATGAATAAAAGTTTATTAAAAGAAAATTAACTACGGATAATATCTTGAGCAAAAGCTAATTATATTTGAAATTATATTAGTCAATGAATATCATGATAACTAGGTCGGATGAGGCTTGACAAATAATATTAAAATATAAATATAAGAATAGAGAAAAATCATGCATGGAAATGTCACGTTTTAAACCTGATAATGTAATTATACTAAAAGTTAGAGGAGGGCGATATAATTATCCACGAATAATATTAATATATATATATACATATATATAGATAGATAGATACACACAGAAGTGTCACCTTTTAAGCATGATGAGACAGTGAAAAACCTTCATATGATTATGTCTCCTCGATTGCACAGAACTATTAAAAAGTAATATATTAAAGCTAATTACAAGGAATATTTTGCCACATGCATTGCCACTAAAAAACACATCAATATAAACAAAATTAACCTAAATCAATTGCTTCGAGTGAAAATTTAATTATTAGTGAATCTCTTATCATTTAATTTTTGAATATCAATTTATTACGCCCAAGAGTAGGAGGCCTTGTTTACTCCCTATTCTTGGGATATGAAATCAAAATCATAACAGCAATATGTTCACCAAATAATAACTTGATAATCAAAACAAATGCAAACCCTAATCGTTCGACCTCTTTCTTAACCACCTTGATCTCTTTCCTAAATTTTGAGTTGTTCGCTTTATCCCCTGTATTTGGAGAAAGAAATTTAAACTACATAAGCAAAGGCATAATGAGGCAATGAGTGAGTGCACGTGGAAGAATATAATCATAATAGAAAGTTCGATCAAAATACTTAAAACATGTCTATTGATTGACAACAGTAACAATTCAGCCTGTGAAAACCTAATCAAGTAAGGATCGAATCACATGATCCCACATTGTTTCTACGGAATTACCATTTACTATTTTATCCTCCAGGTAGGGAGCGACCCCACGACTGCATTGAATTGGCCATGCCTACATACATGGCTGCGCCAATCACAAACAGGCAACCTCTAGCCTACCCGTGACAGGCCACTCAAATGGGAACTGAATGATGAAGCCTCAACTCGCAGCCCAATGCTACCCCAGCATGCCACGCGAACCATCTAGCACCGGACCCATTGACCGCTTAATAAGAACCACGTGATAGAATTCATAAAGCCAGTCGAACAATTATATGGAAAACACAGACAATTTAAACACCACATTCGTATTCAGTTACGACGAACTGAGCAGTATATCAAGATAAATGAGACCTTTTAGATATTTATATAGACTTTAGAGGTGGCTCCCAACAAAAGTTCATAAAGAATGCCAGAATACCACATGATGACTATAATAATCACGTTGTAGCACTTAACTCCACAAACTTCCAATGGCCCATTCAAGTTGAAAAGATAACCAAATATCATATTCATTTTTGTTTATCAATGAAAGATTTTGAAAAGCATTTTCACTAAGGTTCTTCGTAAGAAAGGACCACTTTTGATACATGTATAGCCATTCAGAATAAGATATAATGGGGACCAGTCTTGCAAGACTGGTCCCCAGGGTTCATAAGGAAGCTCACTATATAATTTACCTACAACCCCATCCTATAATTTCAATATCCACAAAAGTATGAGTATGATGAACACTTATACTTGAATGTGGTTATATACACATTTTATCTATATTCTTACACTAAATGAAGTAGTGGTATTTAGAGCTTAAAATTAAATCCATATATATCTATCATAGTTCCTTTATATACTAGATTAGTTAATTAAAGGATAAATTACAAGGGTCTCTCCTGAGATTTGTCATAATTACAAATACCCTCTCTTTGTTTGCAAAATTACAAATACCTCCTAGTATTAATGGTCATCTAACAAATAACCCACCCCGTTAGGTTTTCATCCATTTTTGTAGTGAATTAACCAAAATGAGCTACCTTAATGTAAGTATTATCATTATCAGACAGACTATGTTATTATTGTTTAATTGACTTTTTGATGAATTTGTAATATTTTTTTACTAAAACTGAAATGGGAGATTTTTGCAATTGTACAAAATCCTGTTGATATCAATGAGTAATAAAATGAGCACCACAATAGATTAATTAACAAAATAGATCAACTCATTAGAACAACTTAATTGACAAAAGGAATTCATCATCCATTAAAAACATCACAAAAATCATAGATTTGATCACCTACATAAATTGTTAATCACCACAAATTTGTCTAAACATCATTAGTTTCAAAACCACTAGCAGGATATTCCCAAACTGTCCAAAATACATCATGTTAAAAAGTGAGACGCCAATCACTGTTGACTGCAGGTTTCGTCGTCGTTGGCTCCTTTAGCATCATTGTATTTCTTGCTCCTTATTTCCTTTTGGAGAGACTCCTATCCCTCTCCAAAAGCTTGGTGGTAAATATGCTGCTCCAAGATATGAGGGTAGTTGTGGCTGTGAGGATGAACCTGCAGCGTGCATTGAAGGAATGACAGGATCTTTCCTGGGCAAAAACTGAGAGGATGAAACTTGTGTTGGTGCTGGTGTTGGTGGCTAGGATGATGAAATAACTGCAACTTTTCTTTTTCTACCAGCTAAAGGAGGTGTTTTCTTTTTCTTGCTAGTTGTGATAAAGGAACATGAAGATCTGAGTCTCTTCCACTGTTCTGAACCTAAAATAATCATCAAATAAATAATATTAAAGCTGAAGAAATGTAAAATATATTGTGAATGCAATTTAAGATACCTGAATGTTTGGGCATATTCTTCTGTTATGCCCTAACTCATTGCAAGCCTTACACTTCATCATGTTTGATCTTATAACTGCATTTGGTTCTTCAACCTGTTCCTTTCTTCTACTTTTTTTAGGTCTCCCTCACATGCTCTTAATAATTGGAGGCAAAAAGTGGGAGTAACATCCACTCCATGATGCTAGAATGTATGATCAGGTATTGAATGTATAGAATATTTGTCGGCTTTCATGTAGTTTTCCTTGGAAATCCTATTGTCACATTAACTATCTAAATCCTCCCTAACATGAGATATTCCTAATGCCGCATGCCTACATGGGATGCCAGATATATCACAAACCCTACAATTACATGTTTTTTTTTCCTCAAGTTTACAATGTGATTAATATTCTCATCTTGCACTTCAAATTCATAGTCCCCCGCCACTAAAAGGTGATACTTTCTAGACTCTTCCTTTACTAAGTTCAATCCCTTCACAATATTAGGGACAACCAAACCAGACCATTTAATGCATTTTTGTTTTCTTGTTTGCAATCTACTCATCAATTTGTCCCTCAATCCATCCACCAATATTAGATTTGGTTGCTTATAAGTTCCCCCGCCCAATGGTTAAAGGATTCAAAAAATGTTATTGGTGACATGATCATTTTTTATCCTCGGGTCAAATGCATGTCTAGACCACATTTCAGCTGGGATTTTGAGCAACCATTCAGAAGCTGCAGGTTTCAACTCTTTTATCTTATAAAGTGCAAAGTTGAAACTTGCAGCACTATGCGATCTGGCAGCTTGCCAGAAATACTTCTTCAGTGCCGCCCCTGCAAACTGACTCCTAAAATTTGCATAAATATGCCATGCACACCTTCTGTCAGCATGAGGTACAACCTCATTTATTTGTAATTTTTTAAACAATAAGGGGATATTTGTAATTACGACAAACCTTAGGGAAGCCCATTGTAATTTACCCTTAATTAAATATAGCTAGCAACACTAGTTGAAAATGACAGTTAGTGACCTAGGCCAGACCATAACTAAATTTGGTATTTTCTATTCCATTGTAATTTATAGTATTAATTCAATTCTAATAGTTAAACTTGATTAATTAATAATTACTATTTATATAATTTACATCTTTAATGAGTGGAGAGTATTATTAAGTTTCTTAACTTAAATAACACCAACGATAGTTATTCCTATATTTACTTAATATAAATTCGATTAAAGGGACAATTGACAAATACTATATATTTATCAGTGAATGAAGTACAATTAGTAATAAAGGGACAATTGACAAATACTATATATTTATCAGTGAATGAAGTACAATTAGTAAAAGATGTGTTAAGTTGATATTACAATAATGAATTAACTTTCATTTAAATATTTAGTATCAAGAAAGAGAATTAAGTATAGTTAGTTAATTACAATTAGTTGTTATATTAATAAATTTACTGAAAAATCGAATAATGATTGGTTTTTATATAAAATTGATAAGAGATTAATACAGTCTAACTAAAGAAATAATTAAGTGACTACATATCTGACAGGCAATCCAAATTAAGTCATATCTCAATTGATTAATAGTATATAACATAATTGATTAGGATAAAATGCAATTTAGCCCCTGTGTTTCTAGAAATGTGCAAAATACCCACATATGAAAAATAAAACAATCAAAAAATCACACTGTGACATTCAAAATATAGCACACAGCCCCCTCAGCTTCAGAGGTGCATTATTTAAAATTATGTTTACAAAAGTTCAAAGTTTTCATTTTGCATATAAGATTATTACATCATACCATATAAAAATACCAAAAAAAAATCTAAAAAATGACTAATTTGATAGTTTACAAACATAAGGAATAAAGTGATAAAATCAAATTCAAATTGACCATTTGAGGCTCCTAAAAAATGGTAAGAAGGACCTAACTGAGATAAAAATTAAAATTTAGGAATGCTAAAATCAAAAAAGGAAACTTTAAATAAAAACTTAAAACGGAAGAAAGCAACTTTTTTACTGTAAATGGAAGAAAGCAAATTCTTTGAAAAATTCTTCTGTAAAACGGAAGAACAACTATTGAAAGGGATCAAATTAAAATAATTTAATTTTTCTTCCATTTGTCTAATTATTCAAATCGGGGGGGGGGGGGGGGGGGGGGGGGGGGGGAGGGAACCACAAATGTAACATACATACTCAAATTTGTAAAAAAATCAATTTTCTAACTATTCAAATAAATTATTGGGTTAATGCTATGTTTGGTCCCTTAAGTTTTTGCCTAGAATCAGTTTAGTTCCTTATATCCTAAACCTTAATTTTTGTCTTTATTTGGTCCCTCTAACCATTTTTCAGTGAAAATGTGATTGGAGTTCAATTTAGAGGGTAAAATAGTCAAATTTAAGATTAATTTTATCACTCTAGTCCTTTAAGTTTGTAAAAATCAAATTAGTCCTTAATTAGAAAAAAAAAACATTTTCTTTTATATTTTTATTTTGTATGATGTAATTATCTTGTAGGACCTCTCGATCCGGGATTTCTATTTGATTATTCCCTCCAGGATTCTTTCATAATCTCTACTGGTATTTTAAAAGCAGACTATGAATTTCCACCTGTGGGGCTGGAATGCTAACTTCCGACCGGAAGCCCTACATACCCCTCACTAGAGCAGGTTGTAAGGGAGTCTAGTTGCGAGAGAGTCCCTCTGCCATACCACGACCTATAACGGCACTCCTTGCCTTGGGGGCCTCTTGGTCGACAGCATAGAACTCAAACTCAAACCAAGCCCTTTTTGCCCTACCCTAATGAAGAGTAAAAGGGACCATAGCATAATTTCTAATCCAGGCTATCCTAACAAGCTTATTGCTATGCTATAAAGGATATTTAGAAATACATGAAAATGCTTAAGAGAACATGGTTGTAATAAGAACAAAAATTTTATTTATATCTGATTCTACTTAAGTCTCTTCAGTTTGAGTACAAAAGAAGGACCTAGGATCGTATATATAGACCCGGACGCCAAACAACATAAAAATAAATTAAAATATAGACTTGGTGTCCATCAATGAGGACACAACACGCAAAAAGCTGATTATTAGAAGAACGCGACACTTGTCAGGCATGGAAAAAGAGTGTCCGACACCTAAGAGGACATGTGTCAAATGCACGAAGTGTTGGACAACTCATGGACATGTGTAAAGCATGCACCACAGGCGTAAGACACATCATCGAGACACGTGTAAAATATATATAAGATACTCAATACACGTAATTTCGACTTCTACGTTGCGTGACACGTGTAAGATACTTGTACGACTCTGGCTAGGACAAACGAACCCGTCTTACAAAACATATTTTGCTAATTCGTGTCCCTTGTGCTTCTATTCTATCAATGGTTTCTCCAATAACTATCATGTATGATAGAGAGGTAGAGGCTTGGCTTCACCTGTACCTACATAATAAAGGTCTATGGAGAATTATGATATTGTAGTTTTTTCCTTCAGCGTGATCTTGTTGGAATTGCTTGTTCCAAGCTGCAACATCATCAAACCATGAGAAGAATAACCATACAAGTGATTTTCGATTTCTAATATCTTGGAGATGGTCAATCATTTGTGCAAGACGGACCTCGATAGGAAAGTAGTATAATACTACGCGGCATAATAGAAACCATAGTCCATCTTCAGGTAGACATGGTCCTAGTAGAGTGAGGATGTTGAGGAAAGGGTAGTCTGGTCTGAAATCCTCGATCAGGTGGTATATCAGTCTTCGAAAGGAGTCTGGCTAGGTACAGAAACATGTTATTCGAGGAATATTCACTGATATTTTTAAAATTATGAAAGAATCCTAGAGGGAATGCCAATGGACTTTTGGAAGTAGTAGAACAAGAACTGGACGCCATGAATATCGAGACGGTTCCTGTAAGAGATATGAGATGTTAAGAAGTATACCTGACGGCCTGGATAGGAAGTCAGGGACTAGATTAGCTTTTCCCTTGATGTGTTTTATTGTGAACTGGTACTTGGAAAACCAGTCCTTCAGTCTAAGCAGTTGTGGCTCTGGAACTCCCTTATTTTTTAAATCATTATCTTCGGGAAAGAAATGTTGTCTATCAGTATGGTTAAGTGATGCTCAATGAGATGGAACTCAATTTTTTTTATTCCATACTTGATGGCTAAGATCTCCTTGTAGACTACATCCCGATATTCATGCAGTTCCAGTTCTACATCGAGAAGTCCATTTACATTCCCTCCAGGATTCTTTTATAATCTCAAAAATATCAGGGAATATACCTTGTACAACATATTTTTGTACCTAGCCAAACTCCTTTCGAAGACTGATATACCACCTGGTCGAAGATACTTCAGACCAAAACCTTTTCCTCAACATCCTCACTCTACCAGGACCACGTCTACTTGAAGATGGACTATGATTTCTATGGTGCCTCACATCATTATACTACTTTCCTATTGAGGTCCGTCTTGCACAGACGATTGATCATCTCCAAGACATCAGAAATGAGAAATCCCTGGTATGGGTATTCTTCTCATGGTTTGATGATATTGCAGCTTGGAACAAGCAATTCCAACAAGCTTATGCTGAAGGAAAAAAAGCTACAGTATCATAATTCTCCACAGACCTTTATTATGTAGGTACAAGTGAAGCCAAGCCTCTACCTCTCTATCATACATGAAAGTCATTCAAGAAACTATTGATAGAACAGAAGTACGAGAGACAAGAATTAGCAAAACATTAATATTTTGTTAACAAAATTGCATATCCATCACAAAGTCCTAAGCTAGTCTACACATCTCTAGCAATTGTGCCTATGGACGAAGACTCCATCCCAAAACCTGATTCTCAAGATTCAAGGGATTATGGAACAAAAACCAATCTTGAAAGCCTGACTGCTAGTTTCCACCATGAAAGACCACCTGCATCAGTATGACACGGGCCTGATGTCATCTATTTTCGATAACAGACTACCTCAACATGACTCAAGCATGGTGTCAACTATTTTAGCTTTTTATGTCGTGTGAATTGACCAATAAGGCGGGTTCGTGTGTCCCAACGAGAGTCCTACAAGTGCCCTACACGTCTCACGCAACGGAGAAGTTGAATTCACGTGTATTCAACATCTTATGCATGTCTTACACGTGTCCCGACGATGTGTCCTACGCCTACGGTACATGCCTTACATGTGTCCATAAGGCGTCCAACACTTCGTGCATGTTTGACACCTGTCCTCTTAGGTGTCAGACACTCTTTCCATGCCTAACAAGTGTCTTGTCCTTGTAATAATTAGCTTTTTGAGTGTCGTGTCTTCATTGATGGACACCAAGTCTGTATTTCAATTCAGTTTTATGATATTTGGCGTCCGAGTCTATATATACGACCCTAGGTCCTTCATTTGTACTCAAACTAAAGAAACTTAAGTAGAATCAAATATAAATAAAATCTTTGTTCTTATTACCCATGTTCTTTTAAGATTGAGTCTTCATCTCCTCTAAAGCCTCTTTTAAGCCTTCTCATATTTTTAAATATCCTTAAAAGCATAGCAATAGCTTGTTAGGATAGTCTAGATTAAACTATACTACAGTCCCTTTTACTCTTCATCAAAGTAGGAAGAAAGAATTTGGTTTGAATTTGAGTTCTATGCCATTGACCGAGAGGCTGCCAAGGCAAGGAGTGCCGTTATAGGTCGTGGTATGGGCAGAGGGACTCTTTTACAGCTAGACTCCCTTCCAACTTGCTCCGATAAGGGGTATGTAGGGCTCCCGGCCGAGAGTCGTACCTCTGTCTTCTTCTGAAGAACCTCAGAGATTTCTTCTTCATGCATGTTTTACACGTGTTCTTTGAAAAGTAAGTATCTTTTTTTTTCATTTTCAAAAGTGACAAAAAGTATCAAAATTATAAATAAATTTATAAAACTTATCTAATCTAAAACTATAATAAATTTTATGTTGGTTCTTTAATCATAGGAGTTAAAAATATGTCCAATGAAATTAAATCTTAGCAATGTTATTAAATATTAACAAAAAAAAATGGTGAAACTTACTTTTTAATTAGATTATTTGATAAATTTCAAATATATATAAAATTTATTTTAAAAGATTTTTATAAATCTTTTTCTATAAGATGAGGTTACATATTTAACCTCTTAAAATGAACATGTATGAAATTCACCATAGAATCAAGTTAAAAAGCATAATAAACCAACTTTTTGTTCAAACCCCAAACATTTAATAAATTCTAGTGGGTGTGGCACACTCCACTAAATGTGCATAATTTAATAAAAAATTTAAAAAGTAAAACAGAAGTTATAAATAGTTAGTAGAAATCGAAAAGAGTGGGCAAGTTGGGAGTTTAGAAAAATCGTTTGGGAGTTTAGAAGGGTGGAGTGGTGGGAAGTTAATAAATTAAGTAATATTAAATATTAAATAACAGACAAAAAATGATGAGGTGCCAAAAGGATTGTGTTAGCAAATATTAAACTATATAATTTTATACTATACTAAATTGGGAAGAAACCAAGCCTACTGTATTTATACTAATATAATATTATAGGCCAAATAGAATAAAACGTGTTTGCAAAAATTTAGCTAAAAACTCCCTTATGTTTTTAAAATAAGCAAAATACCCCATTTATAATCAAATGACTATTATGCCCTCCCTATTATATTTTATTATTTTAAGGACCGTTGGATATTTCTAATAGAACAAAAGCCGTTAGATCTTAGTCAATTCATCACAGCCCTTAGATTTATAAAACATTAAGGATCTAGATTTACTAAATTTTAAGAATTTTTATATATTTAATTCCATATTCAATATTTTATCAATTATATACTTAGAATTGACCATATATTGTAATTATTAATCAATAACATATAATACATATTTGTATTGTTTAAATTGACAAGTAATTCACTTATTTTTATATCTTTTTTTTAGTTTAATATTTTATATCAAGACTCAAGATACATAATGTTATTACTTATGTATATATATATATTAATATATAATGAGATCAAAAGCTTAATTAACCATTACGATATCTTAAAATCCAACCACTCGATTCACACCAAATTTTAATAATCATATCTATATCCATTAGATCATATTAGACGATACGATCTAAAATCAAATGGCCGAAAATGATATCTCAACATTCGTATACCCAATAAATCTAAAACTTTACCAGATGTATTTTTCTATAAAGTTTGATCATATCTGAATTTTGACGGTCCGATTAATCCGTGTTCAAATTACATCAATGCAATACTAACATTTTATAAACATACAAATTTTATTACAAATTGTGAACATATACTATGTATTTCAATTGCATTATTCAAGATAATAGATATTTTTCTGCAACATTATATTATTCATTATATGTTACTTATATATTACTACTAAACTAATTAATAATTTACATTTATAACAATAGTTTTGTGTTATATTCATTTTTTGGTGTTTCAAGAAATGAAAATGGTGTTGATTTTGATATGTGATTCTGAGTTTTCAGTCTCTGATTTGGTATGTGAAAAGGAGACTCTACTGGGGCACTGTGGGCTTGATTTGCTGAGCTCGAGTTCAAGCTCGAGCTCATTATATGTCATTCGAGCTCAAGCTCGAACTATAAGAGCTCGTCAAGCTCGAGCTCGAGCTCGAGCCCTACTCGAGCTCGAGCCAACCAAAAATGGTCGACCTCGACTCAAGCTCGACTCGTTGACACCCCTACTCCGCCGCCCACCCGAACAAACCCCCCTCCCTAAAGGGGCGCGCCGATCTTGAAGACCGCGACCACGGCCGCAGTCTCCCATGCCGTTGCCCAAATCTTTTTTCTTTAAATTTTAAGTTTTGATTTAAGGTTCAAATTAACAAAATTAATTTATATTTTTCAAAGTAAAAGAAATTCAAAAGAAAGTAAATTTTTTTATTAAATAGTTAAATGGATAATTTAAATCTATTTTTTAGTTAATAATATATAATTATTATAAGTAATTAACATTGTACATAAATTTTTGTATTGTGATATTTAATTTAAATTATAAATATTTTTATATTTCTTTTGTATTTTATAAATAAATACATTTAAGAATAAAATTATTTATTTTTTAGAAGGATAAAAAAACAACTACAAAAACAATTTCGGAAACAAGAAAAAAATAAATGTGTGATTTTTAAGTCAAAAAGCGTATATTAGTCATTTTAGTCTAAAAATGGGTCAAAATCTACCAAAACTCAATCCATTTTGAGTCAAGGGAACGTGAAATTCACTTTCGATTAGTTTTGAATGGAAGGGGGGTTCTACACACAGGATTCTAAATCACATGAGCCTTTTTGCTTATTTTTAAAACATAGGGGGAGTTTTTAGCTAGTTTGACAAAACATAGAGGGGTAAAATGTAATTTGGCCTATATTATATTACAATATACTATAACAAAAGTGTGAACTCAAACCTATAAATTAGGATAACATTTATTTTTTAAGAACTATTTTAAATAATAAATATGAAAGTATGAGTGAAAAGTCACTTACTAATCCAATTTTGTCCTCACCTCGTCAATTCAGCAGTCCTTAGCATCTGCTTGCCAATTCTTATGACAAATTGTCTGGGGTTGTAACGGCGAGGAGGAACTTCAACCTGAGTCCAAGCATTCAAAAGCACTATCTCCACCACACGAGCAAATTACAGTGTAGGGGAAAAGGGTATTTGGTTAAGCTGAAGAATGAAGAGCAACAACTAAGTTTCAGGAGCAAATGTTGCAAGGGGTTTATTCCTAATTAATCACAACAGCAGAAACAAAGAAGAAATACACTCCAACCCATCCAAAAACAAATTCCTTTCAATAAGGCGAGCTTCAAAAGATTACTTCCAAATTAAGAAACCAAAATCCCACATGAAGAATGAACCAAAGGCAACCCGTACACACCTCCAAAGAGAAGTGGATGGAACAACATTCCACTTAATCGGTCATTTACCATTTGGGAGATTCAATGTCCACTAGGAGTCACGCTAGTTATGCCCACAGAGATCGAAAACCTGAGGGATTTTAAACCAATTACAGAATTCATTAAAAAAGATGATGTTCGTTTGAAGCATTAATATTTAAAGAGGATGTACGATTCAATCAATCCAGCAAGCCTTGACAACATGTTCTAAAGGTCATGATGGACATGATTGAGCTAATATGAAGTGCAGTATGAGTAACTAAGAACTAAGAATCCGAGACAGCCTCTTTGAGCAATAACATTGAATAAATAACATGCTATGAAGTATGAGCTGAAAAAATCTGTAGATATCATTAAAACAAGCGAATTAGAAGAACAAAAAAAACTAGCAAACCGCAGAATTTCAGTTAATCTTGCTGTTACAAGCGAATTCGCTGCATATTTTTCTGCACCAGAATTAGAAGAATTCAGCATCTACTACTAATGCAGAAATGAATTTCGGCAGCAACAGAAACAAATTATGCACAAGAACTCATTTAAACATACTGAATTCTGCAATTCTTCTAATTATGGAGCAACATCACAATGCTGAAAGAATGCAACTCAGCAGCAAAAGTCAGTCCCACATCACACAAGCACAAGTGAATGTCAACATTTGCAAGGTTCTTGCTGGAATCAGTGTTTACCAATAGCCTACCCCCCTTAGTGTTCTTAATGCCTTTGTTGCACCACTTAATAGAAAGTTGATCTCCCATGCAATCCATATACCTAAGGCACCATAAACCACCTCTTTCATAATTGCAAGTCTAAAAACCTAATGTCAAATCAGTCGACTTTAATATATGGAATCATGTTAGTCTACAGCGCAATGAATTTGACACAAAATCTTACAAGTAAAGGAAAAGAAAACATATATTTCCAACACAGGAGAATTAGAAGAAATCCCTTTTTACATATTTTCACAAGTTGTAGGGAGACTCATCCAAGTATGAAGAGCTCAATCATGCTTGTTGTTCTTCTATGCAAATGTGATTTTATATATATATATCCATTTCATCGTTCTTTGTTGCAAATTTAATTATAATTAATCATGAAATTTTAATATTATAGTTTAGCAAACTAGTGTCCCCCCCCCCCCACCCCCAGTTGCATAGATAAGGTAGCTGAAGGTTAATGAGACCAAGTTTAGTTATCGAAGTTGAGATCCCATTGCTATGCGATCATAGGGTTAAATCCTATCAATGTATTAGTGTTGATCAATTTTACTAATAGTTATCGGTCAAAAGAAAAGAAAAGAAAAAATACTTGAAGTAAAAAGGGGAAATTGCATAACACCCCCTGTGTTTTAGTAAAATAGTGCAAAATCCCCCCATAGATAAAAACTCTTTGTATTTTATCAAAAAAAAAAAAAAAAATCCTCTCCGTTAAAAACTAATGGTGAATGTCTGCTACTCGGCTATTGTACAAATGAGCTTCATTTTTTTCTTCTTTTTGGGCATACTTTAAATGTATGAATATCAATTTTGCCCATTTCTTTCACTTTTAAATATATTTTAATTTATTTATTTATTATTATTTTATTTAACTATTTTATTTACGAAATTTATTAATTTAAATATAGAAATACCTAAAAAGTATATAAAAATTTTTTAAATTAAAATCTATATTTAAAAAACACAAAACAAAATTTGGTACACTAAAATTCACTTTCAAATTTAAATATTTATATAAATGTAAATAAAATTAATTATAAAATTATATATACTCCATAAATTAAATTATTATTATATTTAAATATGTTTGAATAAATTATATTTATTCATAAAATATACTAATTAAATATGAAACACCTAAAATTATATCAATTTTTTAAAGTTGTATTATTTACTAAAATAATTTAAAATTAAATTATTATTATATGTATTTAAAACTAAAAAATAATGGTTTCTATTATTTTTTAAATTTTGAAAATATTAAATTAATTTTTTAAATATATAAATATATCTACATATATTTCAATTTTGAAGTCTTTTTCTCCATCGGTCGCCTCATTGCCAATGAAGAAAAAGACTAGCCAATGGAGGTCACCTTTCCATCACCCAAAACCTCAACAACAGGGTGAGGTCTCTTGGTTGTTGCCCAGATCCAGGGTGATTTCGCTCGACTTTCCAGAAGGGGCCAAAGTGAGGTCGGCCCCTTTGCGAGGCCGACATTACTGGCACCCCCTTTGTGCATGGGCAACATCGTTGTTCTTAATATATATCCTTAGTGAAATTAAATGAAAAATTGAGATTGGCACTTAATATTTTATTACTAATATTGCAATAAATATTTGCTTAATAAACTTACACACTAAGTTTTATTTAATTTTGTTGCAGGTGAGAATGAGAGCAAGGCAAAATTCTGCAAGCAAGAAATTTTCATGGAAGCTACAAATTGTAATCGACAAACATTTCCTGAAGCCTGCGAAAAGCTAAAGTTAGGGGATTTTTTATCTGCATACTGTCAATTCAGTGATACATGTGAGTGTTTATATCGTTGTTAGTCATTGTCAACATACTTCATATTTGAAGGAAACTTTTGATCAAATATGTTATGACGCTCAAATAAACTAGAAATATAACCAAAATAAATAAATATGTTACTTGAAGTCTTGAACTATCTCATCTTTTGTTTTTTTTTTTTTTTCCTAAACTTAATAGTTCAAACAAAATTTATTACGTCACTTGTTACTGTCTGCGTACGAGAATAAGACCAGTAATCAGAATTGATAAACTTCTAATACATAGATCATGTTGTTTAGAATGCAAAAAATATACGTTATGAATTATTAATATTCATTTATTTTTTCAAGTTGGAATTGAATCAAGACATTTGCATTTATTTATGGAATATTGGTAAAAATGAGAATAAAAAAGGCAAAAAGAATATTGAAGAATAAAATATAAAGTGATCATAAACATATTTTTCTCATTACAATCTAATGAACAAGACATAGTCCTAGAATTTTCAAACCCTTTTTTACTTAACTAGTAGTCGTGCACACCATCTCCGCGCATATAGTAAATTATCTTGACTTTAGAAATACAATACAAATAAGAAAAAATATATATAAATCAACACATCATATTTTAAAATAAAACAAAGAAAGAAAGAAAAAAAATAATTTAATAACATTATCAATAACACAACAAAAAATAGTGTAGGGGTGACACAAACTGACGTTTTTTAGTAAAAAAAAGTCTTTTAGATAATAATGAAGTTAGTGATCAATGTTAAGATATTGAACTTTGTAGCAGTAGGTATAAAGCAGTAGCTAGAACATAAGCTGAAGTGCAACTAATGTACTGTAGGTTCTTTAGCTACAACGTTGTTTTACCTTAGCACTTTTTTCTGCAAAAGAAGCTTCTTTGTTTTAGCTACAACGTTGATTTTCTTTTCTCTCTGCTTTACACTGTTCTTCTTCAAGAAACAAGTTCATATCCATGGCGTCTCTGCTCATATTCTCTCCTCTGCATGGTATTAGAATCATCTTTGATGGTCTCTGGTTCTTTCCCTCACTCATACACTCTTTTAGCATAGCAAGATTACGCATCCATTGGAAGCCCCTCAAAACCAGAAAAACAAGAAAAGAAGCCACTGGTTGACCAGGAGGCACTAAAAGTTCAAGCTACAAACAATCTGAGAGCAAGTTTGGTATCAGATAGTTGGATGGAACCAACTTTCTATCATGGAGCAGATCAATCAAGATCGCCTTGGGTGCCAAGATGAAACTGGGTTTCATCAATGGACAAAAGACATTGTGGAATCTTTCCTCTATATCAATACAATAAGAGAACTTTGGTTGGAATTAGAGGCAAGACAAGGATCACTTACTATCTCGGCCTACTTCAGTAAACTCAAGAAACTTTAGGACGAACTAAGTTGCTTGGTTTCAATCCCATCCTGCAGTTGTGGAGCTTCAAAAGAGGTTACAGATCTAAGGGTTGTTGATAATCTTATGCAGTTCTTGATGGGGCTCAATGACCCCTTCGATCATGTGTGCAACCAGATCTTAAAGATGGAACCCCTTCCTTTTATAGCCAACGCTTATTCAATGGTACTGCAAAGTTGAGCGCTCAAGGGAGGTCAATTCAGTGTTCTCAAATACCCTGCAAAATTTGGAATGCAAGTTAAAGGTCCAGAAGTAGGCAGAGATGGGATTAAGAATTGGTGGAAAAAGAAAGCTGCAGCAAACAAGAAAGGGCAGATCTACAACCACTATGGTAAAACATGACACCTTAGAGAAATTATTTTGAAATAAGCTGCACAACCATATTTTACTCAAGAACACTTTATATGTTCCTGACTTAAAATTCAATCTACTTTCTGTTTGGAAACTTTGTAACTCCACTAATATTAGATTTGAAATTTTCCCTTCATATTGTATTTTGCAGGACCACACGACCGAAAAAATTGTGGCAGTAGCTAAACTCATAGAAAAAGCTCTACATTTTGGATGATAACTCTTTCAAAATTCAGAATTTAGGACACATCCACAAGTTTGAACTTGAGATAGGATTAGGTAATATAGCTGTAGATATAAACTTGTGGCATAAAATATTAGGCACACCTCTGGTATTGTACTAAAGCATTTGAAATTCTTGAATAAAAAATAAAGTACCTTTGGATTTGTGTGAAGTTTGCCCTCAAGCCAAGCAACATAGGCTTTCTTCTGCAAATAGTCAGTCTCAATCATCTGATATTTTTTATTTTTTCATATAGATATTTGTGGTCCTTACAATCAGAATCCATATTACATGTAACTATGTGTTAACTCTTGTGGATGACTATAGCAGAAGTAATTGGGCATTCCTTATGAAACACAAATCACAAACTTTAGCAATATTGACAGCATTTCATACAATAATTTTTACACAATTCAATAAGAATTCCTCAGTGAAGATTGCCAGAAATTCATGAGCAATGAAGGCATCTTGCGTCAAAGAACATGTAAATATACCCCACAACAAAATGGAGTTGTGGAGAGAAAGCATAAACACTTACTTGAAGTTGCAAGGACCCTAATGTTTCAGTCAAACATACCTAGCATGTTTTGGTCTAAGGCTCTCCTTCCTGCAAAATTATTCAATGGTATCGTAAAGTTCAATATCTCAACAGAATTCAGTGAATGCATATCACATGTCCCACTACCTCATCAAGGGATGAATTTCACAAGGCATAATTAGTACTACAAGGGAATGGAGCCAATATAGGAGGTTGGATCGAGCGGTGGTAAATGAAAAGCGGACGAGTATATGGCCGGATTCACGATTCTTATGCACCCATCAGCAGACCTCAGATCATACGTCTATGGTCCTACTAAATATCGAGCTACAAATAATGCGAGAGGGTATGTCCAGGTTTCAAATTTTTAGATAAAGAACCAAAATTCTTGCAGATTGTTCAGAGAGTTGCATACACAGTATACATAGGGTCCCAATGTATAGTATAATAGAAGGTGTTGAAGCGGGAGTTTAGGAGGCTTAGGCAAGATAAAGTTGATCTATTAGAAACGTCTACAAAGTTGCCGGCTTTCTTGAAGCTATGCAACAACTTTTGCAGGTGTACGTAGCCTTACAATGAGCTCTTACAAGATCTTGAAAAAATTGCAAATTGGATAAGCGAAGGCAGTGGAGCAAGAATAGAGCTCGCGTAGGCAAAAAACTTAGATAATGTGCTTAAAAAGGGGGACTAGTGCTCTACCTTAATAGCAGAACAAAATGATTACTAAAATACTCAATTATCATCAAAGATTGTTTAGCGGTTAAAGGCATGACAGGAGATCAACATCGGATCACCTACAGGACTACTTGATAGGGTTTAAATCAAGTAGAGTCTGAAGAATGGTAACAAAATTCACACCAATGAAAGTGAAGGTTGTCATGTTTAGTATCGATGTTGAGAAGACGCCTAGGAGTGATGGATGTACGGCTGGATTTTTCAAACATGCATGGTCGGTGATTGGAGAAGAGGTGACATATGTGGTAACACGGTTCTTCTGAACATGGAAGTTGTTGAAGCAAATAAATGCAACCTTGATCACTCATATTCTGAAGGTCTTGTGCGGTGAAAGTCGGGGATTTCATGTCTATTACTTGTTGAAATGTCCTCTATAAAGTCATAGCGAAGGTATTGGTAGATAGGATGAAGCACTCACTCGATAAGCTCATGAATGTTGGCCAGAATGCATTCGGTCTGGGCGCGAAATCAGCGATAATATATTACTTGCTCAAGAAAATCAAGTAGCTGACATTCTTGATCAGTTGATGAACAAGAAGGAAGGAACTCCTACTCTCTTTCTGACATATTATTTACAAAAGTGCATTTCTCCTTCTTATATTTTTATGGTATGACTAGCGTTTCTTTTTAACGTTTCTTTTGGCTCGTTTATTTCCCACCTAAAGAAGTGTGTTCACCCTTTCAAGCTTAACATACCAATACTTTTTTTCTTGGACTCGAGAAATAGAACAAAGCTCTAGTTGTTTCCCTCCTTTCTGTCAGTTGCAGCTCAGGTGCAAGAGTAGTTTTCGTTAAGTTCTAACCCTTTGTAACTTGGTTAGTTAGTGTAGCAGCCTTTAAAGGCACTACGGCTATATCTCCCCTAAATATTATACTTAAAATAAATTCTATTTATACATATAATTATGCACATAATCTCCATATATATACGTAGAAAACACCACCAAATAAAGTTTTCATAATTAGTTTGCATGTCACCATATTTTATTACTTTATAAACCCCAAGAACGTAATTTTCATTTTTACTACTAACTAAGGAGAAAAATGCATACTGGCCCGCACTGACTGAAATGCAAGTTTTGAATTTAGCCCTTGGTGGGTAAAGATCTATATGTGAAAAATATTAGCAGAGGAATAAACCTGCAACTCAATAAGCAAATAACCGACACTATGTACATATGTACACCGAATATAATCCAGATAAAGCAAGATGACCAATGTACAGAAAGTATAATTAATTTAGTTTCAACACAAATAAACTTTACCTAATACGCAGTCAACTCATAGCAAAACAACTAATTAAACTCATCCTTTCCTAGTCCACTTATCAGAAGGTGATATAGTATTTTTCTCCACCAACCCAACCTCACCGTTCATTACATACATGAATCCCCTTGACACGTCGGATCATCAATCTCATTTCGCATCATAGCTCTTTTCACATCGTTTTGCCACATAGGTTATTCAACAATATCAAGGGGTATTCACATCACAATTATATTCAATTTCTACCACTCCATGTTTCCACATATCACCATTCTTCTAAGCAGCTAGTGGCGTAAATCATATATCGATACACTTTCATTTACCAGCACCAACAATACATCATTCACAAATGTAGTACTTCAATGTATTTTATCATTTCACTTTTACAACATAATTACTCAAATTAAACCACCCACTACTCATACAATTCAAACTATAAATCATCCACCACTTATACATTTTCAGATAAATCAGCTACCGCAGGAATCACATATGTATATAAACGTAATACCACAATGAAAGGGAACATATATAGATAATACTAATTATTCACTTACCACGACCTTACAACGCTTTAATTATCAAATAGACAATTGGTCAGTCCTCTCACTTTATCTTCAGATCCTATAATGAGTTATAATGCATATAATGAATATACCGAGAATATCATAATCTCTAAATATGATATTAAATATTGTTCCTTTAATTTCTAATTATCTTTAATATTTATTTCTATCAAAATATAAATCTTCCTTTCGTTATTTTCTAACTAACTAGACTTTCTAAACTTCCCAAGTTTATATTTAATTTATCAACTAACTCATAAGAATTCATTTACTCAAACCCCTCATATTTTTATAACTATCATTTTTAATAACATCCCCAAATTAAATTACCACGAGAATCTCATATTCCCTTTTAGTAAATACAAAATTTCGCAAATAAAGTTTCCTAATACTTTTGAAATATAACTTTCAAATATTTATATAATTTTTCTATCAATTTCTCGCTACTATAGACTTTAATCAAACACCAATACATATAATTAACTAGTTGGCCAATAGGCCCTATGAAACTGAGTAAATTAATTATAGTAATGATTAAATCCAACAAATCTAGTATTTTAATTAACCAACTATAATATTTTTAGATTAACTGTGATATTTAATTCAACAATTATGTATTCAAAATTTATGGATGTTACAGTTAGTGTCAGTTTATTTGTTAAAACAATTAATGAAGGAGCTATATAAATGCTCAATGCTCCTCCCTATATTTCTTTGTAACTTCAAGAATGTTACTTTGAATTTATTCAAGCTTGTTTCATTTCTATGGCTTTCTTGAAAATTTTTGTTGCTTCTACATTTCTGGATGGTATCAAAAAAATCTTTTGATGGTCTCTGATCCTGTTGTTTTGCTCAATCTCTTGTTCTTTTGAACTTTTGCAGAATTAACATAGAAATAGAGTATAAACTCAAGAATCAAGATGGAATAAGATCCTGAGGTAGTCAAAGTCCAGCCTTCAGATAATCCAAGCATGAGTTTATTCTAACATCCACACCTCTGGACGGCACCAATTTCTTGGCCTAGAGCAGATCAATCAAGATCGCTTTAGAAGCAATGAAGCTCAGATTCATAAATGGAAAAATGAAGAAACCAAAGGGAAGTGATAAGACCTATGAGAAGTGGACAAGGCTGATTATATGGTCACTTCTTGGATCTTGAATTCAATTTCCAAAGATATAGTTGAAAGCTTTCTATACACAACCACAGCTAGGGAACTATGAGTAGAGCTAGAAACACATTTTGGACAAGGAAATGGTCCAATGGTTTATCAACTAAAAAGGGAAATTTCCTCCATTGCTCAAGGGTTATTATCTGCCTAAGCATATTTCTCAAAATTGAAAAGATTGTGGGATGAGGTTGTTTGCTTAACTCCCATGCCTCAATGTAGTTGTGGAGCCTCTAAGGCAGTAGCAGATCTCAACAATGAAGATCAGCTTATGCAATTCTTAATGGGACTAATGGGACTCAACAGTGATCTTGAGAGTTGAGAAGCAAAAGAATTCCATTCAGGACCTTCAAATTTGGGCAGAATATGGTAATGCAAGCAAAGGGAAGTAATTTCAGAAGTCTTGGGAATGCCACAGGATTTCAGAAGAAGAAAATTGCTGCAGAAAAAGTAGCTCAATTTTTAGCACTGTGGCAAGGATGGACACCAAAGAGGAATGTTTTGAGATTCACGGGGTACCCTGATTGGTAAAAGAATCTAGTTGAACAAAGGAAAAGAGATGGTGCCAGTGCAAGCATAACTCTCAATGTAACAAACAATGAAGAGCATGCACAAAATGCAGTGGATGAGCTTATTGTTTCTAAAATGATATATAAGAATTGAAATTCAAAGGTACATGGGAGATATAGAATCAGCACTAAAGCTGAGGACTGCCATGAATTCTCTGGTAAGGCTCTCCCCTCTTGTTAATTCAGTACAAGATATTACATCTAAATCTTTTTGGGCAATAGATAGTCGAGCAACCATACAATGTGTAATAATGCTTTCATGTTTCACACTTTAAATTCTAATGTTACTGACAATTTTATTCGACTTGCAGATAGTGCTAAACATCCAATTAAGAAAACAAGAGATATTTCTTTAACTCTACAAATATTACTTAACAAATTTTTATTTGTGCCTGATTTGAAATACAAATTACTGTTAGTAAACTTTGTGTCTCTTCTTCTATAACCTTCAAGTTCCTTTCTTCTTTTTTTGTCTTGCAAGATCATGGACTAAAAGTGTAATCGGTATAGAAAGACTAGTTGGAAGATTATATTCTAGATAATTAGTCTTTTAAGCAAGGAACCATAAGGCAATGGCTCAACACTGTAACCAATCATAGTTTGAATGTGAGCACTGCTAATATATATATCTGGCACAAAAGGCTAGGCCATGCCTCCACAAATTTACAGACGCAAATCTTTGCTTATGAATAAAAGTGAGCTTGGATTATGTGAAATTGTCCACAAGCAACACAATAAACACTTGCATTTCCAATTAGTAAATCTAACTCTGTTGGTGAATTTGAGTTAATGCAAATGGACTTATGGAGACCTTATAATCAGCATTCTCTTTCTCATTGTACCTATATATTAACTCTTGTTGATGATTTTAGCAGATGCACTTAGACATATATAATGAAACACAAATCACAAACTACCTCTATTCTTATTGATATCTATAAAACGGTTCAAGCTGAATTTGATAAAAGGATCAAGATATTTAGAACTGATAATGGTGCTAAATTTTTAGCTGAAAATTGTCAAAATTTCTTTAGAAAGGAAAGAATATTGCATCAAAGATCCTGTGTTTACACACCACAACAAAATTTTGTGGCTGAAGTGAAACACAAGCATCTTTTACAAGTTGCTAGGGGTTTAATGTTTCTATTCGAGTTCACTGCTATGTTTTGGACTGATGTCAT
The DNA here is from genome assembly GCA_034509725.1 of Sesamum angolense. Classification (NCBI taxonomy): domain Eukaryota; kingdom Viridiplantae; phylum Streptophyta; class Magnoliopsida; order Lamiales; family Pedaliaceae; genus Sesamum; species Sesamum angolense. Next base: position 4,557,382 of record JACGWL010000012.1, read on the forward strand.
CCTCACTGCTACTTTTATAATAAATAGATTGCCAACTTCTATCCTAGGCTAGAAATCACACTATTAAGTCTTGCATGGAAAATCAGTTGATTATTCACACTTTAAGGTATTTGGATGTGTGTGTTTTGCAACAAATACATTACCTCATAAGTCTAAATTTGATTCTAGAGCCATATTTTGGGGGTATGCTCAAGGTCAAAATGTTAAAAATTATCTAACATTTCCAAACACACCATCCTCATTTCCTGGGATGTCACATTTCATGAAAATACATTTCCCTTTTCTAGACAACAAACTAGTCCTTTGACTAGCTCAATACCTATCTTTACATAAGATAATGATGAAGAGCCTATAGAACCATTGGTCCCTGCAAAAATTCCAACAGAATTAGAGCCTCTGTCTGAACCACAAACTCAAAAACCTGGTAATCATAGAAGATCATCCAAATTTAACACAAAACCTGGATATCTTCAAGACTTTTACTTGCATCTTCTACCACTACATATAGTTGTTTTCTTGCTTCTCTGAACCATTTGCAGGATCCAAGAAATTATGCACAAGCAAATCAACATGAATAATGAAAAAAAGACATGAAAGCAAAGATAGAAACTCTTGAAAAGAACCACACTTCGGAAGTGGTACCCCTTCCTCAAAATAAAAAACCAATAGACTGCAAAAAGGTCTTCAAGCTCAAGCTTAAGGCATATGGATCAAAAGAAAGATATAAAGCTAGATTAGTAGGAAAGGGTTATAATCAAATATTAAATTGATTGAGGATAGCTTCTCATTAGTCGCTAAGTCTGTCACAGTTAGAATTTGTCTTGTTGTTGCAGCAGCATTAAAATGGCCCATACACCAGCTGGATATAAATAATGCTTTTCTACAAGGCATTTGGAAGAAGAGATATACGGAACCTTGCAGAAGGCTATGATGTACCACCAGGACAAGTCTGAAGATTCAAAAGATCTCTTTATGGACTCAAGCAAGCATCACGACAATGAAATTAGTAATTTACAGACAGCTTAAGGCCTATGGCTTCATGCAATCCAACCACGACTACTGTCTCTTACTAAGGTAACACCTTCTTGTTTTATGTGCTATCTTGGTTTATATAGGTGTTCTTATTGCAAGATCCTCTGAGGAAGAGATCAAGGGTGTTAAATGTCATTTGGATAGGCTTTTTACTATTAAAGATCTAGGCACTGCAAAATATTTTCTGGCCTGGAAATTGCAAGATCAGACAAAGGCCTTGTCCGTACTCAAACTAAGTACATCAAAGGCATAGTTTCATATGCTGGGATTGCCCAATGCTAAGGCTACTCTTCCAACTATAATTAAATTCTTTGCAGAAGTAGGTAATCAAATTTCATATCCAGAGTTCTATCGAAGGTTGATTGGCAGGTTACTTTATTTGAGCTTTAGCAAACAAAATATTTTCCATGCATTGCAATAACTAGTCAACCTTGTCAACAGCAGTGGGATGCAACAATGCACTTTGTTAAGTATCTTAAAGGAACACCATACCGAGCTCTTTTCTTCCCTGTAGAAGGTAGTCTTTCTCTTACGGCCTACCGTGATGCAGATTGGGCGGCATGTGTAGACAGTAGGCGTTCCCTCACTATCTACTATATATTTCTTAGTTCCGCCCTTATTTCTTGGAAGATTAAGAAACAAAATACTTTTCCATGCTCCACCGCAGAAGCAGAGTATAGGAGCATGGGCACTACTGCATGTGAATTAACTTGGATCTTCAATCTAGTTCAGGATCTGCAAGTACACATTCCCACACCTATTCCTTTTCTTTGTGACCACCAAGCAGCTTTGCATATAATTGCTAACTCAGTTTTCCATGAACATACCAAACATTTAGAGATCGACTGTCATCTTGTTCGAGATAAGTACAAAACTGGTTTCTTAGCTCCTTCTCATGTTTCCTCTAAAGCTCAACTCGCTGATGTGTTTACTAAACTTCTTACAGGTCCAACGTTTCTTTCTCTTATTTTCAAGTTGGGATTGGTCAACTTATTCCCAAATTCCACTTGAGGAGGGGTGAAGAAAATTAATCAGCTGACATTCTTGATCAGTTGCGCTGAAGAAGAAAGAAGGAGCTCCTGCTCCTCTTTTTTACGTTTTATTTACAAAAGTGCATTTCTCTTTCTTACGTGTTTAATAGTATGACTAGCATTTCTGTTTAACGTTTCTTTTGGCTTGAGAAGAAGAATATAGCTCCACGCTGCTTCCCTCCTTTCAGTCAGTTGCAGCTTAGGTGGAAGAGTAGTTTCCGGTTAAGTTCGTACCAGTTGTAACTTGGTTAGTTTCAGTTTATTTGTTAAAATAGTTAGGATAAATTAAAGTTTGGCATAATTACTAATACCCCTCGTTGTTTGAAAAATTATAAATATTTTTATGATGTTTGATGAAATGATGTAATACTTGGATGAAGGTATAAAATTGCCAACTTTTCCCTTACAATAATTTTTTAATTTTTTTAAATTAAAAACTTATAAAAAATCAAACTGGATGGATGAATTTTTTTAAAAAAATTATAAAAAATAATTATCTACTTAGTCCATAAAAAAATTAAAATAATTTAAAAATAAATAAAATTATAATTTCTAATCGACAAGGTAATTTTGATCAGTTCACTACAAAAAATAGATTGGAACCTAACGGATTGGCTAATTGTTAGACAACCATTAAAATCAGGAGGGTATTGATAATTTTTTAAATAACGAGGAGGTATTCAAAATTATGCTAAACCTCAGGAAGATCTTTGTAATTTACCCAAACAATTATTAAGTAGTTGTATAAATACTCAACACTCCTCCCTGTATTTCTCTGTAACTTCAAGTCTATGGCTTCCTTCAACATTTATGTTGCTTCCGCATTTCTGCAAGCAATAGCTCAATTTGGGTTACATGGATTCTGTACAACAGGTTGAGGAATAAGTCTCTATAGACCATATATATAACCAAATGCTGGCGCCTGGAGTTGGAATAAACTTTTCAAAGTAGGAGACAAATTTACTTAGGGACTTCAATATTAGGTAGGTCTGCAGGGATAGGGAAGCTTGGCTCTAACTTGAGCCTTGGCATCCAAAAGGAATTCTAATTAACAAATTTCCTAGAGGACCAAGAATCACAGAGATCTTAGCAGACAGTAAATTAAATGTGGTCATAGATGGGAGCAAGGGGGACGTCATAAATTTGGCCTAGCCGTATCAAATTTTAACTAATTAGGTGCTAAATAAAAACATTCAATTCACAAAAAAAAAATTATTATAATACTCATAAAAAATTAAATCAATACATTAAAATAAGTACAATTGATTCTTACAAATTATTATTCTGACAACGAGGATGGGTTGAAATTTATAAGCAAGAGCAATTTTGGTAAGAATATAACCTGGAATTGAGAAAATCACAAGAAAATAATATTTCTTCTTGACTAAGTGGAAATCATGTGGTTCTAATCAATAAGAGAGTCTAAAAATGAGAATGTCGAAGAATTTATTGTCTAAAAATATTAATGTAAACTTTTATTAATAAACAAGATAAGTTTAGACTAATTAGGGACTAATAGACTAATATAGACCCAATCCGAAGCCAAGCCCTGTCGGTCGCTAGGGCTCGACCAGGCTTCACTCTACCTTGGATGGGGGACCAATGGATTTGCCCGCGCCAGATATCGCTCAAGGCGCAACAAATTATTTTTGGCCTACCGCAGTTAGATATAGTAGATAACATAGTATGAAAATAGTGGGAGAGGACTACTTGCATAACATGGCATATAGGGCTCTCTTAGCATAATGATTTACCATATTAGGCAAGAACGACATACGAGATGTTTCCAAGAAGAGCAAGGGGAACCTGAAGTCCTATCGTGACTCATCTTAGAGCAACTTTGACAGATTATAATTAGTAAAAATCTCCCACCATCATTGCAAACAACTACTTTATAGATTGTAAATGATCGTTCGGATGTAGATGGGATGCTTGATTTTTAACAACTGATGTTAAATTTAATAGAAGTTAATTTTACCTGAAAAAGATTATATTAACTTTATCTTGGAATGAGATTATATATTAATGAAAATTAAGTATAGCTCTATGAGATTCTGTTTAGTTACTTGTTTTCCTATAGAAAATCTGTAATTTTAGTCACTTCAAATAATAAAATTTTGCAAAGATCAAAAAATCTAAATATTATTGCAACTCATAATTAATTTCTTACCAATATATTTAATCAACTGTTTTCTATATATATTATGTGCAATTTTACATATTTTCAAAAAGTTGTAGAGAGACTCATCAAAATATGAAGAGCTCAATCAGGCTTGTTGTTCTTCTACTTTTAATTCTGCTATGCCAAGGTGATTTTATATATACATTTCATCATATTATGTTGTTAATTTAACTATAAGTTTTAGTCATGAAACCTCAATATTACAATTTAACAAACTAGTGCTTTTTTCTTCCCTTTGCGCCACCCCAACCCCAACCCCAACCCCCAACCCCATGCATAATTGTATCAATAAAGGGACTTGAAAGTTAACGAGGTCTAATTTAGTTGGCGAAGTTGAGATCACATAACTATGAAATTATGGGGTCGAATCCTATCAATGTGTCAGTGTTATTGTTGATCAACTTTAATAATAATTATTTGTTAAAAGAAAAGAAAAACTACTTGAAGTAAAAATAAGAAATCTGATTCACTATTTTCTTCATTGATATAGATACTCCGAAATCCAAATTAAAAGCTTTTTAATTTACAAATTTTTAAAGAAAAAATATATGATAATAATTATGGAAATTAAAGTTATTTTTTTAATTAAATTTAAGTAAGAGGAAGAAAATATATTTTTTAATGAGTAATTAAGTTGCCAAATATTCATGGAATAAATTTACAAATAATTAAATGTTTGTCAAAAAGTCTTGTCACTCATAAGCTTTTAGAGAAAATTAAAAGTATTGTACTTAATATATATACATATATATATATATATATATATATATATATATCATTAGTGCAATTGCAAGAAAAATATTGACACTTATAACATTTTATTAGTTATTACTAATATTGCAGTAAATGTTTGCTTAACAAACATACATACTAAATTTTATTAATTTTGTGCAGGTGAGAATGAGAGCAAAATAAAATATTGCAACCAATAAATTTTCATGGTAGCTGCAAATTGTGGTCCACAAACATGTTTTGCAGCCTGCAAAAAGCTAAAATTAGGGGAACTTTTGTCTGCACGTTGTCAATTGAGTGATACATGTGAGTGTGTATATCGTTGTTAGCCATTGTCGACATACCTTCTATTGAAGAAAACTTTTGGCAAAATATGTTATGATGCTCAAATATACTGGAAATGTAACCAAAATGAATAAATAAGTTGGAGAACTCATTCAAAATAATATAAATTTTTGTCCCTCCTACTTGAAGTCTTGAACTATCCGATCTTTTGTTTTTCTTTTTTTTTTTCCTAAAATTAATAGTTCAATCAAAATTTGTTACGTCACGTGTTACTGTCTGCATACAAAAATAAAGCCCGATAATCAAAATTAATAAACTTGTACATCGGTCATATCATTCCACTTAGCCTACTGATTCTTGAGTATTTATCATACATTTTTTATTTAGTCCTTCCAACAACCAATCTCAATCTAAATATAAAAGTGCTAATCTCTATTTTGCAAGTTAGTCCTAAAAAATAATTACAATTCTCAATCGGTCCTTGGTGTTGTTGGATTCCAATATGCATCACTTATTATAATTACACCGGTTAAAAATTCCACCATCATAAAATGTTAATCCTGTCAAAATTCATTAGGGTATTGCCAAACTAATCACCACAATCTCATCAATATACTATAAATTAAGTTATCTCTACCTTAGAAGAAGCCAACAAGAGATGAAGCCAAAGGAGTAAGACAAATTCGCTAGCGCACAAAAGTAAAAATGGTCTACCTTAGCCCTCGGAGGAGGTCTAATCGACCATGGAGATCTTGGAAGCTCAAATAGGATCACGAAAACTCTTAGAAGACTTGTGAAGGCCCCAGGGAAAAGAAAATATGCGAAAGCCTAGTAAGGCTATCCGCGTGGTGGCCAAGTTAGCACCTAGAGTAACTGAACTCCCACATTGAGAAAATGTCAATGAGATAGCCTGGAAGAAGGGCAATCCCCCTGCCACCAAAGATACGAGATGATTTATTAAGTTATTTGTCCAAATCAATCGTACTTTAAAAAAGTAAAAGACCTTTTAATAAAATAATGCTACTGGCTCAAGGGATATGTCCCGTAACAGCCAAGAAACTAACTAAAGGTAAAGGAGATTTCCTTGAGCAACTGGAGTCTATCTCCTAGCAGCCTTTTTCTCGAGTTCTAACTGGATCGGACTCTCCCACTTGGTAGGAGACAAGGGCTATGAAAGGGAAAAATACAATTTACCTCCATGTGTTATAAAAAATAGAGCAAAATACCTCCTTCAGCCTAATGGTGCATTTCACCCGTCCCCCTGCATCTGGGCATACTTTTTAACCAATAAAATATTATTTTCTTTATATATATTTAATTTAATATATTAATATATTCATATTTTTATAAATAATACTTAATATATTCATATTTATATAAATAATACTTAATATAGTAATATTATATATTAGTATATAAAAAGTATATATATATATATATATATATATATAATTCATTTCATCTTCGTCTTCAAATTGTCGGACCGCAACCGCCGCCACCAGCCCTTCCCCATTTTTTAAGAAAACTTAGAGGACAAAGTTGATGACATCCCAACATAGGGATCAAAAGACATGTACAATCTGAACATACACATAAATAATGAAACATTAATTTCAAAAAAAATATTAATTTATTCCAATACAAAATAATAACATATTTAATTAATAAATATAAATACAAAATTCTAGCTTATTCCGATAATATTATTATATTTACGGGCAAAGATGTCCATCTCACCTGTTCATTACAATCAAATAAATATAAAATTGTTGTAATAACAGAATTTTAAAGTAATAGTAAATAATAATACATACAACATGAAATTCTCATGAATGTTTGCTTTTTAAATCATATCATGAACATAAAATTTTATTACAATAAATAATTAAATAATAGTGCATACAACAATAAATAATTATATCTCAGGCACTATACTAGTAAAATAATTTTAATTTACCCTATTACCTTTTAAAGATTACACAAACACCCTTAACGGCATTTCTGTCTTAGGTTGACCTAGTCAACTAGGTATTTTTTTTAATTTTAAAAGCTATCAGGGATGGTTTCTGTAATTTTCAAAAGTCAAGAATAGTTGGTTTAAAAAGACTAGATAAATTTAAATAAATATAGTTATTATACGTTATCACTAGTTAACTTTATCCCGTCAAGTTTAATAAATAACTAGTTCATAAAACACACGCAATTCAAGTATACCCTGAGAATCATCACGAAAATAATTTTTAAAAAAAAATAAATTTTATTATTTTCCTCCAAAAGCAATCCACTAATTAAATGAGTAAATAACATATAATTTTAGTTATTTCTAAAAAAACTTAGACGCCAAACTTGATGACGTCCCAACATGGGGAAAAAAAGACATTTTCAATCTAAACATACACATAAATAATGAAACATTAATTTAATGTTAAAAAACAAAATATTAAATTATCCCAACACAAAATAATAAACATATTTAATTAATAAATAAAAAATGCAAAATTCTAGTTTATTCAGATAATATTATTATATAGAGGGTTAAAGATGTACATCTCGCTGATTCATTAAAATCAAATAAATATAAAGTATTGTGATAACAAAATTTTAAAATAATAGTTAATAATAACACATGCAACAAGAAATTCTCATGAATGTTTGCTTTTTAATCATATCATGAACATAAAATTTTTACAATAAATAATTAAATAATAGTGCATACAACAACAAATAATTATATCTTAGGCACTAAACCAGTAAATAATTTTAATTTACCCTATTACCTTTTCAAGATTACAGAAATACCCTTAAGGGCATTTCTATCCTTAGGTTGACCTAGTCAAGGGTAGATAAATTTAAATAAATATAGTTATTATACGTTATCACTAGTTAACTTTATACATTTTTTGTTGACAAATAATGATTGTTCTAATCCCGTCAAGTTTAATATTAACTAATTCATAACACACTCAATTTAAGTATTCCCTAAGAATTATCATGAAAATAAACTTTTATAATTAATAAAAAAATTTATTTCCCCAAAAGCAATCCACTAATTAAATTAGTAACTAACAGATAATTTTAATTATTTTTTAAGAAAACTTAGAGGACAAAGTTGATGACGTCCCAACATAGGGATCAAAAGACATGTACAATCTGAACATACACATAAATAATGAAACATTAATTTCAAAAAAAATATTCATTTATTCCAATACAAAATAATAACATATTTAATTAATAAATATAAAATGCAAAATTCCAATTTATTCCGATATTATTATTATATTTAGGGTCAAAGATGTCCATCTCACCGGTTCATTACAATCAAATAAATATAAAATATTGTAATAACAGAATTTTTAAATAATAGTAATAGCAATACATACAACAAGAAATTCTCATGATTGTTTACTTTTTAAATCATATCATGAACATAAAATTTTATTGCAATAAATAATTAAATAATAGTGCATAAAACAATAAATAATTATATCTTAGGCATTATACTAATAAAATAATTTTAATTTACCCTATTACCTTTTAAAGATTATAGAAACACCCATAACAGCATTTCTTTCCTTAGGTTGACCAAGTCAACTAGGGTATTTTTTTAATTTTAAAAGCTATCAGGGATGGTTTGTAATTTTTAAAAGGCAAGAATAGCTAGTTTAAAAAGACTAGATAAATTCAAATAAATATAGTTATTATATGTTATCACTAGTTAACTTTAATCCAATCAAGTTTAATAAATAACTAGTTTATAAAACACACTTAATTCAATTATACCCTGAGAATCATCATGAAAATAAATTTTTAAAAAAAGATAATGAAATTTTATTATTTTCCCCCAAAAGCAATCCACTAATTAAATGTAAATAACATATCATTTTTGTTATTTGTTAAAAAAACCTGGCCGCCAAACTTGATGACGTGCCAACATGAGGATCAAAAGACATGTTCAATCTAAACATACACATAAATAATGAAACATTAATTTTATGTTAAAAAAAACAAAATATTAATTTATCCCACAAAAATAATAAAAAAAAAATGCAAAATTCTAGTTTGTTCAGATAATATTATTATATATAGGGTTAAAGATCTACATCTCACTGATTCATTAAAATTAAATAAATATAAAGTATTGTAATAACAAAATTTTAAAATAATAGTAAATAATAATACATGCAACAAGAAATTCTCATGAATGTTTGCTTTTTAATCATATCATGAACATAAAATTTTATTACAATAAATAATTAAATAATAGTGCATACAACAATAAATAATTATATCTTAGGCACTATACCAGTAAATAATTTTAATTTACCCTATTACCTTTAAAAGATTACAGAAATACCCGTAAGGGCATTTCTATCCTTAGATTGGCCTCGTCAAGGGTAGATAAATTTAAATAAATATAGTTATTATACGTTATCACTAGTTAACTTTATACATTTTTGTTGACAAATAAAGATTGTTCTAATCCCGTCAAGTTTAATAAATAACTAGTTCATAACACAACTCAATTCAGGTATACCCTAAGAATCATCATGAAAATAAACTTTTAAAATTAATGAAATTTTTTTATTTCTCCCAAAAGCAATCCACTAATTAAATTAGTAACTAACAGATAATTTTAATTATTTTTTTAGAAAACTTAGAGGACAAAGTTGATGACGTCCCAACATAGGGATCAAAAGACATGTACAATCTGAACATACACATAAAAATGAAACATTAATTTCAAAAAAAATATTCATTTATTCCAATACAAAATAATATATAATTAATAATAATAAAATGCAAAATTCCAATTTATTCCGATATTATTATTATATTTAGGGTCAAAGATGTCCATCTCACCGGTTCATTACAATCAAATAAATATAAAATATTGTAATAACAGAATTTTTAAATAATAGTAAATAATAATACATACAACAAGAAATTCTCATGAATGTTTGCTTTTTAAATCATATCATGAACATAAAATTTTATTACAATAAATAATTAAATAATAGTGCATAAAACAATAAATATTATCTTAGGCACTATACTAGTAAAATAATTTTAATTTACCCTATTACCTTTTAAAGATTACAGAAACACCCTTAAGAGCATTTCTATCCTTAGGTTGACCTAGTCAACTAGGGTATTTTTTTAATTTTAAAAGCTATCAGGGATGGTTTATGTAATTTTCAAAAGGCAAGAATAGCTATTTTAAAAAGACTAGATAAATTTAAATAAATATAGTTATTATACGTTATCACTAGTTAACTTTAATCCAATCAAGTTTAATAAATAACTAGTTTATAAAACACACTTAATTCAAGTATACCCTGAGAATCATCATGAAAAAAATTTTTAAAAAAAGATAATGAAATTTTATTATGTTCCCCCAAAAGCAATCCACTAATTAAATGAGTAAATAACATATAATTTTTGTTATTTTTTAAAAAAACCTAGCCGCCAAACATGATCACGTCCCAACACGAGGATCAAAAGACATGTTCAATCTAAACATACACATAAATACAAAAACATTAATTTTATGTTAAAAAAAAACAAAATATTAATTTATCCCAACACAAAATAATAAACATATTTAATTAATAAATAAAAAATGCAAACTTCTAGTTTATTCAGATAACATTATTATATATAGGGTTAAAGATGTACATCTCACTGATTCATTAAATCAAATAAATATAAAGTATTGTAAAAATAAAAATTTAATATAATAGTAAATAATAATACATGCAACAAGAAAATTCTCATGAATGTTTGCTTTTTAATCATATCATGAACATAAAATTTTATTACAATAAATAATTAAATAATAGTACATACAACAACAAATAATTATATCTTAGGCACTATACCAGTAAATAATTTTAATTTACCCTGTTATCTTTTAAAGATTACAGAAATACCCTTAAGGGCATTTCTATCCTTAGGTTGACCTAGTCAACTAGGGTATTTTTTTAATTTTAAAAGCTATGAGGGATGGTTTATGTAATTTTCAAAAACAAGAATAGCTAGTTTAAAAAGACCAGATAAATTTAAATAAATATAGTTATTATGCGTTATCACTAGTTAACTTTAATCCTGTCAAGTTTAATAAATAACTAGTTCATAAAACACACTTAATTCAAGTATACCCTGATAATCATCATGAAAATAAATTTTTAAAAAAAGATAATAGAATTTTATTATTTTCCTCTAAAAGCAATCCACTAATTAAATGAGTAAATACATGTAATTTTAGTGATTTTTTAATAAAACCTAGCCGCCAAACTTGATGACGTCCCAACATGAGGATCAAAAGACATGTTCAATCTAAACATACACATAAATAACGAAACATTAATTTTATGTTAAAAACACAAAATATTAATTTGTCCAACACAAAATAGTAAACACGTTTAATTAATAAATATAAAATGCAAAATTCTGGTTTATTCATATAATATTATTTTATATAGGGTTAAAGATGTACATCTCACTGAATCATTAAAATCAAATAAATAGAAAGTATTGTTATAACAAATTTTAAAATAATAGTAAATAATAATACATGCAACAAGAAATTTCTCATGAATTTTGCTTTTTAATCATATCATGAACATAAAATTTTATTACAATAAGTAATTAAATAATAGTGCATACATCAATAAATAATTATATCTTAAGCACTATACCAGTAAATAATTTTAATTTACCCTATTACCTTTTAAAGATTACAGAAATACCCTTAAGGGCATTTCTATCCTTAGGATGACCTAGTCAAGGGCAAATAAATTTAAATAAATATAGTTATTATACGTTATCACTAGTTAACTTTATACATTTTTGTTGACAAATAATGATTGTTCTAATTCCGTCAAGTTTAATAAATAACTAGTTCATACCACACTCAATTCAAGTATACCCTAAGAATCATCACGAATATAAACTTTTAAAATTAATAAAAAAAATTTTTCCCCCAAAAGCAATCCACTAATTAAATTTGTCACTAACAGATAATTTTAATTATTTTTTAAGAAAACTTAGAGGACAAAGTTGATGACGTCCCAACAAATGGATCAAAAGACATGTAGAATCTGAACATACACATAAATAATGAAACACTAATTTCAAAAAAATATTAATTTATTCCAATACAAAATAATAACATATTTAATTAATAAATATAAAATACAAAATTCCAATTTATTCCGATATTATTATTATATTTAGGGTCAAAGATGTCCATCTCACTGGTTCATTACAATCAAATAAATATAAAATATTGTAATAACAGAATTTTTAAGTAATAGTAAATAATAATACACACAACAAGAAATTCTCATGAATGTTTGCTTTTTAAATCATATCATGAACATAAATTTTATTACAATAAATAATTAAATAATAGTGCATGAAACAATAAATAATTATATCTTAGGCATTATACTAGTAAAATAATTTTAATTTACCCTATTACCTTTTAAAGATTGCAGAAATACCCTTAATAGCATTTCTATCCTTAGGTTGACCTAGTCAAGGGTAGATAAATTTAAATAAATATAGTTATTATACGTTATCACTAGTTAATTTTAATCCCGTCAAGTTTAATAAATAACCAGTTCATAACACACTTAATTCAAGTATACCTAAGAATCATCATGAAAATAAAATTTTAAAATTAATGAAATTTTTTTATTTCCCCAAAAGCAATCCACTAATTAAATTAGTAACTAACAGATAATTTTAATTATATTTTAAGAAAACTTAGAGGACAAAGTTGATGACGTCCCAACATAGGGATCAAAAGACATGTACAATTTAAACATACACATAAGTAATGAAACATTAATTCAAAAAAAATATTAATTTATTCCAATACAAAATAATAACATATTTAATCAATAAATAAAATGTAAAATTCCAATTTATTCCGATATTATTATTATATTTAGGGTCAAAGATGTCCATCTCACCGGTTCATTACAATCAAATAAATATAAAATATTGTAATAACAGAATTTTTAAATAATAGTCAATAATAATACATACAACAAGAAATTCTCATGAATGTTTGCTTTTTAAATCATATCATGAACATAAAATTTTATTACAATAAATAATTAAATAATAGTGCATAAAACAATAAATAATTATATCTTAGGCACTATACTAGTAAAATAATTTTAATTTACCCTATTACCTTTTAAAGATTACAGAAACACCCTTAAGAGCATTTCTATTCTTAGGTTGACCTAGTCAACTAGGGTATTTTTTTAATTTTAAAAGCTAGCAGGGATGGTTTATCTAATTTTCAAAATGCAAGAATAGCTAGTTTAAAAAGACTAGATAAATTTAAATAAATATAGTTATTATACGTTATCACTAGTTAAGTTTAATCCAATCAAGTTTAATAAATAACTAGTTCATAAAACACACTTAATTCAAGTATACCCTGAGAATCATCATGAAAATAAATTTTTAAAAAAAGATAATGAAATTTTATTTTTTTCCTCCAAAAGCAATCCACTAATTAAATGAGTAAATAACATATAATTTTAGTTATTTTTTAAAAAAAGCCTAGCCACCAAACTTGATGACGTCCCAACATGAGGATCAAAAGACATGTTCAATCTAAACATACACATAAATAACGAAACATTAATTTTACGTTAAAAATAACAAAATATTAATTTATCCCACCACAAAATAATAAACATATTTAATTAATAAATAAAAAATGCAAACTTCTAGTTTATTCAGATAACATTATTATATATAGGGTTAAAGATGTACATCTCACTGATTCATTAAAATCAAATAAATATAAAGTATTGTAATAAAATTTTAAAATAATAGTAAATAATAATACATGCAACAAGAAATTCTCATGAATGTTTGCTTTTAATCATATCATGAACATAAACTTTTATTACAATAAATAATTAAATAATAGTGCATACATCAATAAATAATTTATCTTAGGCACTATACCAGTAAATAATTTTAATTTACCCTATTACCTTTTAAAGATTGCAGAAATACCCTTAAGGGCATTTCTATCCTTAGGTTGACCTAGTCAAGGGTAGATAAATTTAAATAAATATAGTTATTATACATTATCACTAGTTAACATTATGCATTTTTGTTGACAAATAATGATTGTTCTAATCCCGTCAAGTTTAATAAATAACTAGTTCATAACACACTCAATTCAAGTATACCCTAAGAATCATCACGAAAATAAACTTTTAAAATTAATAAAAAAATTTATTTCCCCCAAAAGCAATCCACTAATTAAATTAGTAACTAACAGATAATTTTAATTATTTTTTAAAAAAACTTAGAGGACAAAGTTGATGACGTCCCAACATAGGGATCAAAAGACATGTAGAATCTGAACATACTCATAAATAATGAAACATTAATTTCAAAAAAATATATTAATTTGTTCCAATACAAAATAATAACATATTTAATTAATAAATATAAAATGCGAAATTCCAATTTATTCCGATATTATTATTATATTTAGGATCAAAGATGTCCATCTCACGGTTCATTAAAATCAAATAAATATAAAATATTGTAATAACAGAATTTTTAAATAATAGTAAATAATAATACATACAACAAGAAATTCTCATGAATGTTTGCTTTTTAATCATATCATGAACATAAAATTTTATTACAATAAATAATTAAATAATAGTGCATAAAACAATAAATAATTATACCTTAGGCACCATACTAGTAAAATAATTTTATTTACCCTATTACCTTTTAAAGATTATAGAAATACCCTTAAGGGCATTTTATCCTTAGGTTGACCTAGTCACGGGTAGATAAATTTAAATAAATATAGTTATTATACGTTATCACTAGTTAACTTTATACATTTTTGTTGACAAACAATGATTGTTCTAATCCCGTCAAGTTTAATAAATAACTAGCTCATAACACTCAATTCAAGTATACCCTAAGAATCATCATGAAAATAAACTTTTAAAATTAATGAAATTTTTTTTTCCCCAAAAGCAATCCACTAATTAAATTAGTAACTAACAGATAATTTTAATTATTTTTTAAGAAAACTTAGAGGACAAAGTTGATGACGTCCCAACATAGGGATCAAAAGACATGTACAATCTAAACGTACACATAAATAATGAAACATTAATTTAAAAAAAATATTAATTTATTCCAATACAAAATAATAACATATTTAATTAATAAATAAAAATGTAAAATTCCAATTTATTCCGATATTATTATTATATTTAGGGTCAAAGATGTCCATCTCACCGGTTCATTACAATCAAATAAATATAAAATATTGAAATAACATAATTTTTAAATAATAGT
The DNA here is from genome assembly GCA_034509725.1 of Sesamum angolense. Classification (NCBI taxonomy): domain Eukaryota; kingdom Viridiplantae; phylum Streptophyta; class Magnoliopsida; order Lamiales; family Pedaliaceae; genus Sesamum; species Sesamum angolense. Next base: position 4,573,015 of record JACGWL010000012.1, read on the forward strand.
AAATAATAATACATACAACAAGAAATTCTCATGAATGTTTGCTTTTTAAATCATATCATTAACATAAAATTTTATTACAATAAATATTAAATAATAGTGCATAAAAAAATAATTTATCTTAGGCACTATACTAGTAAATAATTTTAATTTACCCTATTACCTTTTAAAGATTACAGAAACATCCTTAAGAGCATTTCTATCCTTAGGTTGACCTAGTCAACTAGGGTATTTTTTAATTTTAAAAGCTATCAGGGATGGTTTATGTAATTTTCAAAATGCAAGAATAGCTAGTTTAAAAAGACTAGATAAATTTAAATAAATATAGTTATTATACGTTATCACTAGTTAACTTAATCCCAAGTTTAATAAATAACTAGTTATAAAAACACTTAATTCAAGTATACCCTGAGAAATCATCATGAAATAAATTTTTAAAAAAGATAATGAAATTTTATTTTTTCGTCCAAAAGCAATCCACTAATAAATCAGTAAATAACATATAATTTTAGTTATTTTTTAAAAAAACCTAGCCGCCAAACTTTATGACGTCCCAACATGAGGATCAAAAGACATGTTCAATCTAAACATACACATAAATAACGAAACATTAATTTTATGTTAAAAAAAAAAAATATATTTATCCCAACACAAAATAATAAACATATTTAATTAATAAATAAAAATGCAAAATTCTAGTTTATTAAGATAATATTATTATATATAGGGTTAAAGATGTACATCTCACTGATTCATTAAAATCAAATAAATATAAGAGTAATAATAAAATTTTAAAATAATAGTAAATAATAATACATGCAACAAGAAATTCTAATGAATGTTTGCTTTTTAATCATATCATGAACATAAAATTTTATTACAAAATAATAAAATAATAGTGCATACAACAATAAATAATTAGTCTTAGGCACTATACTAGTAAATAATTTTAATTTACCCTATTACCTTTTAAAGATTACAGAAATACCCTTAAGGGCATTTCTATCCTTAGGTTGACCTAGTCAAGGGTAGATAAATTTAAAAAATATAGTTATTATACGTTATCACTAGTTAACTTTATACATTTTTGTTGACAAATAATGATTTTCTAATCCCGTCAAGTTTATAAATAACTAGTTCATAACACACTCAATTCAAGTATACCCTAAGAATCATCATGAAAATAAACTTTTAAAATTAATGAAATTTTTTTTTCCCTCAAAAGCAATCCACTAATGAAATTAGTAACTAACAGATAATTTTAATTATTTTTTAAGAAAACTTAGAGGACAAAGTTGATGACGTCCCAACATAGGGATCAAAAGACATGTACAATCTAACATACACATAAATAATGAAACATTAATTTCAAAAAAAATATTAATTTATTCCAATACAAAATAATAACATATTTAATTAATAAATAAAAATGCAAAATTCTAATTTATTCCGATAATATATTATTATATTAGGGTCAAAGATGTCCATCTCACCAGTTCATTACAATCAAATAAATATAAAATATTATAATAACATAATTTTTAAATAATAGTAAATAATAATACATACAACAAGAAATTCTCATGAATGTTTGCTTTTTAATCATATCATCATGAACATAAAATTTTATTACAATAAATATTAAATAATAGTGCATAAAACAATAAATAATTATATCTTAGGCACTATTCTAGTAAATAATTTTAATTTACCCTATTACCTTTAAAGATTACAGAAACACCCTTAAAGCATTTTATCCTTAGGTTGACCCAACTAGGGTATTTTTTAATTTTAAAAGCTATCAGGGATGGTTTATGTAATTTTCAAAAGGCAAGAATAGCTAGTTTAAAAAGACTTGATAAATTTAAATAAATATAGTTATTATACGTTATCACTAGTTAACTTTAATCCGTCAAGTTTAATAAATAACTAGTTCATAAAACACACTTAATTCAAGTATACCCTGAGAATCATCATGAAAATAAATTTTTAAAAAAAGATAATGAATTTTATTTTTTTCCTCCAAAAGCAATCCACTAATTAAATGAGTAAATAACATATAATTTTAGTTATTTTTTAAAAAAACCTAGCCGCCAAACTTGATGACGTCCCAACATGAGGATCAAAAGACATGTTCAATCTAAACATACACATAAATAACGAAACATTAATTTCAAAAAAAAAATATTAATTTATCCCAACACAAAATAATAAACATATTTAATTAATAAATATAAAATGCAAAATTCTAATTTATTCGATAATATTTATATATAGGGTTAAAGATGTACATCTCACTGATTCATTAAAATCAAATAAATATAAAGTATTGTAATAATAAAATTTTAAATAATAGTAAATAATAATACATACAACAAGAAATTCTCATGAATGTTTGCTTTTTAAATATTATCATGAACATAAAATTTTATTACAATAAATAATTAAATAATAGTGCATAAAACAATAAATAATTATATCTTAGGCACTATACTAGTAAAATAATTTTAATTTACCCTATTACCTTTTAAAGATTACAAAATCACTCTTAAGAGCATTTCTATCCTTAGGTTGACCTAGCACTTTTTTAGCGTTCGAAACTCTGCCACATGATACGGTTAAGGTTATCTGGCGCTTCATTTTAGAAGGGATCAAGCTTCTAAGTTTTTGTGTATGTGAAGACTTGATGTTTTTCTTCGTACGTACCGCCACCTTAAACTCGCATTTTTTTTATACCCCACTCTTTTTTCATGGACCCAACCTATCAGACTGTCTGTTGGCTATTTCCATGCAATGCTTTTTTGTGGGGCCCAAGCCTATTTAAGACAGATTCTCTCAAATTTTCTTTCTTCTTGTGATCTTCAGTTGAAGAAAATCCATCGGAAATATAATTGTTGTTGACTTTTTTTATTGCTTGCAAACAGGCTTAGATGGAGTAAAGCCCAGACCTACTCGAGAATCTTGAATTGCATGTCATTTCTCCTTTAGCATCATTTGGGTAGCGTTGAGTCCATGGAGTTTCTTGCTGGTGGCTTCAGGAGGAAGTTTCCCAAGGCTTAGTTTTTCTTTTGAATTGTATCCGACTTTAATAAGGAGTTTGAAGGCCTTAGGATCAAATTCCTTTTCGTCTATGGCCAGTGTCTCATGTCTTCCTTCCTCTTCTTGGGTTGAGTGCACAAATCCTTGAGTGGTCGCTTAGACGGTTGCTTCAAGTTGATTTGAGTCAATGGCAAAGTTACATCTTTTGATAGTTCAACTTTGAGGATGGATGAATTACTCTTTCTTGTATTTTGATTGTTGCATGACTTTGGCTCTTCAGAGAGCAATACCTCCTTTCCATTCTTAGCATCTTCAATATAATACTTAGCATCAGCAAAGTGTGACTCAGCTTCAGTAAAAGGTTTGTTTTCATCGAATACCTTTTTCACTATACTGTTGCGATAACATTTAAAATATTGATGCCATGTAGATGGAACTACTACATTTTCATGTAACCAGGGACGACCGAGAAGTATGTTGTAGGAAATCTTGGCGTCTATGACATGGAATAATGCTCTCGACACCATGTCCTCCATAGTCAATTGCATCAGTAAAATTTCTCTGTTGTGCTCTTCGTTCTCGAGCTTTGTGTGTCCAGAATGAGGTTTGAGGACCCTTTATATAGGTGTCAAAGAGATAGACTTGTGATCTACTTGAATACCTTTTGTATTATCTATTTATAATTTAATTTAAAGAAATAATTACATCATATATTTAAAAATAATATGATTGGTCAATTTGACATTATCTCTTTAATATTTGTATTTTTTAAAGAGATAAATATAGGCAATATTTATCTTGATTTGATTGGAGCGTATGGCGCAGTCTGATTGGCTGGAATCTTTGATTGCGAAGCATTTATTTGATTGGCCGAAATACTTCATTTTGACACTTGTCGGTCAATGATTTGATGACAAAATATTATTAAAATATCAATTAAATTGACTATTTATACTCGAATTAATTTAAGTAAATTTCAAAATATAAATAAAAAAATATAAAATTGATAGATAATAAATTATATGACATTTATCATTTTTTAATTGAGTGTAAAATTAATTTGCCTACAATACAATTCAGCAGCATCAATGTCCAACTCGCGTGCCCCAGCATTCGAACACTTGATTCTCCTCTTTTTTCTTTTGTCCGGTGTATAGAATCGTGTTTTCATTGTTCCATTTTAGTTCGTGACTTTTTATGTTTTATTAGTTAAAGTTGTTCGGAGTTAGTTGAAGGCCATTCTTACTGTGTTTTCTTTCCCGCTTGTATAAATTCTATTTAAAGAGCTTTGCTGCTCCAATCAATTAGATGAGAATTTTTCCCAAAGTGTTTATCTGATATTCTACATCCATGGCTTTCACCTGCACAATTAACATGGTTCTTTGCAGCAAAATCAAACACGCATCATTTAACTCTGATGTGTATGTAGTTTTAATTACGGATGAGATGAATTTACGGATGAGATGGAATTTTACCCTCGACACAACTGCGGACAAGGTGAATATTGAATTTTAGAGAGAGAATTTTGGATGAGTGATTTTATGAGAGGTCTTGTCAATGAATAGTGACTTGTATAAAATAATAATATTTTTAGTATTTATAGTGGTGTTGTGAGTTATATTGTGTGATAGAGTGTATATGTTTATTGTGTGACTTACTCATAGAAACTACTATTTTATCCTTAAAAATAAATATTAAAATGTTAATATACACATCATATAGCCCCCCACTCTCGGATGAAGTACCTGGCATAGTATTTTGTCCGAGAGGAAGCACTTTTTTCTAAAATGAGTCTAACACACATGAGAGTGGGTGGTTGGGTGGGGAATGAGCCAAGCTCGAGCCATGTTAGGCGAGTCAGCTCGAGGCAATGGCGCCGGGCGCGATGGGCACGCACTTGATGGGCGTGGCGCTGGGCGCGGCCATCCTCGAGGCGGTGCCTCGAGGTCAGCCACTGGGCTCGAGGCACTACCTTGAGGTGAAGCTCGAGGCTGGTGACCTCAAGGTTACCGGACCACCTCGAGCTGGGGGTACTCGAGGCACTGCCTTGAGGTCGCCGGTTGCGGCTCGAGGCGGTGCCTCGAGGTCGCCTCTGGGTCAGCCGCTGGGCTCGAGGCACTGCCACGAGCTCGTCGACACCGGTGCTCGAGGCAGTGCCTCGAGGTCACCAGTCCACTTGGGCTTTGTGACTGCCTCAAGCTGGGAGTGCTCGAGGCGGTGCCTCGAGGTCACCGGACTACCCTCGAGCTGAGGGCGCTCAAGGCACTGCCTCGAGGTGAAGCCCACCCCGAGAAAGAGGTGCGGTGCCTCGAGGTCAGCCGTTGTGCTCTCGTCGACACCGGTGCTCGAGGCATTGCCTCGAGGTCGCCGCTGCTCGAGGCGGCCTCGAGGTGAAGCCCACCTCGACCCTCTTTGGGTCCTGCTCAAGTCTCCAAGTGTTGTATGAGAGGAATATAAAATTGCGCCCCATGGGTTTTGAACCCAAGTCAAAAATGTGGAAAGCGGAGACCTCAACCACCACACCACTAAATATTTTATGTCAATTATTATTTTCACTCGCTATTTGTAGAGGTGGCTCAGTGTTATAGCGTCTGTTTTAGTCATTCTTTACGTTGAATTCTTTCATGTAATCTTGAGAAATTTCGGCACCATCTTCAAGAGATGAGATTTTTCATTACATTAGAGGATTTTCGTGCCTTGTGAGGTGCGCGATCGATCGCTAAATTGCCTTTATCTATCAATGATGGAAATTATTTTTATTTTTATCCCTACTTGGGGTATAAATAATTATTTTTATTTTTATTTTATTTTTTGTGAATTATACGGATGTTACATCACGGGGTGATTTTTTCCCGACTCATATGATCGAAAATTTTGATATGTAATTTGGACATTTGTCACTTGGGATGAAATTTTCGCGACTTACATAGTCAGATTTTGGTATGCTAAATCGACAATATTCCATTTTATTAATGTAGTCACTATACTTATTCAATTGTAGTTTTATTCTCTTACGACTTATTTTCGTCGGACGTTGCCTCAATGGATGTTTTTACTCATACCCTGGAGTTGGTTTTTCACCAACTTCATAAGGGGGGGCAAAATTTTTCGAGGCCAATATTATTATTAGGATCTCGATGAAATTTCGATCATGGGGTCCCGGGACAATTCTTTATTGCCTCAAGGGGCCTCTCGAAACTCCAGGGATCTCCACATCCAAAAAGTTTTTAACTACGACGGAAAAGTTAGCTTCATTGCTTAAGTTCGGATTACAAAGTTCCTTCGCGAAACTATTCAAAAGGGGAGGGGATGAAACATTAAACTCCTAATCTATCCCTCCTACTACAAGTGTGAAGTCAAAAGAGAGGGAACTTCTCCTACCGGACAAACTTTTTTCTCAAGGGATCCTATGGGGTATCCCTTGCCTCGTGCTCAATGCCGATCATCACTCTCTTTCCCTTCGCATTGGGTGCTTTTCCATCCAACTTCTTTCTTGATCTCTTTAGGGTGTTTACATAGCAAACTCTCGCCATTAGTTTGTCTCCCACGGCCTCTCCCACGCCAACAGAAGTGGGGAACTTTAGTTTCATGTGGAAGGTGGAGGCTATAGCTCGAAAAAGGATTAAACTCGGTCTCCCCAAGATGATGTTGTAGGCGGATGGAGCCTTAACCACAAGAAACTTAACCATTTTTGTAGACTGCTTTGGGAGAGAACCAAGGGACAACGGCAACATCACTTCCCCCAACGGTTTGATTATCTCACCACTAAAACCTGTGAGTGGGGTGTTCACCTTCCGAAGCTGAGCATTGTCAATCCCTAGTTGGACATATGTATCATAGAACATAATGTCCGCTGAAGTCCCACTATCTACTAGAACTTTTTTAACTAAAAAATTGGCAAGCGTGGCCGAAATTACCAAGGCATCGTTGTTTTGGTTTCTCATCGGGTCCATGTCTTGTGAATTGAATGAAATTTCCTCTTGATTTTCCGAGTTAACGTTATAGACTTTAATAGGAGCTTGCCAATGGTTTCCCCTGGTAGCTCGAGCTAGCGCTTTCCTCGCATTGCCAGAGTCTCCTCCCGTCGGGCCTCCTGAAATCACAGCGATAACACCTGCTGTGGGGAGATTGTCAGTGTTTCGAGTTTGAGCAGAGATTGAGTCTTGGGGTTGGCGACTCGGGCCTTGGTTGATATATTCTTTCAAGTATCCACGTTGAATCAACATCTATATCTCATTCATCAGGTGATGACATTCTTCCGTCGTGTGCCCCATATCCCGGTGGAAACGACAATACTTTTCGGATTTGACTCTCTTGGGGTTATCTTTCATCTTTCTCGGCGATTGATGGATTAGCCCTTGTTGCTCTGCTACGACTAGAATCTCCCCCCTAGATGCATTCAACGTGGTGCAATGTGTGAACCCTATCGGAGGCACATGCTTACGTTTTTCTTTCTTTTTTGGTTCTTTCTCTTCCTCTCGGCCTTTCCTCTTAACACCAAGGGAAGGGTCGGAAGCATTAGACTCCTCAATCTGAATGTACTTCTATGATCGCATGAGGAGATTTTCCATGGTACTTTGGGGCTGGCTATTGACTTCTTGAATCTTTCGGGTAACAAATTTTGTTGAATAATGCTTGCTAACAATTCATGGTTGACATGGGGGACCTCGTGTACCGCCTCAACGAATCTTCGCATGTAGTCTCTCAGCGGTTCGTTCTCCCTTTGACGTATGGTAAACAAGAAAGCGGCAGTTTTTGGAATCCTCTTGTTCATGGAAATATGGTGCAAGAAATGTTGAGTCAACTGCTCGAGGCTGGAAATAGTTCCAACGGGCAGTTGGTTGAACCACGCCAAGGCGCGTTTGGAGAGGGTGGTGCGGAAGACCTTGCAATACGTGGCATCACTCAGGTCATACCAATCAATTTTGGCGTATAATTTATCCAAGTGTTCCTACGGGTCACCTGTTCCCTCGTATTTTGAGAGGTTGGATACTTTAACGCCCGCCAGAAGTGCTTCCGCCAAAATTGCAGCGGAGAAGGGGCTGCGCCGTGGGGGAGCGACGGCAAATGCCAAATAGGGGTCCTCCACTCCCCTTGATGGGAGAGGAACCGTGGGTGGCCGCGATTGGGGGGATACTGTTCTTGTGTCTGAGCGACTTTAGTCGAGAAACTCGGCTATTTACCTCCTCCTGCCTCTGCTCCTCCTCCTCGAGTGCCGAGGACAATTCTCGACTTCGGCGAGGTGAAGGAGGGGGCGGATTGATGGGGTGTTGCGCAGCAAATTGAGCCATGGCTTGTGCAGCCGCTCAGTAGATGCATCGTGAATCAGGGCCAATAAGGCTCTTGTGTCAATTGTATCATTGTTTCCTTGGGCGGAACTCCGTGAGGGCGTGACTCGGCACAGGGGGATGGGACTTGCTCACGAAGCTGCACGGTTTGTCCATTGAGGGTGGATTGTTCACGAGTTAGTGGCAGTTCGTGGGGTAGCGCTTTATCTGCTCCGTTCAGTTGTGGTTCCGGGGCGTCGCCCACCCCATGAACTTCGCGAGCTTGAGAATTAGTTTGCATTCCCAATGCCGGGGTAAGAGTTTCCCACAGACGGCGCCAATGATGTGTATGTAGTTTTAATTTACGGATGAGATAAGAATTTTACCCTCGGCACAACTGCGCACTAGGTGAATTTTGAATTTTAGAGAGAGAATTTTTGGATGAGGGATTTTATGAGAGGTCTTGTCAATGAATAGTGACTTGTATAAAATAATAATATTTTTAGTATTTGTAGTGGTGTGTGAGTTATATTATGTGATAGAGTGTATATGTTTATTGTGTGACTTACTCATAGAAACTACTATTTTATCCTTAAAATAAATATTAAAAATGTTAATATACACATCAAACTCAAATTACATACCATTTCACTCAAGATGACGCATCATTTCATTCAAGGTTTCTCACTCAATGAACACATTATTCCAACTAAAGGACACAACTATTTGATTAATTACATGATTGGATGATGATTGGATGACATCAACCATCATCCATGTATCATAAGCTTGTTATGCGTTAAACATCATAACCAATCACTTGATACGATTTAATTGATAGAAATACCTTTATTAAATAAACTTATTTTTTAATATATCATTCACCATTTTCCAACAATCAATAATATACTATTAATTATTTATTTGAAATTGCAACCAAATGTATAATCTTGATACTATTTAGCTATAAATATATTATGAATTGTCATCTAATATATAATATCATTATTCAATATTATTATACTTAATATACTCATATTAAATTATACGTATCATATTATTATTAAAAAAATGCAAACAACTCCCTTATGATATTAAATGAGCAAATTTCTCTCCCTATTATGATATTATAAATGAACAAATTACTATTATGATATTATAAAAATAGCAATTTGCCTTCCCCTATTTAAGAAAATGCAACAATTTACCTCCTTAGACAGATGATAAATTGCTTCATTTTAAATAACATAAGAGGTAAATTATTTTTTTTTTTTGTAGAAGGTAATTTACTCATTTACAATATTTCAAAAAGATAAATTGCATTGAACCCTATTATTATCGTCACATGTCCAATTGAACCATATAGGTCCATCCATAGCCATGCTCCCACTTAGGGGTGTGCATCGAATATATCAAATTGAATTGAAAATTTCGATATGTACTGAATATCAAACTGAAAATTCAATTTTGTATTCGATAATCAATTATGGCTACTGGAAAAGATTAATGAACCGAATACCAAATTTTAAAAAAATATATATTAATAATTATATATAAATACAATAAATAAAAAATTATATATAAGATCTATTAATAAAAATAAATAAATTGAATTATTATAATCAATTAGTAATTAGATAATAATAATAATAATTTTAATGAGATTTCAGGGTAGTTTTGGTTGCTTGTTGATAGGTTTTAGCTAGGGTGGTCTTTCTTAGTTTTCTATCGTAATGGCTTTGATTTTACGAAATTTAACCTAATTTTTGTCCTTGGTTATAAAACACCGGAATTTCTCTCGAAAAAAAAGAAAAATTGGTACCGAATCGAAATTTGTTTCATTTTTACCAACCAAATAGAACAATTCGATTTGATATTTTAGTACACTATTTTCGATGGCGGGCCCAGTTTAACCCTGTCATAATTTAATTAATTAATTTATTGAATACAATATTAAAATTTTCAAAAGTCACCATAAGAAAAATGAAAAAGAGAATTATTTTTAATGAGAATTTTAATGACATGAAAAAATGAGTGATTCATAATGTTACCAATTATATATATGTAATGACAATAATCTTTGTTTATCTCAATAATGAATTTTTTAATTTCAACAATGTTTATTATTTTTAAAAATTTCAACAGTGTTTATTATTTTTTAAAATTATTTTACTGCTAAGGCTTGACAGGGGTTGCCTTCGCCCCTGACTATTTTGGTGGTTCAATTAGATTTTACAGAACGAATACCCTATAAATCCACCAAGTTGCCTATTAGAATTTAAAAATAAAAAAGTAAGATTATTGTATTATATGTATACTAATTAATTGTTTATATTACTTAATAACAAATGAAGCTCAAATATTTATACACACGCATATATATTAAAAAAAAGAAGAAGAATTGTTTGGTTGCATTTTTAAATCGTTTTACTTATTTTTGAACTATAAAAAGAGAAAGATTAAAATATGAGTTAAAAGCAGACACCCTCCCAACGTTTGGGCCGTTTTGCACTTTGCCCCCCAACTGTTTTTTTTTTACAAGTCACCTCCCAACCTTTTATTTTTGTAGCACTTTGCCCCCCAAACAATGCTTTTTCCCATTTCAGGCGAATCTAATTGGAATATTCTGTTGTGTGAAATGCACGCACATTTGTGCGAGTTAAGGCTGGGTAAAATAATAATTTCACACATTAATTTAAAAAAAAAAAGGCCAAAAAACTCCATTGCTCAACTCCTTTGCCGTCCAAGCCACCGTCTACCTCCGTTACCATTTCCGACTGACACCCACCTCCAACAATTACACCACCACCTTCCCAGCAGCAACTCTCCTTTGAAAATGGGTCTTCATTATTAGAAAAAGAAAAACAAAAAAATCAATATCATTATCTTCTTCATCCGCCATTGCCGACCACCTTCACCACTGCAATTTCTTCATCCGCCATTGCAGCCATCCTCATTAGCCACACAACCACATTCACCCATTTTCCCCCCCCCCCCCCCCCCCCCACCCCCAACAAGATCCCACCTCTTTCATTCCCCCCATAAGAAAAAAAATTAACATTACCTTGCTCCTTACAGTCGCCGCCAAACCCTCTGCCCCTATAGCCGTCGTCCACCACCTTCGACCCCCTACAGCCCCGCGCCACACCTCCTTTGATATTTAAAACTTTTCTTGTTTTTTTTTTAAAAGTTGGGTATGAAGAAATTAGGGCAAGAAATTGGGGAATTTTCAATTTATGAGTTAGTTTGGGGAAGGGGAAATAAGGTGAAATTACTTAAATATCCTTCAAAAAATAGCCAAAAAATGCGTGCATTCCACATAAAGGAATATTCCATCAAGATTCACCGAAAATTGGGAAAATAAGTTAAGTGCTATGAAACATAAAGGTTGGGAGGTGACTTGTAAAAAAAAAAACGGTTGGGGGGCAAAGTGCAAAACGACCTAAAGGTTGGGGGGTGTCCGCTTTTAACCCTTAAAATATATATATGAAATTTTTAGAATTTTTAATATATGTAATTGTTATTTTTATATTATACAAAATAATTAAAAGTAAATACATTACATTTTTTAAGTAATTTAATTTTGTTTTTTGGGACGCAAATAAATATTTGGAATGTTTTTAATAATGAAGAAACAAAAAAGAAACAAAATGGTCGCTTACTTTTGAGATTGAGCGGATCAAATCTCCGTTTCCAATAAAAATATATTTCTTTTTGTAATTAAATTTAATCAAAATCATATTTTAATAAAAACTGCGATCGTAGCTTTTGATCTCAGAACAACTACTTTCAATAGAGTTACTTGTTGCGACTGTTGGATAATTTTTTAATTTCTTCATTGACGAGAAGGATACTTGGGAATTTTTTAACTATAATCAACATTTGCATGATCTATTGTAGAATTATGAATTCAAAACCTATAATCACTCTTTATGTGAATGCATTATCTTGTCGTCAAGTTATGTGAATAGGACAAGGCCAGAGTCTTTCACGAGAGACTCCTGCTGAGTGCTGAGATTGGATCGACTCCACAGTGCAGGCTCTTCAAGCTCCCAGTATCTGTATGCGTATATATGAGATATTACCCCGCTATATCCACTACTCTCTCTGCAAATGTGGTTTTCTTGCTCGCATTCTCTCAAGAATAGCCAGAGGCCGGCCAAGAGAGGTACTGCTTTGAGAAGGATTGGAATGAAGTGCGTTTCTGAAATCAGGGGATGATAGATGGAGCTGAGAAGAGATAAATCTCGGGTTACTAAGAATTCATGAACAGACGTAGTAGGATAGGCTGAAATCGAGGGGTTATTCATTCGCCTCGGTTTCTTAGAGAAATTTGCATCGTTTGAGGTACACATTGCCAGTGATACTGTTGTTTCTGCGACTGCTGTCGCTTGTTTTACTGTTTTTTGGATCATTTGTCCAGAGACGCCTTCAATATTTTCAGTGACTTTCGTAAGCTATTGATCTAAATGGGATTCCTTTTGAGGTATCCATTTCTGGGTTGTGCTATGATTTTCCGCGGTTATAGCTGAACTGTGAGTTCAGTTTGATTTCAGGTTGCATTTCTGTTATTGCTTGGTGGCTGAGTCGTTAACTCATTATTACTGTTTTCAATAAGAGAAAAGAACTCATCATTCTTATTGACACTTGCATTTTAGTTGTTTTCCTGAAATTATCTGCTTATTTATTACTCTATCTTGATTGAATTTCGGATTTTCCAATTACTAGTTTGGTTCAAGTTACATATTCACTGAAAAAGCTTCCTCTTTTTGGCTTGATGTCTATTTGTTAATGCAAAAATCACGGAAGCACTTTATTTTCGAGGTTATGGGTTCTAGTATAAGATTTTAGAACAGAGCTATTCCGGGGGCATCCAGTTCCTATTCTAATCACTGTTTGGCTATTTTCCAATGAGTGCCTCTGACATTGGTTCTTATGCTATTATATGATTTGGTGTTCTGCAGGTAAAAATGTCGAGGCCTCTTCTTCGGGTGTATCAGGTGGTGGTGGGCGGTTCTCAGGGACCATTCATGATTTCTCGGAAGACTCTCAGATGAAAGAAAGGATAGAGAAGGATCGAACATATGGAGCTGTCAGTACATATTTATCTTCGAAATATCCTTTTCGTTTTCTTTTCACAAATAATTTGTCTTTGAACCACAGTTTGGGCGATCATGGTTTCATATCTGATCCCTTTGGCCCCGGGGCTCCAAGGAGTCTGCATAAAGTGACACTCTGTTTGCTCAAATTCAGTTTAGCTGTAATTGTAATTCTTGCTCTTATTGGTTCCTTCTGGTGGACACTTTCTGTAACATCAATGTCAAGAGGAAAAATAGTCCATGGATATAGGCGGCTTCAGGAGCAACTGGTCTCTGACCTGTATGAGATTGGGGAGCTCTCTATTGGTTCTTCAAGGTTGAGAGAATTGGAATACTGTTCTGAGGAGTCGGAAAACTATGTTCCATGCTTCAACGTATCAGGAAATCTTGCTCTGGGATTTTCTGATGGCGAAGAGTACGCCCGCCATTGTGGACACAGGTCGAAGCAAAACTGTTTGGTTCTCCCTCCTGTCAATTATAGGATTCCCCTTAGGTGGCCGACTGGAAGAGATGTCATCTGGTATGCAAATGTTAATATTACAGCACAGGAGGTACTGTCTTCTGGAAGTCTGACCAAAAGGTGAGTGGAAGAGCTGGTTTTTTTAGTCAAATGAAATTTGGTATTGGCTCTTCCATCTGATATACTTTTTCAAATGTCTTGTAACTACAGGATGATGATGTTGGATGAAGACCAGATCTCCTTCCGTTCAGTATCGTCTACTTTTGATGTTGAAGACTACTCGCATCAAATTGCAGAAATTATGGGCCTAAGAAATGAGTCCTACTTTATACAAGCTGGAGTAAGTACAAATTACCATATTTTCTTTGCATGATTTAGCCTCTTTCATTTAACTACCAGTCTCTCTTTATGCCTATTGTACATATGAATGGCACTTCTTACAGTTAATCTCCACACCATGATCATCTCCTGAGAAATTTGGATTATGCAACTCAAAGCATGGTAGTGGGTCTAGCAGTTGGCTGATATAAATCTATGTCGTCTGTTACATGGAGTGCCAAATATAGTAATACCCTAGTTGACTGCATCCCATTCCAAGTCCCTTGGTTCCTAATTATGTTGCATATGCTTGGATGTGCACGGATTTTTATGTTGAGAATGTGGAACAAAACAACACATAATCACTGGGGGAGAAAAGTGGATTAATTTCTGAAAGCTCACACCCTTGCAATGGTGGAGTTCTGCTTCAAATAGCTGCCTTAAGTGAGAAAGAAACTGGAATAAAAATGCTAACAACCTAACCAACTAGCCAGCTATGCGCCAGCTTGACTGACCGTGTGCGTACAATCAACATAAAAAAATACAAAGAAAGTGTGAAACTACTGTCATTTTCATCTTCGATATTCTTCACAGTTTAATAATTTATATGAAAAAGGATAAACCTCAACAAGGAGTGCTTGAATGTCTGTCAGAAATGATTTTATCCTCGACATTTTACTCAATTATCTTAGAAGTATCACATCCTTGCAGTGATGACTCAAGTTCACAATTCTATTTAGTCTATACGTCATTTGTATCTACCAGTTTGTTTTATCCTAGCTGGATACTGTTGTATCTATCTATGTTGAAATTTCTTATTGGTTTTGTATTCTACAAAACATCCCTTTAGGGATTCTGGAGTATAACTACAAATGATTTATTTTCCCTTCTAGGTACGCACTATCCTGGACATAGAATGTGGATATGGTAGTTTTGGTGCGCATTTATATTCAAACCAACTATTGACCATGTGCTTGGCAAACTATGAGGCATCAGGCAGTCAAGTTCAACTAACTTTAGAAAGAGGTCTTCCAGCAATGATCGGTTCATTTACTTCAAAGCAGCTGCCATACCCATCTCTCTCATTTGATATGATACATTGCGCAAGATGTCATGTTGATTGGGATACAAAAGGTACTATTCTGCTAATTCATTGTTTCCCTTTATGTTTCTCCTTCCGTTGCATTTATCTTCATGAGTGTTGAAGAGAAAATGCTAAATAAGTTACCTCAGCAGCAATTAGAAAAATATAAAAAATATTGGAGAGTATTTCCTATTAAACTTTTAATGTCTGATAGTTTGCGGAGGCAATTGTGCAGTTAAAGGTTTGACAAGATTTATATATTTGTTAAGGAATCACTATCAAAGACCATGTAGAGAAAATATGAAGTTATAACTGAAAATTTTCAATTGTAGTTGAACCTGTGGTTTTAAGGACTGATATATTGAACTGTCACTCTTATGCATGAACATATATTTACTAGAGCTCTTTCACCATACATTATAGACATTTGGTTTTGAAGAACATGTGCTTAATCAATTTAAGAGGCGCATTTCCTCATGCTCCATTTTTTTTCTTAGAAAAGGATTAAGCTATATACTTGGGTAGTATAGCAGATATAAGCCTGATCTCCTTTCATAAGTTTTAAGATCAACATGGAAGATTGATATGTAAATTTTGGAAGCAATGTGGAGGTAAGATGGTCAAAGCTTAAACCAACCTTCCTTTCTGTCATAGAGAGAGAGAATTAATGAGGTAAGCAGATACGTAATGGAGCTTCTTTTGTCATACTAGCAATATAACTTGGGTTAACCTGGGGTCAGGATAAAGAAAAAATGATTTGGAAACAGGGGAACTGGCATCCAAAGGTGAAAAGAAGAGAAAGTCCTAGAAGAGGATCCAATATGGATGTTAAAATCTTGGCTAATATTTTCTCCTGTGATTGTAATGCACTATAATTTTCTTTGTTTGTCTAAGTTCTCTTTTGGTGTTTGGGAGGATGGAAATGTTGAACCTTCATAACCTTTTAACTGTGTTCTGATTCATTTGCTTTTATTTTGTTTGTGTGTGTGTGTGTTTTTTTTTCTCTAAATTTTAAGTGTAGACTTCGTGTTTGGTGTTGTTATTATTATTATCTGGTGTAATATGGAGCCTAATATTACTATTTTGGGTAAAATTATAATTTCTTTCCAAATTATGAAGTGTAGACTTCATTAAATACGTTTCGTTTTTATTTAATTTTGTGTCAGATGGAGTGTAATATTACTATTTTGAGGTCAAATTATTCAGACCTCTTAGTAGTTATTAAAGAGATTAGAGGCCTGTGTAATAATGAAATGTTCTTTGAGATACATGGATACAATGAAATCAAGTATAATTGGAAAAAAATCTAAAATAAATTGGGAAAATCTGATCGAACATAATTCTTTTACAATCACCACATTATTAAGCCCTGTTTTCATTATCTGTGACCACAGCTGAAGATAATAGTCTTATGAACCTCCCAATTTCATGTATATTTGGTTTATTAGATATTCATAACCACAATAAATGGCCATTCCTTCAGTCAATATTAATCGTTGCAGCAAAATGAACTTCTACTAATAGGTTAGCCTTCTCATGATCAAACTATTAGAATCATAATCAGAACCTGAATCTCAACTTAAAATAATATTTCAGAATAAGGAGAACTAAATGTCTTAGAAAATGTTTTGTTCAGACTAGATTTGAGGCCAAAATGTGGTATCGGTTACCAAGAATAACAAAAGTAAATAAGCAATACAAACAATTCTTCTAATACTCCAACTCAGGGTGTAGCATATATCTCAACCATGCTTAGCAATTGTATGGCTCTTAAAGCTTTAATAAATGCTTCTGCTAATTGTTCAGGTACAGAGATGATTCCCTAACGACCAAAAATAATAAAAGTAAATAAGGAAAATATACACAAATCTTGTAGAACTCTTCCTCAAGTTGGAACATAAGTATCAACCATGCTCAGTTTGGTATCGCAAAAGTTTAAATTGTTTGGCTCATGAAAACATTAGTCAAACATCTGCTGTTTGTTCTGAGGATGGAGGGAGTCGACGGGGTGCTAATTCCCTGGTTCATCTCAGCTTTACAAATGAAGTGGTAATCAACTTTTGTATGCTTAGCTCACTAATATTGGTTAGATGACTGGTACTATGAAGCTGCCTGATTGTTGAAGTAGATAAGCAATGGCCATTGTACGTGAAACCTCTCTCTCCCAAGAGGTTGATTCCTCATCTTGCTAAGTGTGTCTAACATAGTTTTTGTATTAGGTTTAGCACAGGATATAGCAACGATTGGTGTGCTTTTTGCTAGCAAGTCACCAGATTGCTCCCAACCTAGGTGCAATGTTCAAAGGTAGGTTTTTGATAATCTCTAGAAACCATAATAGTCTGTATCATATGAAACCATTACTAAAAGCGCTGTTAATATATTTTAGGGATAATTACACTCCCTTTCGCTAAAGTTTGGTACAATTACACGTAGACCCCCTGTGGTTTGAAAAATTACATTTAGCACCCCTAAGGTTTGCCTCCGTCTAAGAAATAAGTCCTTCCATTAGTCAAAATTCACTGAATTGTTGATATTAACAAAAAACTAAATGAAAATTGATATTTACCTTTTACTTACTGACTTATTGTAGGTCAAACAATTTTTTTTCGGACTAAACTACGCTTATAACGGTAAAAATATACTTCCTCATATGCATTAACACGTGAAGACGTATGAGATAATTTTATCATAAAAAGATTTATTTGACCAGCAATAAGTCAATAATAAGTCAATTAGGGGTAAATTTAGATTTTTTTCTCATTTTTTGTAAATATCAACAAATTCGGTGAAGTTTGACTAACGGAGGGACTTATTTGTTACACCGAAGCAAACCTTAAGGGTGCTAGATGTAATTTTCCAAACCACAAGAGGTCTACAAGTAATTATACCAAACCTCAGGGGTGGTGAGTATAACTATCCCTATATTTTAGGATCTCAAGGACACTTCCAAGTGAATAATCGAAACTTATCCATAACTAACTAACCACTTCTACTATAACGGAGATAGGACTAGTTATTGTCAAATGCATTAACTTCACTTTGAATTGTCTCTTCTTTGTCTTGGGCTGCAAATAATCATCACCATCATTTACGAGTCATGGCTGAAAGCAATTGGAATTAATATTTACTAGAAAGTAAATCAGTCTCTTGACGTAAATCAAGAGCACATTTCCACTGGGATTGTGTGTGATCATGTTTGGTATGAGCAAGCTCAATGCCCAAAAAATTACTTGGGACATCCTAAGTCTTTGATAACATGATGTTGCTTAAATACGCCTTGGTCTCATTTATGCCCCCAACATCAGTGCAGAGATCAAGATATCAACAATATAAACCACCAAAGTAACTATACTAGACATGCATGCCTCACAAAGACAATATGATTTCTGTGACATCTGTGGGAGCCAAAATTAGTAACGACCTTATAAACTTTTACAAGTTACAACCAAGCATTGGGACCTGCTTTAGGACCAATCTGTAATTCTTACCTAATTGGAAATGTGATGCTTTCGTTCTGTTTTAGAGCTTACAGAGGAATGTCACATCATTCAGAACATATCTACACAGTATTAGTGATCCTTCTCCTGTGATGCAGATGGCATATTTTTGATTGAAGTTGATCGTTTGTTGCGGCCTGGTGGATATTTTGTGTG
Source organism: Sesamum angolense (assembly GCA_034509725.1). Taxonomy (NCBI): domain Eukaryota; kingdom Viridiplantae; phylum Streptophyta; class Magnoliopsida; order Lamiales; family Pedaliaceae; genus Sesamum; species Sesamum angolense. Next base: position 4,591,932 of record JACGWL010000012.1, read on the forward strand.
GACTGATCCTCTTATAAATTCTCAGCGTTCCCAACGCAACAACGGTAACCTCAAAAAATGGAACACAGTTCACATGTTTGCAGAAAATCTCTGCTGGGAATTGTTGCCACAGCAAGATGAAACTGTCGTGTGGAAGAAGACGAGTAAGAAGAATTGTTATTCAACACGGTAAGCCTGCCATGGACGCCTATATCTATTTGTACTTGCAGAAATAACATTTTCTTCTAATGAAACAACAGTTTTGTGCTTAGAGCAAGTTTTAAAATGTGTTCCATTATGCAGCACTATTATAGGATTTTGGCTGACGTCAGCTTTGTTCATGCCTAAGATAAATGCTGTACAGTAAAATAAGATGTCTATGACGGCCTCTTTGACATTTCAAGTAGGACTATGCATTTTGCGAAGAATCAGTAGTCATGATATATTCTTAATCTTTTCTCTGTTTTGGGACTGCGGAAGTATAGTTTAGTTGTATGATATAAATGCACATATGGTTCCATGTGCGAGTGATGCATAATCCTGAGGAGTTGTTTGTTTGTATTTCCAGGAAAACTAGTTCCCCTTTTCTCTGCAGAAAGGGCCATGACATTGAGTCCCCATATTATCGTCCACTCCAAGCATGCATTGGAGCAACTCAGAACCCCCGATGGGTTCCAATTGAAGAAAGGAGAAAATGGCCTTCACAGGCTACGTTAAACTCAGCAGAACTTGGAATTTATGGTATTTGACCTTAAATTTACTGCCTTTTCTGTATAGTGTAGTTGATTTGAGCAGCATGCTACCGTGTATAATTTGGCCTAGACAGATCTTGAAGCTTAACCCTCATATTGCCTTTTTCACTTAGCATCACCATATTTTCTCTTCATGTTAGGTTTGCATTTGGAAGACTTTGCAGAGGATGCCATTAACTGGAAATCTGCTGTCCAGAATTATTGGTCTCTGCTCTCACCCCTTATATTTTCTGACCATCCCAAGAGACCTGGCGATGAGGATCCTTCACCACCTTATAATATGCTGAGGAATGTGTTGGACATGAATGCTCATTTTGGTGGTTTCAATGCTGCCTTATTAGAAACTAGGAAATCTGTATGGGTGATGAATGTAGTCCCTACAAATGGACGTGATACTCTACCTTTAATACTTGACAGGGGGTTTATCGGACTGCTGCATGACTGGTAAGTCTTGCCTTCTATTGCATTGCTCGTATCAGTTACTTCCTTTGCTAATTATCAATCTTATTAATGATTAAAATACTTACCGTTCAAATATCCTGTGCTGTATCATGGACAACCTTCCTCCCTCCTTCATGAAGAGTTAAGACACCATACCTTACCATTTGATTCTAGATTTCACGGATCTTGGAAGCACCATACCTTGTCATTTGATTTCTGGAATTGCCTGGAACTTCACTTTCAGAATTCTATGAACTTTACTTGTAGATTTCCTTATGCATACTGAAATGAGTGAGTGCTGATTCAGAGAGTCTAAACCCGAGTACTGATCCAGAGAGTCTAAACCACCCAATATGCAAGTGTTGCCTGTTCTCTTTTGGTTCTGTTATCACGGGTTGCCATTTTCTCCAAGAATCTGTAAATGTTTATCGTTTGAGTTTATGCTATAAGTCGCATATATAGATTCAGTGGCTTGCTTTTTTACCTTATTCATGAACACACTGGGGGAATAAAGAAAAATGATACTTTTGAGGAAGGCAGAAATGGAGATAAAGGTCTTCCATGTTTTCAGAAACGAACAGTATTGAGAGTTGGATGCAACAATCTCCAATTGAAAAAGATGTTAGTACGAACATAGCATTCAAAAACATGCGTGGGTTGATGAAAACCCATCCACACCAGCAAGTTACCTGTACCATTTCTGGTCTGTCTGTGGTTATCTAAGTTTAACCTGTGAAGAGTTATATGCATCTGGACTAAACTGAGACGAGTGCAGTGTACTTCTTTTATCATTTACATTTTCTCTCTCTCTCACTTTTTTGGCAGGTGTGAACCATTTCCAACGTACCCAAGAACATACGATCTGGTTCATGCTGAAGGACTTCTCTCTCTTGAATTTGCTGAGCAGCCAAGATGCCAACTGATAGATTTATTTGCTGAGATAGATCGCTTACTTCGTCCAGAGGTATAAATTTGAATGAAAGTTCTAAACTTGTGTCTTGATTAAGTTACATTCTTTTAGGATCTATGAAACAATACATGAATCTGCACATATGAGGGCATGGATGGAATGATGAATTAGTTGTGCCCTGGAATTTGTCCAAAATGAATTGGATAATTACTATACTTCAAAAGACTGTAAGATTTTATAGTTAAAAATTAAGATTTTTGAATAAATTAAGCTTTATTCGACCCTTCGAAGCAACAAGGTAGGTCTTAGTAGAATGGGACTTGTTACTCACAGTCTACTAAGACCTATCTTGTTGCAAAATCCAATTTCAATATCCCTTATTTTTCTTATGCGGTTTCAAGATCCTTTCCAAGTAGAAAAGATATATCATTTGATGTCTTTTTAACCAAAAAATATAGGGTGAATAGCAATTTACTCCCCTTGTGATATTGAAAATCAGCAAATTACCCCTTATAAAAAATAAATAGCAATTTACTACCTTGTCTTTTAAAAAATGAAGCAATTACCTCCCTGCCTAATGCTTTAATTTTAAAAACATAGGGAAGTAAATTGCAACATTTTGTAAAACATACGGGGATAAATTGCTATTTTATTTTTCATAAGGGGGCCGTTTGCCAATCTTCCACAACACAGGTATAGATTGCAATTTATCCAAAAAATATGTCAGGTGATTGATACCTTACATTTACATCAGTACGTGGTTCATTTTAGTCGTTCTGAAAATTGTTAGATCTCAAAGACCTGGATTGAGTTTTTTGCTTCTGGAGGAGGCTTATAACTAGCAAACTAACGCATGTATGCAATTAACTTCTTCCTAATAAACCTGAAGATTTGTTCTATATGCCCTGACTCAAATCTCTTTACAACTTTTCCAAGCCTCAAGACACTTTAACAGTGAAACTGAGTGCACTTGTTGATTGATCTTTTCTAGTTGCCCACCTAGTGACTAATGTTCTATAGGCAACTTAAATTATTAGGGATGGTTGGTCATTTATGTAAAATGTCTTGAGGGAGAGTATTCTTCTGCGAATTCTTTCTGCCTATTGGTTTTAATTAATTACTCGAGAACTGGCCATTGTCTTTGTTTCTTGTCTTGTTTTCTTAATACTAGTCTTTCTTTTTGCTAATCAACGTGGGAATGCAGGGATGGGTGATCCTGAGGGACAGTGCTCCTGTTATTGAGTTTGCAAGATCTCTTACAACACAGCTGAAATGGGACGCACGAATCGTAGAGATTGAGAGTAACAGCAACGAGAGACTCCTAATCTGCCAGAAACCATTTTCTAAAAGACAAGCGAGCTAATTCTTGAAAGTGGCTGGTAACCAAATATACTAGATGATAGTACTCGCATCCAATTTCTGGTACTGAGTTTATCGCCATTAAGTTCAGCAGAATGGTGGAACGGAGGTTTTTTAACAGAAAGAAGATAGGAGGGAGCAGAAACTGGATATGTTTTACAAACCCGCAACTCCTATGGAGCCGCAAGGCAGACATAGGGCCATGTAAGTACACATCAAGTCACAGGGCAAGTGGAACAAATATAGGGCCATACACTAGTTCTCCTTGTGATGTCTCATTGTAGGGATAGAATTATACATAAATTGAATTGTGAAGACAGTTATACAATCAGCAAAGTATGTTTTCATAGTGTATAGAAGTGCTTTAAATAAAGGTGTCACTTGAGTTGATCTCTTATTACCAGATATTAACTGAATTTTGCTGTCACTTTCATCTTATTTTGCTTACTTATGCAGAGTGATTTCTTGTTACCTATCTTGGAGGCCTCTTCTAATGTTGGTTCATTCTTACATTGCATGTAATTTCTTCTGAAGTTACTGCTGACTAATATAGGGATTCAACTGACATATTTCATGAACTTGGCCTTACCCTAAAATTTCAGCTGACATATTTCTCCCTCACTATGCTTGTAGACATGCCATTCGAGATGGGTACTGATGCTAACGTATCATGGGCCACCAGATGGCTGAAAAAGGGCCAATTTTACTAGTTTGCTTCAGTTAGGCTAGAGGTGGTATTTTGCTCGTTAGATTTCATGAACTTTGTCCAGCTACTTTAATCTTAATTAGTTATTGGTGGCATACATTATTTGTGTGTAATTTTTATACGTATTATTTAAAATAAAATATTTATAAAAATTTATTATTAAATAAAATATATACAAAATAATGCATTAATATTAAATTTATAAAAAAAAAAGTAATAAAACAATATGTTTTGCCAAGAGTACACTACAAAAAAACTATTTTTTTGGGATGGATATGCAAAATGACGAGTTGTCAGCTTTTGAGATGGGTAAACTACCGTCGTTGTCAATGGTGTCGAAAAAAAATTTGGGGACGGGTGAAATATATACGTCCAAAAATTGGAGCAGATTAGATGGATATATCTTGCCATCGCAAATATTGCAGCATGGACAAGTAATGGTTGAATTAAATTTTCAATGGATTTACAATAATTTTTGGAGCAGAATTTGCTTACAAAAAAATTGCAATGGATTTGAGATGAACAGCCATCTCAAAAGCATCCAAAATTTTGAGACGGGTATCCATCCCAAACACCCAAAAGAAGGGACAAATTTAAGATGCATTTTGCATCAGGGCCATTTGAAATTTTGGGATGAAATTATTTGAGATGAGTTTTGTGATAGTGCTTCCGGAGGAATTTACTTCGGAATTTTGATTTTTCAGCAATTTTTGTTTTTAATTGACTAATTTTTGTGACGATTTCCGTTAATTTTATTTTTTTTAAATTTGATTTGATTTATTTTATTTTTATTATAATAAAGTGAATTATTTTAATTTAAAATTAATTTATTTTAATTATGTCTAATGCGAGCAAAAAAATAAAAGAGTGTAAATGAGTGATGAAGAGAGTATTATTGTTTGTTCTTCGTGTACAAAGGAGAGATTGATATCAAACTGAAACTCAAAGTATGGAATAAAATGTTTCTTTTAGCTAAAGTGGTACCATGAAGGCGAAAATTCTAGTACGTAGGTTCAGGTTCAAAACATATCCTCCTCCCGTTGGAGAGCTCATAGGCAACCATCAATCGGTTCGAGAAGAATACGGATTTGGTGGAGGGTTATCTCTTGGCTGTTAGAGACCTATAATTCTCGGGGACGATTAGAGTTTGCTATGGGTTAAGGTATCTTCTAGGGATATGGATGCCTTCCTGAATTTTTCAGGGAGTTGCTTGAGGAGACGCCTTCTCTTTGCTGGAGTCCAAGCTTTTAGGATTTGTAGGTTACTTCTGGTTGGAGGCGCCATGTGTCCCTAAAGGGGCTACTGGTCCTTTTCTGATTTTGTGAGGTGTGCCTCCAAAGGTCCTATGTGGATGCCACCTTTGCTACCTAGGGACTTTATGTGAGATGGACTTTAACTTTGGTAGGAGGATTTCATGTCCCTTAGCTTCTATGTTGGCCTTCTAGGATCTTAGCCCTCTCGTATTTGGCTGATTGGATTGCTTTTGGTCAATTTATTTTTTAGAGATCCTAGGGGCTCTACCTAGACTGGCTTCTTGGGGACACCTTGGGCCCTTACCTGAGTTGGCCCTCCTGGGGAGAGGGGGGGGGGGGGGGGCATCTTAGGCCTTACATTCCTCTGGGGATTTGAGATCCCATTTTTCTTTGTGAAGCACTTGGGCCTCTTTGAGCCAATCTATTTTTATGGGCATCATTCAACCCCCCTCTTTAACAAGTGACGACTTTGACATTTATTAGAGTATCTTAGAGGCAAGAGACTGGCTCGAAGAAGGAGCTAGTTTTTTAATGTTCCTGCAAAGAAATGTCAGTAGCATAAGCATGCTTAGAGAAAGAAGAGTTTACTTCATGGTTGTATGGAGCTGGTTAGTGTCTGCCAAAAAGAGGGCTTAAGGTGCCTACTGGAAGGCATGGTTTATTCCTTGAGGTCTATGTCGAGTGGGGCCTCGTCTTCCTATTCCTCGCATTTTTCACCAAGGACATTATGCTTGTTCTTCCTAGCCTCCTCCAAGTTAATGTATTTTTCATCTTGGGCTAGGAAATTGTAAAAATTGAGAGGGACCTTTTTGGCCAAGGACTTAAAGAATCCCCTATCTTGCAATCCCTGCAAAAAAAAAAAAACAAAAAAAAAAAACACAGGTTTGTACATCATGTTAGAATAGCTGACCAGGAAGCCAATTGGATTGATTGTTTTCTATTTGTCAATCTTTATCAAAATAATATTGTAATGAAGAATATAGTAAGTGCTCATCAGTCTGGCATTGTATTTTATTGTGCTTACTCTTCATGTTGAACGGTGTTTTCAATATCACAATAAAATGCCCATAGACCAAAGGTTAAATTTGTGGAATTAGGTTGCGTATAAGTTTGGTAGCTATGAGACCAACTTCTAAGGTCGATTTGAAATGTTCTAAGTTGAGGACCTTGGAACAAGGCATCGAGAGTCCTATAAAGACTTACACTGAATATTGCAGCTGTGTTTCATCGGCAGGAGAAGTAGGTCGTCTATGCAATTTTACTGGGTTAGTTGGCAAGGCAGTCGACTGATTGAACTTACTCGTAAGAATTATCATATGAAAGACTTCAGGACTTTATCAGTATGACTGAAATTCCTGATTCCGATATTAGGGGATTAATCCTTGGATTTAAGGAATCATGCAGTCATGTGTATACGAAAATTTTATCTTGGATCTGGCGAGTGGTAACTTATCGTGTAATATGGTCATCATAAAGCCTCGTCCAGTGTTGTAGAAGAACGTAGCAAGAATGGTGGATTCCAATAAAGAATCTGACCCCTGTCAATATTGTGACAACGGGATCTCCCATGTGCTCTAAGATGGTTTAGACTCTTTAAGTCTATGGCCATATCGATTAATTGAGTAGGAAGGGATCTCCTACGACGATCAGTAGGGTAAACACATCTCGAATACGAAGCATAGATACGTAGTTTAGGATGGGAACCGACCCTTAATTTCATGTCCAGACCAAGGGTGGGAGACGGTTGACAGTAGGACCGTATTTGTATGGTACTCGGAGCATAAATGTTCAAGCCACTATTCACCTAGTCTCTAGTGCCATAGACTGTTGATAGACAACCACGTATAGTAATGGGGTATTTCTAGTTATATTAATTGAAAAAAATAATCAACTCAGTTTAATTGATTGTGTGGTAACACGCTCAAGTTTAGTTGAGGGTGAGCCGAAAGAGTCACACACAAATCACCGGAAAGTGATGGAATTAATTTAAAAGTAATTCCAAAAAAGGAGTCATCCATTAGATGGATGATCCAAACTTAGTTACTTAAATTAATTGAATTTTGGATTTGACCTTTAAATTAATTGGATTAATTTATTAGGTTTGGACTAGTTATTAGTGAGTTGGATTTATTAATTATTTAGTAGATGAACTTGACTAATTAGTGGATTGAATTTATTAATTAGAATTGACTAAAAATAATTAGTTGGACTAATTATGGTTGATTTGGCTTAATTAATTAAGTGTGCTGGACTCATTAAATTATTTAAGTTCATTTTGGACTTGTGAATTGGATTAATATTCCTTAGGACTTTCTTTGTTGGATGTTTAATTAAATAATAAGCCCCCACAGAATCAGTAATTGGCTCAATTTAACTTATTCGGAAAAATTAATTGAATTCGATCTGAATGCACCAAGTCTAGTCCATGTTCACCTTGTCTAGGTCAATTTAGAGAGTAAACATAGCTGCTAGGGTTTAATTTGAGGGTGAAAATTCGAATTTAAGAGGTGGTAAAGGAGTCTTGAGATGTTGGTGGAGATAGGGAGGTGATCTAGTTGACTAGGTCTTTTGCTTTTTTTTTTTTTTTTGCTCCCAACTTCATAATAACCAATGTTTTCAAACCCAAATCGGACCAGCCAGTCCGATCGGGGATCGGAGCAATGGCCGATGCAGTCATGTGGATGCAAATCAAGATGGTCAAACTCAATGAGAACCAGTCAAAATCTATTAAAATCGGCCCAAATCGGACCCATTTAATTCATCTTTTTTTTAAAAAAAAAAAAAAGAGAAGAAGGTGTGTTCAGTTTTGGACACCATGTTCTTCAGCGAGATGCCAGAGTTTCTAAAGACTGATAGAGGTTTGTGTTGTGTTGGTCTTGGAGATTGAAGGGAACTATTGGGATATATGGGAATTTGGGAAAGAAGAAGATGTGTGGTGGGGTGAAAGAAACAAGAAGTTCGGTAAGAGGAGGATAAGACCCATTTCAAATGTGTGGTGGGGGAGTGAATAATTAAATTATTACTTTTAATTGTTAATTTTTTAGTTTTTATTTTTAAATTTTTTTTTAACAAAATTGATTGGTAGTTTATATCCTAGTTAAATACTTAATATTATTAATACTTATGGAGAATAAATTAGAACATACTATCTATTATTGTTATAAATTATATTTATTTTACAATTATCTTTTTATAAATTTTTTAATTTATTTTTCTGTGTTTCTTATTATATTTTGTTAACGAATTATTATTAAAATTAATTGAATGGAATGCATTTTAAAATTTTTAAACTTTTTTATTTGAATGTATTTTGCCTTTTAGCTTAATTAGTATATTATGTGTTTACATAATATATCACTATAAAAAAAAACAGGATTTGGCACGGTCGGCAAGACCGTTCCAAAGTCCGTTCCATATTGGAACGAAAATTAGCACTTGTAAGGAACGGATTGTGAGTGATGACGTCATGATCCTCATTTTTTTTGGTATTGATTGGGGACGGTCCAACCATTTCACGATGTGTCCCAAAATAACTGTTACAACCTTCGCTCCTAATCCCAGTTTGAATTTGTAACATTAAATAATTGGAACTCAAATTATTAAAATTAAGGATGGTCGGTTGCTGACTGTTCCTATATGTGAGGCAATTCATGTCCAAAAAATTACAGTTAGTAAATATATTCCAAAATAAGGTACAATCTGGAACGGTTTGCCAAAAATCATTGCTAAATATCAATTTTTCTAAAAACGGTATGTGTTACAATGGTCGTGATTAAATGAGCGACAAGTTGGAACGGTTTCTTTGTTTTATTGATAGTGTATTATTGAGATCGTTCCAACCAAAGTACAACGGATATAAATTAACGATACAAAATCGTGCCTAATTGAGGTACTAAGACTGTTACATATTGTAAATTAACGACTATTTTTGTGTTCCAGTGCCCGTTCCAAATTTTTCTATATATATGTTCCTCTCTTTCCATTTAATCTCACCATCTTCTTCCATTCTTCCTATATTATCTCTATTTCTTCAATCTCTCTCAATATTTTTTGATCTCTCACTATCCCACTAATATTTTTATACTCTCGTTCGTCAATCTCTTTGAAATTTTCGTTGATATTTGAAGTTATTTTGATCAGGTAACAACTTTAACTCTTTATTTGTAATTTTTTTTATATTTCTTGGAGCTTTGTCAATTAAATTTAATGTTATAATATATATATATATATGTGTGTGTGTGTGTGTGTGTGTGTGCGTGTGCGTGAAAGACTTATCATATTAAGACAATTAAGGAGATGGATGTATGAGAAGAACCTACCGAATAGGGCGGGTTTTACTCCTGAGTTTGAGGGTGGTGTTACTACATTTGTAGAATGGGTCAACTCTCAACATGCATATATGGATGGTGAGAAATTAAGTATCCTTGTTAGAAGTGCAAAAATAAAGTTTTCAGAACCCCAGAAGAGGTAACTTTTGACTTGTATATGAAAGGTTTTATGTCGTAGTATCATAATTGGGCTTCACATGGTGAAGAGAGGGTGCAGGAGTACTATGAGGCCGTCATCCCCCCCTTTGCAGGAGGGGCAAACTCCCACTGCTCCTGTGGAGAAGGGTACCAGTACGCACTAGGTGATGCGGCATAAATGGATTAGGCGCAGAGGATGGTTTCCAATGCCGTTGGGCCAGGTTTCTGGTCGTCTAATTATAACCAGGATGGTGCACCTGATGATGGTACGAGGGGCCTAGTTCATATTACGGCGGCCCCCCCATGATTGTGTTCGGGCTGATAGATCGGTTTCATAAAATCGTGCATGATTATGTGGTGTGGAACGGTCGCACTCAATCTCAATTGGGTATTGTTGTTGAGTTGGTGAATATCAAGACCGAGGGCCATATTCCTAAACATATATATGATCGCATATCGCAGTGGGCTGATCATATATTGTCCCGCGACCACACCCTGTCCCTGGTTTACTATAATATGAAGAAGTTAATAAAAGACTTAGGTTTACCTATGGAGAAGATTAATGCGTGTAAGAATGATTGTATGGTGTACCAGAAGGACAATATTGATCTGGACTACACCAAGTTCTAAGGAGAAACTAGATACAAGCCGACCAGGGAGTGAAATCCTAACCGCAAGAAGACCCCGTATGCCATTCTTAAGTACCTGCCGCTTACCCCTCAACTGTAGAGGTTGTATGCTTCAGAAGCGACTGCCGAACAAATTATGTGGCATGCCAACCACCAGATAGAGGAGGGATCCATGTGCCATTCGTCTGATGCAGAGGCATGGAGGTATTTTGACCAGAGATATCCCGATTTTGCTGTGGAGCCCCCTAATGTTAGATTGGGTTTGTGAATGAATAGGTTCACACCGCACGAGCAGTACGATTGTATGTATTCTTGTTAGCCCATTATACTTACAATGTATAATCTCCCACCAAGAACATGCATAAATTATGAGTATATGTTCCTGATGACAGTGTTCCCTGGCCCTTCGAATTTGAAATGTCTCATTGATGTTTACCTGGAGTGGTTGATTGAGGAGTTTCAGAATTTGTGGCATGTGGCTGTATTGACGTGCGACAGTGCAAAGACCGAGACATTCATGATGCGCGCCGCATTGATGTGGATAGTGAATAGACCTACCCGCTTATGGGATGGCTTTTAGATGGAGTACCGCTGGTGTTATGGGCTGTCCAGTTTGTATGAAAGACACGCGTGCATTCTATTTTTCGAATGGTAGAAAGACATGCTATTTTGACTGCCACGGACAATTCCTCCCCTCGGATCATCCGTACCATAGGAATAAGAAAGCATTCACTAAGAACCGAGTCGAGAGGAAGGTTGCACGCCAAGATTGACGGGAGAATAGGTCTCTGATTGGGTTGAAGAGTTTAGTCTTGTTGTTGAAGTGTTGTTGTCACTCCCAAACGGCTACCGTCACTAGCATAAATGGACAAAGAAAAACATTTTTTGAGAGCTTGAGTACTGATCGACGCATCTAATACGACACAATCTTACCATGCACATTGAGAAATATGTACTTGACAATATATTCAATATCGTGATGGATATAAAGGAAAAAACAAAGGACAATCTGAATGCACTGAAGGACCTGAAGATCATTTGTTACCGACCTGAGCTTGAGGTTGACGAAATGAGGCCGAACGTGATGCCCAAAGCCGTATATATCCTGACTAAGGAGTAGAAGAGGAGGAAATGTGAATGGATTACTCATCTTAAGTTTCCTGATGGTTACGCATTTAATTTGGCTCGTTGTATCGACATGAAGGAGCTGAGGTTGCACGACATGAAGAGCCATGATTGTCACGTATTCATGCAGAAGTTGATCCCAATTGCCATCCGTGAAATGCGTCATGAGCTTGCGTGGAGTGCGTTGACAAAGGTCAATCTTCTATTCCAGATTCTATGTTCGACGATACTAAATGTAAACAAGGTGCAAGAATTGGAAGATAGTGTCCCGACCATCTTGTGCAACCTCGAGAAAGTATTTTCGCCAGCTTTCTTTAACTCAATGGAGTACCTAAGTGTTCACCTACCATATGAAGTGCGCGTAGGAGGGTTTGTACAATACAGGTGGATGTATCCATTTGAGAGGTAAGTACACGAGTTATTGTAGTTTTTTGAATTAGTTGTAGTATCATATGAATTGTGTTAATCATCAGTGGTTTATTAGATTTCTACGAGACTTGAAAATCAAGGTGAAAAACAAAGCACACGCCGAGGCGTCAATTGTAGAGGCTTACTTTGTAGAAGAATTCGGTCTATTCAATTTTCACTACTTTGAGCCACAGATTCTTTGCAAATATAACAGACCATGTAGAAATGACGACCTCTCCATGAACGACACTCGTAGCCAACATTGTATTTTCAACTACCCTCACCGAGCTAGTGGTGCCTTAAAGAAGAGATGGCTCAGTAGATCAGGACGCCATATAATCGGGACGTACCTATTTACCAACTGTGAAATAGTCACGCCATACTACGAGTAATTGTAAACTTACCAATATAGTTTATTCACATTGTTATTTAAAACTTTTAACCTATGTATTGATACGTACAATCACAGTTCCTTCTTGAATGACCTTTTACGAGCACCACCATTCGGAGGACCCTATTATTGAGGAGCTAGTGGCTACTCAATTCAAGAATTGGTTCAAGTGTCGCGTAAATTATGTCTTATATATGAATTGTGCCTTTTGAATTGTTTTTATATTGAGAGTCTAAAGCATCTTAGAGCACATAGGAGATATTACTATCACATACTAACAGGGGATAGATCCTTTCTTGGAATCCACCATCCTCGCTACATACTCCAACTACACTGGACAAGGTTTATAGTGACCATACCTTGCGACACATTCATCTCTTGCTAGATCCAAGATACAGTCTTCGTATGCATGAGATTGTCATGATTCCTCAAGTCCGAGGACTAATCTTGTACTATCAAAATTAAGAAATTCAGTCATACTGACTAAGCCCTCAAGGCTTCCATATGATGATTCTTGTGAGTCAGTTCAACCAGTCCTACCTTACTAACCAACCCACTAAAATTACATAGACAACCTACGTATTCCACCGATGGAACAATGACATTGCAATACTTAATGCGAGTCTCTATAGGACGCTCGATGTCCTATCTTGACGTCCTCGACTGGAATGTTTCAAACCGACTCTTAGAAGTTGGTTTCGTAGCTGCCAACCTATGAGCAGCCCAACTCCACGGGTTTAACCATTCGGTTTGTGGGCATTTGTTATGACATTGAAATATCGTTCAATGTAAGTAGTAAAGAAAACAAACACATGAGTCAACGATGAACACTTATTCCATTCATCTGATCAATATTACTTTGATAAAGATTGACGGATAGGAAAACAACCAATCTAATTGGCTTTTTGGTCACTTATTCTAACACTAATAGCCTCCACCATGGGTCTCTATCCTTGGGTTTGCCTTCTTTATATTTTATTTTTAAGAAAATAAAAATCTCTCACCTCCTATCTACTCCCATTACATCATAAAATTAGAAACCCCAATCATAAGTTAGGGAGAGTACAAGAAAGAAGGGAGAAAGTAAGTCTTGTTATTTCTAGGCTAAAAATGAGAGAGATAAAGAAAATAAAAGACATACAGGATGCACTCAACATAAATTAAAACCATATACACGGGCCATAGGCTTTGTGTGTTAGAGTATGTGATCAGAAATCTAATCGAATCAGACTTTTGTAAACTATTTCTGACAATTTTGATCCATCACCATAGATTGCATTCTTTATATTTTATTTACAAAATAAATAAAAATCTCTCATCTCCTACTTACTCTCATTACATCATAAAATTAGAAACCCCAATCATAAGTTGCAGAGAGTACAAAAAAGGAGGGAGAAAGCAAGTCTTATTATTTTTAGGCTAAAAATGACAGAGATAAAGAAAATAAGAGGCATACAGACCCCATTCAACATAAATTAAAACCATATACATGGGCCATAGGCTTGGTGTGTATCGAATTGGACTTTTGTAAACTGTTTATGATAATTTTGATGTAATATTATATTTATATTTTTAAATAAAAGTAATATTCAATAATTGGCATTGTACTTTGTTGTGTCACTTATTTTGTTAATATCCTTAATTACATAACAAAACCTACAAACCAAACAGATAAGTAGAAGCGGATGGGTTGCGCATTGGTTAACAGTCATGAAACCAACTTCTGTAGACTGGTCTGAAACGTTCCAAGTCGAGGACCTCGAGACATGGTATCGAGTATCGTATAGAGACTTGCACTAAGTATTGTAACCATGTTCCATCAGTAGAAGACGTATATCGCCTATGCAGTTTTAGTGGGTTGGTTAGCAAGATAGTCGACTGATTGAACTGACTCGTAAGAATCCTTAAATGGAAGCCTCCTAAGGCTTGGTCGGTATGATTGGGATTCCAGACTCTGATAGTACGAGATTAATCCTCAAACTTGAGAAACCATGGCAGTCACATACACATGATGGTTGTAGCTTAGATTTTGCGAGCGATGTCTGTGTTAAAGATACAGACGTTAGAAGCCTTATCTAGTATAGTCAGAGTGTGTAGTTAGGATGGTGTGTCCCAAAACAAAATTCATCCCCTGTCAGTATCGTGACAGTAGCATCTCCTATACACTATAAGTCATATTTTCCCAAAAATCTGTGGCCATAATGACTAAATAAGTGGGTAGGTTTCTATGACAATTCAGTAGGGTAAACGGGTGGTCTCGAGTTATTGAGTATATGCCTAGTTTAGGGTGGGAATCGATCCCCATTTTAATGTCCTAGACTAAGATCGATAATCGGTAGATGGAAGGACCTTAGCCATATGAATTCGGTTGCCTGAATGTTCATTTATATGTTGGAATGGGTGACCACAAACCAATTGGATTGGCTGTTTTTCATTCGACAATCTTTATTAAATATTATTAGATTGGTGAATATGGTAAGAATTCATCAAGATGGCAATATGTTTCGTTGTGCTTACCACTGATATTGAACGGGGTTTCAATATCACAACAAAATGCCCACGGATCGAAAGGTTAACCCGTGGAGTTGGGCTGCGCATAAGTTTGGCAGCTATGAAACCAACTCCTAAGGATCGGTCTGGAACGTTCCAAGTCGAGGACCTCGAGATTGGGCATCGAGGATCCTATGGAGACTTGCACTAAGTACTGCAGCTGTGTTTCGTCGGCAGGAGGTCGTCTGTGCAGTTTTAGTTGGTTAGTTGGCAAGGTAGTCAACTGACTGAAGTGACTGGTGGGAATCGTCATATGGAAGCCTCTTAAGGCTTGGTCGGTATGACTGGGATTCTCGGTTCCGATAGTACGAGAATTAGTCCTCTAACTTGAGGAATCATGGCTGTCATGTGCATACGAAGACTATATCTTGGATATGGCGAGCGGTGGCTGTGTCATGAGGTATGATCATCATAAGCCTTATCCAGTGCACTCGGAGTATGTAGCGAGAACGGTGGATTCCAAGAGAGGATTGTCCCCTGTCATTATATGACAGAGAATTCTCCTATGCACCTTGAGATGGTTTAGACTCTAAAAGTCTTTGGCCAAAGCGATTGATCGATCAGAGATAGGTTTCCTAGATCGGATCAGTAGAGTAAACGCATCTCGAGTGTTAAGCATAGTTGCCTAGTCAAGGATGGAAACCGATACCCAATTCCATGCCCTAGACTAAGGCCAGGAGACGGTTGACAGTAGGGCCGTACTCGTATGGATTCGAAGCCTAAATGTTCACGCCATGGACTGTTGCTAAACAACCACCCATAGTAACGGGCCATTTTTGGTTATGGGATAATCAGAAATAATTAATTAAATTAGATTTAATTAATTGTGTTGGTCACACATGCCCAAGTCTAGCTGAAGGGTGAACCTAAAGAGTCACACCCTACCACTATAGTGGAATAGAATTAATTTGGAATTAATTCTAGAAAAGTCAGATTAATTTAATTGGATTAAATTAATCTTTGGAGAGAATAAATGATTGGATCATTTATTTATACCAATCCATTGGATGAATGACTTGAAATTAAATTAATTGGATTAATTAGAATTTCAAGTTAGCTAGTAAAATTAATTGGATTCATTTTATTGGGCTTGGTCCAATTTATAAATTGGATTTATAAATTGAAAGAGAGAGCATGGGCTTGGATCTTTTAATCAAGGAGTTTAATGTTGGGCTTATGATTAAATTAGATTTAATATAAGTCCATAAGACGTAGGCTTGATCCTATCGAGCCCGATTCATTAAACACAAGCCCAAGGCCTTGGTTGGACCTTGGCTAAGTCAAGGAAGACAATTTTGGAAGGTTCTTTGGCTGATTTTTTAGGCAAAATTCGTGCTTAAGGGTGGCTAGGGTTAGGATGGTTGTTTTGGAGCCTAACTAGGTTAGGACTCCTAGTATGTGTATGACTAGGTCATATATATACCTTCATTAAACCCTAGCCACACACACAACACATACTAGCCTCTCAAAATCTCACAAATTTCGTGCCTCTCTCTCTCTCCCATGTTCTCCATATCAGTTTTTCATTTGGTCTTAGAGATCAAAGGAAAAATGAAAGAGAGATCAAAACACGTTAATTCATAGCGATTGTTTTGATCTCCATCTCTTCTGTGGAGATTTTGCTAGCACGAAATCTCCACATCCTTTAGTGGTGGTGTGTCATTCTTGGGAGGATCTCAAGATCGAGGTCTCTTCGTGGATGGATCCTGAAACGAAAACGGAGAGGAGACAACGCTTGTAGCCGTACGAGAAAAACGACAAAGGTAAAACTCCATTTATGGTTTTCACTCCTTGTTTTTTTTCATGATTTCTTGGCCTATGTTTTATATTTAATACATCGAACGCCCGGGAAAGATTAAGGGTACACCCCTTGATCAGAATTAATTTCGTTAATTATCACTTGTTTTACCGATTTCCGATTTTTCGCGCTTCCGCCGCGCTTCCCGAGCCGATCCGCTTCCTTCATTATGTTCACCTGGTCTTTAATGCCATGGATTATTGTTAGATGACCACCCATGGTAACGGGCTATTTTTGGTTATGGGATAATAAGAAATAATTTATTTTATTTTATTTACTTTAATTAATAGTGTGGGGAATACGCCCAAATCTACTTGAGAGAGTGAATCTAAAGAGTCACACCTACCACTATAAGGGGATGTAATTAATTTTCAACAAAGTCGGATTAATTTAATTGGATTAAATTAATTCTCAGAGAAAAAAATGATTGGATCATTTATTTAGATCAATCCATTGGGTGGATGACTTGAAATTTAATTAATTGGATTAATTAGAATTTTTAAATTAGCCATTAAAAATAATTGGATTAATTTAATTTGGTTTTGGTCTAATTTATGAATTGAATTCATAAATTGATGGGGAGATGAAAAGGCTTCAATCTCTTAATTAGATCAAGGGATTTTAATTTTAATATTGGGCTCGCAATTAAATTAGATTTAATTATAAAATGTGGACTTGATTTAATTTTAATTAATCAAGTTTGGTCTATTAAAATGCAAGTCCAAGGCCTTGGTTGGACCTTGGCTAGCTTTAGGAGGAGCCGAACCCCTCCTTAGAAGTGTGTTTGGCCAAGTTTGGTGCACCCTATGGCACCAAACTCGGCCACAAGGTGGCTTAGAGGTGATTTTTGGTTGTAGGAGTCTTGCTAGGTCAAGACTTCTTGCTATACTATGACTAGGTCATGTTTATAGCTTCTAAAAAACCCTCATAATCGATCTCTAGCAACAGCAACACACACGTACTCGTTTTTCACTTTGTCTCCTCTCCAAAAACTCTCTAAAGATCTTAGAGATCGAGAGATAATTCGAGATCAAATGCTAATCAATAACGTTTTTTATTCTTGTTCTTCTGTGGTATTTTTTCTTGTACGAAATCACGACATCCTTTTAGTGGTGGTGTGTCAGTCTTTAAAGGATCTCTGAATCAAGATCTTGGATAAAAAAATAAATGAAATCAACACTTGTAGCCAAACGAGGAAACAACAAGGGTAAATTCCTCATTAGAATTTTCGCCACTCGTTACTTGTTTTCTCTTGATTCATGGCCTGCCATTATTTTATTTTACACCGAATGCTTGGGAAAAGATAAAGGATATATCCCTTGATCGGGAATTCTTGTGCTTTATTGGTTGATTTTTTTTTTCATTTTTTCGCTCTTCCGCGGTGCTTTCGAGTATGAAGTAAACATGGCTAGTCAAGGATGAGAACCAACACTCAATTTCATGCCCTGGATAAAGGTCGAAAGATGGCTGATAGCAGTATCGTACTCGTATGAAACTCGAAGTCTAAATATTAATGCATAATCACCAAGTCTCTAGTGTCATGGATTATTGCTAGACGACCACCCATGGTAGTGGACTATTTTGGTTATCGGGTATAAAATATAAATAATTAATTGGATTAATTAATTTTGTTGGTCACACGCACTCAAGTCTAGGTAAGAGTGAATCTAAAGAGTCACACTCTAATCACCGCCATGTGATTAAAATTAATTTAGAATTAATTCTAAGGGATGGAGATTAATTTATTTGGATTAAATTAATTTCTTGGAGAGAGAATCAATGACTGGATCATTTATATAAAAAACATAGGTTGGATTTTTCCTCAAAGATTAGTTAATTGGATTAACTCAATTAATGAGTTTCGGGTTTTAGGCCTTTGAATTTAATTGAATTAATTTAGTTGGGTTTGATTTGATTTATGGATTGGATTCAAAAATGAAATGAAAAAATGGGCTTGGATTGTTTAATTGGATTAAAGTACATAAAGTGATCGATTTAAAATTAATTTTAATTTAATTTATGTCCATTGGATATGGGCTTGATCTATGAGATAAGTAGTCTCCGCTTTTACTGGTTTTGCTGTGAGGGAGGAAAGATAAGATCCCAACAATAGTTGATTCTAGCTAGTCATCTTCAATTTCAGTAAGAGTTCGTGAGTGACTCTAAAATCAAAACCTCCTGGGGGACCTTTGAAGGACAGTTGCAATAAGCATTCGTTTGGTTCAAATGAGTGAAAAAGAAAAATGGAAGGGGGAGGGGAAGTGAAAGTGAAGGGTCTCACGAGGCGCCTTCCGCAATGCGGGAAAGGCCTGCGTGCCTCTTATTTCCTTTTTCTCTTCGTTTTTAGCCTAATATGTTTACGGCTTGTTTTATCCTTATTAGTGTACTCCCCCCAACTGACAATTGAGGTTTCTTTTTAAGTTGTAATGAGAGTAGAATAAGTGGACAGGTTTTACCTTTATTTTATTTTTAAATAATTGTAAATAGCAAGCCCAGACGATGGAGGCCCATGGAGGAGGCCATAGGTTAGCCCACGGAGATCCATGGATAAGAGGCCTGAAGGACGGAGCCCACGAAGGAAAAGAAGAAATAAAGAGAGATTACAAGGCCCATAATGTGTTAATGGCTTAAATATCTTGTAATAATGTAGGCCTACCCTTAGACTGACCATAGATCCACTGTGGGCTCAATGGGTAGCATAGGTTTTGGGCTTGTGATCATCCAGGCGTGCTAGGCTCTTATTTTGCATGCGATGCGTTTTATTTGAATGTATTATATATATTGGATATATTTTCATGCAAGATATTAATATGTGATGAGGTCTAGTCAACTATTAAAATGCACTCTCACTTAGTTGGACCAAGTTTTTTTTTTAATTTAAGAAGATCTCCACACAAACAGTTGAAAGCAAGTTTCTATACAGCCTAATGAATGCTTAATTTAGGTTTCCAGCTCAAACATAATAATATCTCACTACTAAAATCCATGTAATTTCCCAGCAACTCAGCTGGTTCATCCACAATCAAATTTGCCAAAAGCTGGCAAATATGTAAAAGAACTTGGAGATCAAGAGCAACTCTCTTTCAACCAATATATATTGTTTTCCAGGGTGGTCCCGATTCCAAAAACTGATTTTAAAATCAGTAACCAATGTTAGCCTAATCTCGCTTCTCGTAGTAGTACCTCTTCAACAAATTTAATCAAAATGGTTGTCCTTGGTCTCTGTTGCCCATCCACAGGTACAAAATGAGCTGTTACAACAGCTGGAAAACCTGCATTATCCAAGACTCCCTTCACAATTCCAGCAACAAATGCTCCACAGTTGAAGGCACCCATATCTTTGGGTATTGAGATAAATCTGTTGACAAGAAGTTCCTTCTCACTATTCATGTACTCATCCTCGTGCTCAGTACCTTTTTCAAGTGAGTCCGCCACCTTTCCAAACAAGACCTTCCACACCGTGCTGTGTATGAAAGATAAGATACCCAATAGTCTTGTCTCCCTTCTGTTACCCTTCTCCCTGTGACAAAGAAGTTCCAGAACCCTAGCTCCAACAGCGTAGCCAGCATCCTCTAACCTTCTTTCCAGCTCTGCTATGTTATCGACTTGCGTCTGATTGTACTGAACAAGCTCGGAAAACAAAAACGCAAATGCGCTCAAACTCACCTTTTGTTTTCCTTTGCTGAGGGTCTGTCGAGCACATTTGTGTATTGCTTGATTTTACCAACTCCTATCATTCTCCCTACCCCTTCTCTCTCAAATCTAATTTCGTTGTTCGACTCTTGGTTGGACCAAGTTAATAATATTAGACCATTAAAAATGGAAATAAAAACCATGACTTGTTTTTCCATACATTCCATCCACAGCAATGTAGTGAGGAAGCCAATTTCACCCATACGTGTTCCCACGAGTCGTGGCACGTGTGGACTGAAATGAAGCTGCACTGTTACTGTGAACAAAGTGAATACACACCTATTTCCCTATCTCACGAGTCATGGGGGGCGATAGTGTGTGCTATGATTCGGTTGATGGATTAGGACTAATGCTAAGTGATGTAATTTCCATGCCTTCCATCCACAGTAATGTAGTGAGAAAGCTGATTTTAGCCACACGTGATCTCATGAGTTGTGGCACATTTGGACTGAAATAAAGTTGCACTATTATTGTGAATGAAAAGACTACACTTCTATTTTCCTGTCTCACGAGTCGTGGGGGGCGATAGTTTGCAGTATGATTCGATTGATGGGTCAGTCTAACACCAAGTAACATGATTTGCTTGGAGTCCTCATGATCACGTGAAAAGATGAGGCAAAATATATTGTGGATCTCGTAGGACGAGAATGGTGTTGGATACCTCCCACAAGGCTATTTCTATGTGAATCGTAAAAGTGGGGCATGGAGAATTTCGCTTGTGGACCTCAAGCCCACTAGGAAAATGGCTTTCCCGAAACCCCATTTGAGAGTGATGGGCTTTCGCAGAAATAGTGGGAAGGTTAGTGACTGAAGTCCAAGTCCTTAACTAGAACCTAATATTATAATAATTTGCTTCTTTTTCTGTTTATTGTAAATCTCTAAGAATCCATTTAACTATACTTGAGGCTAATATTTAATGGAACAAACTTTCTGATTGACTGAGAAATCTGAGGATGGTCCTCGATTTTAAGAACCAGACTTACGTTCTGGATAAGTCTCTACCTCGGACTTTGCCGGAAGGGTTCCTGCCCGAAGAACGTTTGACGTTCAAAATGTTTACTCAGTGGCATGAGAACAACCGAAAAGTACACAGTATCGTACTGGGCTCAATGAGTAACGAGATCCAGAAACAGTACGAAATGCATGAGGACGTCTTGTCGATAATGCATTGCATGAAAAGAACTTTATGCGGTACTGGAATGGCATATTAGATATGCCGTGATGAAGGCATTCTTTGACATGATAATGATTAAGGGATCATCCGTATGTGAGCATGGAGTGATGATGCTTTCCCTAGTGGAGAAGCTCAAAGACTTCCAGGCTGATTTCAAGGAGGAAGAAACGTACGTTGACTTGATTCTATAATCACTATCTCTCTCCCTTGATCAATTTACTATCAGCTATAATATGAATGGGCTTGAGAAAAGCCTTCATGAGTTCATTAATATATTGGTCAAGTACGAGGCAACGATTGAAAAATCTGCACCGACGGTACTAGTGGGAGAGGCTTCAACCTCTAAAGCGAAGGGCAAGGTTGCCGGACGCGAGAAGAGGAAGAAGGGTAAGATGTTTTCTACTACTGCTAGCACCTCAAGTGTTCCTGTTACACCGCTAGGCGGGGTAAAGGAAAGAGGAAGAGAGTTCATCAGTCAAGGATTTCGAATGATGTTTGCATTTATTGCCGAGAGAATGGCCATTAGAAGAGGGAGTGTCCTAAACTCCTCTCCAATAAAGATATAATCTTTAATTGAGTATTAACATAATCACCATTCTACTCTTGGTATTGGATACCAACGAATTCATAATTTGTAAATGGTTTGCAGATGGTGATGAGGAGTAGAAAAGCCGAAAAAAAGGTCCTAAGGCTTAGCGATAGCGGGGTTGTTGCTATAAAAGACTAGGGCCTTAGTTAGGCTTAATGGTGATCATGTTAGGATAGTATCTATGTAACCTAGCATGATCAAAATAATATTTTCAATTATTGTTGGACAATTTTGATTACATATTTTGATCAATAAAGTCTCTTATTTGACATTGAATGGATTCATGTCTGCTGGGTGAAACGTATACTATTTCATAATTGGATTATGAATACCCAAATAAGGAATAAAATGATAATCAAAGAACCCAAGCTTACAGTCCTGGTAGGTCAATCTATTCTAGTTGAGGAAGAGAGAGATTGATGGATTCAAATAGCACTAGAAATAGGCGATTTGGATCTATTAACTTTCAAAAACCTTACTAAGAAGGAGAAAGACCGCAAAAGCTCTTTTGTGGGACAAAATGAGTTTACCAGTTACATGTTGGATTGGATTCAGTGTGATATCTGTGAGTTACTAAAATACACAAGATCGATGAGGTTCAAAGAATTAGACTCGGAGTGGTGAACCAACATGATCACCTTTCGATTGAATCGAGAGGGTGTGTATTTAGTGGGAGTTCTTTATGAGAATATGATTCTCACTCGATGAAGTTCTTCCTGAAAGGACCACGGTTGACCGGTCTCTGATAAGGAAGAAATCGAACTAAGTTGGACTTTGTTTGGTATTTAACTGAAACAAATTGCCCATTATTGTATGATGAAACTCTCGTCCTACAAAAAGTACTTGAGTTAATAGGATGGTCCTATACACGTCAAGGAAATAGTGGGAGTAACTTTTCATATAACTTCTCAAATGCATCATTCGTAATCAACTACATCTCTAACTGACCATATTCTAGTCCTTATTTGACCATGGGAATTGGATTTTAATCCAAAAAGATATAAGGAGGAGCGATGTTGGACATCATTGGAATCAATGGCTTGGAGCCTAAAGATTAACTAAGAAGTTCAAACTAGGTTTGAGACTTCGTAAAACTGGAATATTCATTTTTATCTAAAGATCATACTAGGTATGATTTGATAAAATGAGCCCAACGTCAGTGGGAGTTGGTGTGAGTTCCAACGTGTTTAGTGTATAAACGTCTTTCCCATTTGGAATGAGGTTAAGATGTTTGAGAAACACTAAGACACATATAAAGTTGTTCACAAAATTCTCCATAAAAGGAATTAGATTCCTACATTAGGGTCGAGCTATTCAAAACTCAGTCATGGTTGACTGATGAAAAAGCTCAAATGTCTTGGACATTCCCTACGTCTGAGTCGAAGACAGCATGAAAGTATTGGTTTGGTGTGTTGGACCTGATATTGTGTATGCTTAGGGCATGACACAACGTATATTGGAAATACACCAATTGGCGATAGACAGTTGTTAAGAACAGTCTTTAATACCTGAATAAGGATTAAAGAAGTGTGTCTGACACACGATGTGTGGAGAGTTAATTCTGGAAGGCTAAAGCGATACTAGCTTCCAGACTCATGTCAATAATGGTTAAGTCCTCAAAGTATAATCAAGTTCGGACTTGATGGCAGGCATGTTAGCTTGGAGGGATTTCAAGCAGATGCCCCATCTTAAAAGTTGAATGTGGGGCGACTTTAACAAGTTAGTCTAGGAAAGTGGTTTGGATCGAAAAATAACATCCATTAGATGGATGTGGTGCCTAGCACAGCCGAGCCAGTTGTAGCCTTAGAGGCGAATGACAAGGCTAGGGTAAGAGCCTTATGGGCCCGAGAGCTCATCACAAGATCCGCGAAAATTCTTAGATAACAACCATCTACAGGCAGCGATGGTGAAAGAAAATACACGGTTGGACTGTATAGATCCAGCAGAAAATAAAGTAGACCCACGAAACCAAGTCGGTATCGTAGATTGCTAATGCTCAGAAGGTTCTGAGCGACATGGGTAATTGGCTTAATGGTCAAGTGGGAGATTGTTGGAATGGGTGACCAAAAGCCAATTGGATTGGCTGTTTTCCATTCGACAATCTTTATCAAATATTATTAGATTGATGAATACGGTAAGAATTCATCAAGATGACAATATGTTTCGTTGAGCTTACCACTAATATTAAACGAGGTTTTCACAAAGAAATGCCCACGGATCGAAAGGTTAACCCATGGAGTTAGGCTGCGCATAAGTTTGGCAGCTATGAAACCAACTCCTAAGGGTTGGTCTGGAACATTCCAAGTCGAGGACCTCGAGATTGGGTATCGAGGATCCTATGGAGATTTGCACTAAGTACTGCAGTCGTGTTTCATCGGCAGGAGACGTAGGTCGTCCATGCAGTTTTAGTGGGTTGGTTGGCCAGGTAGTCAACTGACTGAAGTGTCTCACGGGATTCATCATATGGAAGCCTCTTAAGGCTTGATCGGTATGACTGGATTCCCGGTTCCTGTAGTACGAGAATTAGTCCTCTGACTTGAGGAATCATAGCAGTCCCGTGCATACGAAGACTGTATCTTGGATATAGCAAGCGGTGGCTGTGTCATGAGGCATGGTCATCATAAGCCTTATCCAGTGCACTCGGAGTATGTAGCGAGGACGGTGGATTCAAAGAGAGGATCTGTCCCCTGTTATTATATGACAGAGAGTTCTCCCATGCACCTTGAGATGGTTTAGACTCTAAAAATCTTTGGCCAAAGCGATTGATCGATCAGGAATATGTTCCTAGATTGGATTAGTAGAGTAAACACATCTGGAGTGTTAAGCATAGTTGCCTAGTTAAGGATGGGAACCGACACACAATTCCATGCCCTACACTAAGGCCGGGAGACAGTTGACAATAGGACCGTACTGGTATGGATTCGGAGCCTAAATGTTCACGCCAACATTCACCTAGTCTCTGGTGCCATGGACTGTAGCTAGATAACCACCCATGGTAACGGGCCATTTCTGGTTATGGGATAATCGAAAATAATTAATTAAATTAGATTTAATTAATTATGTTGGTCACACATGCCCAAGTCTAGCTGAGGGTGAACTTAAAGAGTCACACCCTACCACTATAGTGGGATAGAATTAATATGGAATTAATTCTAGAAGAGTCGGATTAATTTAATTGGATTAAATTAATTTTTGGAGAGAATGAATGATTGGATCATTTATGTAGACCAATCCATTGGATGGATGACTTGAAATTTAATTAATTGGATTAATTAAAATTTCAAGTTAGCTAATAAAATTAATTGGATTAATTTTATTGGGCTTGGTCCAATTTATAAATTGGATTTGTAAATTGAAAGAGAGAGCATGGGTTTGGATCTTTTAAGTAGATTAAAGATAAGGAGTTTAATGTTGGGCTTATGATTAAATTAGATTTATAAGTCCATAAGACGTGGGCTTGATCTTATCGAGCCCGGTTCATTAAATACAAGCCCAAGGCCTCGGTTGGACCTTGGCTAAGTCAAGGAGAACAATTTTGGAAGGTTCTTTGGCTTATTTAGAAGGCAAAATTCGTGCTTAAGGGGTGGCTACGGTTAGGATGGTTGCTTTGGAGCCCAACTAGGTTAGGACTCCTAGTATGTGTATGACTAGGTCATATATATACCTTCATTAAATTCTAGCCACACACACAACACATACTAGCCTCTCAAAACCTCACAAATTCGTGCCCCTCTCTCTCTCCCATTTTCTTTATATCAGTTTTTTCATTTGGTCTTAGAGATCAAAGGAAAAATGACAGAGAGATCAAAACACGTTAATTCATAGCGATTGTTTTGATCTCCATTTCTTCTGTGGAGATTTTTCTAGCACGAAATCTCCAGATTCTTTATTGGTGGTGTGTCATTCTTGGGAGGATCTCAAGATCGAGGTCTCATCGTGGACGGATCCAGGAACGAAAATGGAGATGAGACAACGCCTGCAGCCGTACGAGAAAAACGATAAAGGTAAAACTCCATTTATGGTTTTCACTCCTTGTTTTTCTCGTGATTTCTTAGCCTATCGTTTTATATTTAATACATCGAACGCTCGGGAAAGATCAAGGGTACACCCCTGATCATAATTAATTTCGTTAATTATCGCTTGTTTTATCGATTTTTTATTTTTTGCGCTTCCGCCGCTCTTCCCGGGCCGATCCACTTCCTTCATCATCGTCATACTCAAATAGTACAAAGCATTCTCACTTCCTTCATCATTTTTCTAAGCAAGTAAGATTCCCATAGAACGCTCTTGAGTGGCAACAAAAAGAATTAAAGGGCGCCCAGGAACCGGTGCAACCAAGACTGGAGGCTTCATTAAGTAGGATTTTATGCTTTTAAATGCTTTGTCACAAGTTTCATTCCACTGAAATGGTACATCTTTCTTTAGAGATATGTTAGCTTTCCTCGCAAACTCTAGAGCTCGTGAATGTTTCGAGGTTCTGGCATTCTCAATGAATCCAAGAAATTTTCCAGACGTAACTCCAAAGGCACATTTAAGAAGGTTCATCTTTTGCTGATATCTCCTTAAACGTTCAAAAAACTTCCTCAAGTCATGAAGATGATCCTCTCAGTTCTTTGACTTCAAAACCAAATCATCAACATAGCATTTAACATTTTTGTGAAGCATGTCATCGAAGATCCTTTGCGTTGCCCTTTGGTATGTAGCGCCGGTGTTCTTTAGCCCGAAATACATAACTTTGTAGCAATATATACCTTTAGGAGTGTGAAATGCTGTCAATTCTTCATCCGCAAGTGCCATACGTATTTGGTTGTATCTGGATGATCCATCCATGAAGGATAAAGTTTCATGACCCGTAGTGGAGCTCAACAATTGATTACGGGAAGCCATCTTTAGGACATGCATTATATAGGTCTCTGAAATCAATGCACACTCAAATTTGCTCATTCTTCTTTCTTACACGAACAATGTTGGAAATCCATGTGGAAATAGTTGACCTCTTGGATGAAACCAACTTCAATGAGTTTGTTCACTTCACCTTCAATCAACGGGATTAACTCACGTCGAAATCTATGTTGGCTTTGTTTGATAGGGCGAGCTTCTTTCTTTACTGACAAATGGTGCACAACTATCTTTGGGTCTAACCGGGGCATTTGTTTATAGGACCATGCAAATACATCTTTAAATTCATGGAGTAATGCAATATAAGTTTCCTCTTCTTCCTGAGTTAGTGAGGCACTTGCCTAAATTAACTTTTTTCAATTCATTGATGTGGCTTTAACACCCTCCTCACGTTCTACGGGAGCATCTTCAATGTCTTCTTCTTTGACCTCACCATCTTCAATTAAGGTGATGTAGTAAGTTTACGCAATATCTTCTTTAGTACTATTGCTAATGTAATTAGACGATGCTACACTTTTCCTATCATCCTCATCATTAGATTGCACTTGTGTGAAGACTATGGTTTGTGTTTTAGCCTTCAAAACTCTACCACATAATATGGTTAAAGTTGTCTGGCGCCTTATTCTAGAAGGGATCAAACTTCTAAGTTTTTGTGTATGTGAAGACTTGATGTTTTTCTTCGAATGTACCACCACCTGAGACGCACATTTCTTTGGATATTCCATCCTTTTACATGGACCCAACCTATCAAAGATAGATTGTCTGTTGGCTATTCCATGCAATGCTTTTCTATGGGGGTCAAGCCTGCTGAAGATAGATTCTCTCAAATTTTCTTGCCTCTTGTGATTTTTAGTTGAAGAAAATCCTTAGGCAACATAATTGTTGTTGACCCTCTTTATAGCGATGCGAATAGGCTTAGGAGGAGTAAAACCCAGACCTACTCAAGAATCTTGAATTGCATGTTTTTTTTTTCTTTAGCATTATTTAGGTAGCAATTAGTCAATGGAGCTTCTTGCTGGTGACTTCAGGAGGAAGTTTCCCAAGACTTAGTTTTTCTTTTGGGTTATATCTGGCCTTAATAAGGATTTTAAATGCATTAGGATCAAATCCCTTTTCTTCTATGGCCAGTGCCTCATGTCTTCCTTCCTCTTCTTGGGTTGAGGGTATAAACCCTTTGAGTGGTAGCTTAGACGGTTGCTTCAAATTGATCTGAGTCAAGGGTAAAGTTAGATCTTTTGATAATTTAATTTTAATGGTAGATGAATCATCATTCCTCATGTTTTGATTATTGCATGACTTTGGCTCTTCGGAGGACAAAACCTCATTTCCCTTCTTACATCCTCAATATAGTACTTAGCATCGGTAAAGTGTGACTCAACCTTAGTAAAAGATTTGTTGTCACCGAGCACATTTTCACTATACCGTTATGATAATATTTAAAGTATTGATGCCATGTAGATGGAACTAGGGCATTTTCATGTAAATAGGGACTACTGGGAAGCAAGTTGTTAGAAGTTTTGGCATCTATAACATGAACTAATGCAGTCGACACCATATCTTCCATAGTCAGTTGCATCTTTATAATATCGACAACCCTTTGTCCTCCTTGATTAAAGCCCTGTATCATGAGGCGGTTATTAGAAAGTTCATCTATAGGGATTCGTAATTCTTCAAAATTTGCAGAGGTAAGATATTGACTGCAGATGCTCCATCAGTCAATATTCTATTCACTTTTTGTTCACGTACATATCTAGCAATGAACAAAGGATATTATGAGGTTTAGACCCAAGAAGCAGATCTTCGATAGTAAAAGTAATTGTAGACATGCAATCATCAGCATCAGAGAAATCCTCCTTTTCGAATAGTGTATCCTCATTGCTTGTAGTATCACCCCCATGCACGGAATTACATGAATCCTTGTTGCGATCGAAATGTCCGCTCTTGATTGTAATAGCATTTGTCGCCGCAGAATCCTCTTCAAGAGAAATTTTACCTTGGTTTGCATAACTTTATCGTTGAATATGAAGTAGTCTTGTATTGTGTGCCCAACTAAGCGGTGGTATTTGCAATATTTTGGATCATTCTTCTGTTCGGCTTCCTCAGGCCGCTTCATTTCTGGAAAATCAATAAGATTAGCCTCCAATAGGTCATCAAATATTCCAGAGACATCAGAGTCAAGAAATGGATATTATCTGCTTGCATTTCCTTCATTGTCAACTTTCTTTGTGGCTTCTCATAAGGAATATTATTATTTAGGGTGGCGCTATCTTTTGTAGTGCTTTTGAGTTTGAATGGTGCAACATTCACAGCCACTGATTCATTGCTTGGAGCTTTTGAAAAATATTTGCCCCCTTTCTTAAGTTTTTGTTTTTCCTTGGTTCTATAGGGTACTTGAACCGATGGTCCCTCACCTCCATTTGCTATTATACTTAACTCCATATCATGTGCTCTAGTGGCTAACTATTCGAAAGATTTAGGTAGGATTCCTTGAAGAATGTAATGAAGGCCCCAATGCATGCCTTGAATGCACATCTCAATGGCAGAAGCTTCAGATAATTTATCTTTGGAATTAAGTCTCAAATTCCTCCACCTATTGATGTAGTCGACGACTGGTTCTTCTTTCCATTGGCGAGAATTTGTAAGCTCGGCCATGCTGACAGTCTACCGTGTGTTATAGAAGCGATTTAGGAATTCTTGGTCTAACTATTCCCATCCATTAATTGAGCCAGCCTCCAAGTCGGTGTACCAGTCAAATGCATTGCCTTTCAATGATCGAACAAACTACTTGACTAGATGATCACCATATGTTCTTGTATTGTTGCACGTTTCAACAAAATGAGCCATGTATTGCTTAGAGGTTCCCCTTGCTATCAAATTGCTGAAACTTTGGTGGTTGATAATTCATTAGTATCTTCAAACTGTCAATCCTTGGAGTGCAAGGTTTGGAGTAAGTAAGGGATCGAAGGAAGCGGATCAGCCCGGAAAGCGCGGCGGAAGCGCGAATAATCAAAAAATGGTAAAACAAGGGATAATTAACGAAATTAATTTTGATCAAGGGGTGTACTCTTGATCTTTCTCGGACGTTCGGTGTATCAAATAATACATAGGCCAAGAATAATACGAGAAAAAACAGAAGGAGCAAAAAATGAAGTTTACCTTTTGTTGTTTTCTCGTACGGCTACAAGCATTGATCCCTATTCAACCCGATTCTTTTCATGAGGTTTCAACATTGAAATCCTCTAAATCCGTCCACTGTAATCACCGTGAATCTCCCTTTTTCTGGTGCTAGCAAGATAAAGAAAGGGAAGGAAGAAATCAACAACACGTTATTAGTTAACGGCGTCGATTTCTCTTCGTTCCTTCTCTGATTCGATGAACCGAAGAAACGAAGAAAGAGAGGAGTATTTTGGAGAGGAAAAACAAGAAGAAAGCTGATTATGGGAGTGCAAAAATGTGGGTTTTTAGGGTTCATGGAGTTAGGAGAGTGTGTTAGTGTTTTGACCTAGTCACAACACCACACTAGATGAGACCTATCTCATCCAAACTCTCTCCTCTCTTTTTCTTGAAACCCTAGCCACTTTTTTCATAAAAATTGGCTAAAAATTTCGTGCACCTCCTCTCTAAAACCAACCAACTCTTCCTTTAACTTATACAAAGTCAAAACGGGTCATGGGCTTGGTCTAAAGTGGACTAGGCTCTAATAGATTGAGCCCATGTCCAATGGCCCTAAATTAAATCCAATTTAATCTTTAAGTCCATCACTTTAAGTCCTTTAATCCAATTAAAAGACTTAAGCCCATTCTCTCATTTAATTTATGAATCCGATCCATAAATTAAATCAAGCCAATTAAATTAATCCAACTAATTCAAAAAGCTTAAAGCCCAAAATTAACTAATCCAATTAATTAATCTTTGAGAAAATCCAACCTATGGATTTATTTATAATGATCTAATCATTTATCCTCTCCAAAAAATTAATTTAATCCAATTAAATTAATCTCTTCCTTCTGGAATTAATTCTAAATTAATTCCATCACATGTCGGTGATTAGAGTGTGACTCTTTAGGTTCACCCTCAACTAGACTTGAGCGTGTGTGACCAACACAATTAATGAAATCTAATTTAATTAATTATTTCTAATTATCCCATAATTAGAAATCGCCCGTTACCATGGGTGGCCATCTAGCAACAGTCCATGGCACTAAAGACTAGGTGAATGTTGGCGTGAATATTTAGGCTCCGAATCCATACGAGTACGGTCCTACTATCAACCGTATCCTGGCCTTAGTCTAGGGCATGGAATTGGGTGTCGGTTCCTATCATTGACTAAGCAATTATGCTTAACACTCGAGATGCGTTTACTCTACTAATCCGATCTAGGAAACCTATCCCTGATCGATCAATCGCTTTGGCCAAAGACTTTTAGAGTCTAAACCATCTCAAGGTGCATGGGAGAACTCTCTGCCATATAATGACAGGGGACAGATCCTCTCTTGGAATCCACCGTCCTCGCTACATACTCCGACTGCACTGGATAAGGCTTATGATGATTATGCCTCACGACACAGCCACCGCTTGCCATATCCAAGATACAATCTTCATATGCACGTGACTGCCATGATTTCTCAAGTCAGATGACTAATTCTCGTACTATCGGAACCGGGTATCCCAGTCATACTGACCAAGCCTTAAGAGGCTTTCATATGACGATTCCCACGAGTCACTTCAGTCAGTTGACTACCTTGCCAACTAACCCACTAAAACTGCACAGACGACCTACGTCTCCTACCGACGAAACACGGTTGCAGTACTTAGTGCAAGTCTCCATAGGATCCTCGATGCCCAATCTGGAGGTCCTCGACTTGGAACGTTCCAGACCGACCCTTAGGAGTTGGTTTCATAGCTGCCATACTTATGCACAGCCCAACTCCATAGGTTAACCTTTCGATCCGTGGGCATTTCGTTGTGATACTGAAACCCGTTTAATATCAGTAGTAAGCTCAACGAAACATATTGTCATCTTGATGAATTCTTACTGTATTCATCAATCTAATATTATTTGATAAAGATTGTCGAATGGAAACAGCCAATCCAATTGGCTTTTGGTCACCCATTCCGACAGGGATGACTTTAAGCTTCCCTTGATCTTGCTATTGATGGTTCCTTCAATGAATTTTTTCAGTTGGTCCAAAGGAATCAACCCGTCAGAAGAAATTTGCAGCTCTTTTGCAGTCTGATTGGCTGGAATCTTTAACTGCGAAGCATTATTTGATTGGCCGAAACTTCATTTTGACACTTGTCAGCTATTGATTTGATGATAAAATATATATATATTAAAATATCAATTGAATTAATTATTTATACTTGGAATTAACTTAGTAAATTCTAAAATATAAGTAAAAAATATTATAGTTGATAAATAATATATTATATGGTATTTGTCATTATTTCATTTGGTCAAACTTAATTTGCCTACACTTGTGTTCTATTGTTCATAGTCCCGACGATTGTGTTAGAACATGTTCGATCAGTCACGAACATAAATATATATTTGAGTGAGTTAAGCATGCTTTATTTATTGAGGGACCTAGAGATGCTTTATTAAGTGTGACCACATAGTTTGGCATACACAACGAGTTGTTGAGTTTTAGGGTTACGTTAGTTGGGTGATGACTTCATATAACTCTCCTCATTTTTTGTCGCACGCCTCATTTTTTGTATGAAGGAATGAACGTGATATTAAGAAATTAAGATGATGAGTATCATGGACATTGAGTCAAGTATGTATGAGTTGGAGATATCGAATATTAGGTCGGGTTTGTCGACCCGTGACCCAATATGTATCTATATTTGATATAGAGTTTGAGTCTCTAAATACATGTTGAGATAAGAACTCTTTTGGAATAGACCCTATATGAGATAAAATTTATTGTCTTCCAAATATATGTTGGGATATGGACTCTTCTTCAAGATGGTGTTAAGTGCACCTAGAAATAGGGTATATAGTTGAGATCAAAGCGACACAGAAACACAAGTGTGACACAAATGAATTGATCACATTATTCTCTCCAAATACTCTTTCTCTCTCTCTCTCTCTCTATATATATATATATATATATATATATTTATCTATGTTCTTCCTTTCAAGAATCACAATAGATTCCATGGCTTTGAGTTGTGGAAATGAGTGGGTTATTCTGATAGTAATCCAGTAGGCAAGCAAGACATGTTCATGGTTTCCATAATATTTGGAGCAAGAACCAACGTAGGAAAATCTTGAAAATGTTCGTGGAATGAATTTCAAGAAAACAAGAGAGTTTATGTGTTTGTGATCCCATCAAGGCACAGGCTTGTAGACAGGTCAGATCTGGATACATGGATCGGCATACTTCCGCTGCTAAAGTTAATTCCACTACAGTTATGTACCAATGTGTTAATTGATTAATTAGCATGCACATATATTTTTTATCATATACAAAATTATTTATTTATAGATAACCCATTTTTTTTTTCAACAATATAGAAAGAATATAATTTGAATGACAAGAAAGGAAGAAAAACATACATGGCAAATTATTCACCCTATATATAAAGTAAAAAGACAATGTTATACGTTCACCGACCTTAGCTCAGTTGGTAGAGCGGAGGACTGTAGTGGTACCATAGCAATCCTTAGGTCGCTGGTTCGAATCCGGCAGGTCGGAATTTTACTTCATTTGCTATCTATTTTTCTTTTTCTTTTTTCACTTTTAGAAATAAACAAAGAAATTTGGCAACCCAAAATGCATATAAGACCCTGATGCCCTTTCTCCCTCGTTTACGAAAGAGTCACCACATCCACGGCGGCGTCACCTCTCTCCTACCACCAACACTCTTATGACCCTTCTTCGCCTCCTCTCCAAAACCTCCTTAATCCCCTTCAGACCCCATCCCATTTTCTCCCCCATCTCCCACTTCTCCACCTCCTTCCTCATCACCAAAACTCCCAAGAAATTCAAGAAAAAGCGCAAGAAGAAGGACAGCCCACGAACCACACTCGTTCAAACCCAACCAAACATCATTCCCCACTTCGAAAACATCCTCCTCAGAGATGCGCACTTCAGATTCCTCACTAAGACCAAAGAATTCCTCTCCAAACAGCCCCACCAAGTCCTCCGCCTCGATGACGCCGGAAAACTCCACCAGCAGCTTGGCTTCCCCCGCGGCCGGAAAGTTCTCAAGTCCATCCTGCGGCATCCTCTCATTTTCCAAACCTATCGCCATTCCGACGACAAAATCTGGGTCGGGTTTACTGATTTCATGGATAGTTTGCTGCGTACCGAACGGGACATGGAAAATGAACTGGAGAGCAAAAGGGTTGATGTTGTTAGGAAATTATTAATGATGTCCGCGAATAAGAGGATACCCTTGAGTAAAATTTATCACAACAGGCTCTTGTTTGGCATACCGGAGGATTTTAGGGATAGGGTAGCAGAGTATCCAGATTATTTTAGGGTAGTGATTGAGGATGATGGGAAGCGAGTGCTTGAGCTAGTTAATTGGGACAGTTCTTTGGCGGTGAGTGCTTTGGAGAAGGAATTTATGGTTGATGAGGATAAGGTGAAAAGAGCATTCAAATTTCCTATGAAACACGGCAAGGCATTGGACTTGGATACGGAGGATGAGAGAAAATTGAACATTTTGAACACATTGCCATTGGTGTCGCCTTATTCGGATGGGAGTAAGTTGGATTTGTGGACGTTGGAGGCAGAGAAGTATAGGTTGGGAATTATTCATGAGTTCTTGAGCTTGACATTGGAGAAAAGGGCATATATACATAACATAGTGGAGTTCAAGGAGGAATTTAGTCTCACGAAACATACTTATCAGATGCTTCTAAAGCAGCCTCGGACATTTTATGTGGCTGGTACTCAGATGAACTGGTGTGTGTTTCTAAAGGATGCTTATGGTGAAGATGGAGAGCTCATCAATAAAGATCCACAGGTGGTGTTTAACGAAAAACTTTACAAATATGTGGACATGCAAGAACTGGAATCTGATGCACTATTCAATAAAAATGAGAATGATGATTGAGATAAAATAGACTTTGAATTGGTTGCTGGAGCAGATCAGGCAAGAGGGGGACAGAAATTATTTGGAGAAGGTAACTTGAAATGAGTTGGCAGGGTACTTACAATGCATTGCTATCATTTATTGAAATATATAGTCAAATGTTACTGGAAAAAATGAAGTTTTGCATGTAGACTTGTGCTTCTATGGATGAAATACTATGTTCTGCGTTGATGTGGAGGAGAATTATTACCCCCTCTTTGTAAATGTTAGTGATTTTTCCCAGTGTAGTTAGCATGAATGGAACTGCTTCTCTGTTGGACAACCATTATTTTGTACTTATAAATATAGGATTAATTGCTGGTTCTGCATATGGTTCCGTGTCTGATCAGACAAAAGTACTGTGTTAAATTTTATATGGTTTGAACATAAACCGATATGTTACAGGCACAATACCTAAGAATTAATACTGCCAGAGTGGACTGCATTTGAGTGTGAGTATATGTAGTTGAAGTCCTTTTCCTGGCCAGCAGAATAATAAGTGTCTTCAGATTTCATGTTTCCTTCTGGATGCTTCCCTTTTGTCGTCAAATTTTGGTTCTTAGTTCTGATTTTTCAGGTTATCTGCAACAATCTCCACAAATGCCGAACCCTTCAAATGGGCGGGAGAGATGGATATATGACACTTATGATGCTGGTTAAGAAAGGGCAGCACCATTGAGTTACTTGTGATCCTAAGAACCTCTGGTCTTGAGATTGGACCCGAATAGTAGCTGCTGCCAGGAGACAGCTTTCACGGTGCGAACGACCATCCAGATCAGTGACAGCAAAATCTTTGGCAGCAGTTCTCTGAAGTCCTTGCCCCAATTCCTAGGATTCAGGTAATAGTATGCAAAATGGAAGGAACCTGGATGATAGTGTTTTCATATGATTCAAGCAGTGGGATAGTGTATTTTACTTGTCAGGAGTTTGCTTGATTGCCTTAAACTTCATCTGTTGTTGATATAATCAGGCAGTATTGTCGAGGTTTCTGCACCTAATGGACAGGTCCTTGTAAACTAAATCCATGTGCCTGCCTTCATCCTACTTTTGTATTTTGAATGCTGCCATCAATTCTGACGGCTACCTCTATTGAGCTGGAATTCAGTTTTGGGTAAATCGCATCCACGCGACTGCAAGATTTGACATAGTTATGAATGCATCTATCTAAAATCAGAATTACATTCCATAAGGTATTGTTCCGTTCTTATATAAAATTCCACTGATGGGTCCCAACAAATTTAACAAATGATATGTAAAAGATATCCCCTTAAAAAATTACTATAATTGACCAATTCTCAGATCAAAATGCTCTTTGGATGAAACATGGTGCTGCAATGAAGCTTTTTTGTCAAGAAGTTTTTGTAACATGCCCACTTTTTTTGAATGAACTTGTTGTAAATGATCTGTACAAGGTGTATTTAAGATACACTACTTCCCATTTTTTGTAAACATTTTGAAGCAGCAATGATAAACTAGTCTTTTGTTCAAAAATAAAAAATAAAAAAAATTGGTTGAGAGATGGTAAAAAAATGGAAAAAAACATGATGGGTTTTTGAAGAACAGATCTATATATACATATTTTAATCTAAAGCCTTTGTTTTATAATTTTTACATCCTCTCGATAGATTATCTATTATAGTGGAAATAGGTTGAGATGTATCAATGTTTGAAGAAAATTGTTGCAAATGTATCATTACATTAAAATATAGAGCGTTTCTCGTTTAGTACTGCTTTGGCTTCGCTGTGTCTTGCTTACATACCTAAAGAAAAAGAAAACCAAAGAAGGAAGAAGGAGGCTCTAGTACACAGGCTTTCGGGGCCGACTACAATGCAAGTCTTGAATGACATAGACCCAAATTGGATACTTTTATAGCAAACAACCCAGACAAGTCTATTCAACTAATTTTATGAGTCAAGTTTGCATCCCAAACTTAGACGAGCGATTGGGTTGAAAAATTCTTATTCGAACTCGACTCGAACAAATTTAAATCAATCATATTTATTATGTGATTGGTGTACAATTTAAGAAAAATGATCAATCACAAAGAAAATAAATATATGATTGGATTGATTCAACCGAATTAGATACTTTGGTGGAGTGCTCCTAATTGTTCAGATCTCGACCGATTCGAGCTTTCCAAGGTAAAGGTGGTGGAATATCCATGATTTGATGTTCATGTACATTGGCAATTCATTTTCTTCAAACATCCATGTTGCTAACAATTTTTATTTTTTTTAATATCTCATCTTGTTTTTATTAAATTATGATGTGATCCGTTGGTAAGCCATGTAAGAATTGCAAGAAATTACTTTAGATTAAAATATATGTAAATTAGAATTTTTATAAATTAGTACCTTCTTTAAAAATAATAATTTTCTCATTCCCGATTTGGATCGAATGTCTAATTTAATAATTTTGATAAATCAATAAAATAATAATTTTCAGAAAAACCCTTATATGAATTTATTGTCCATTCAATATATAAGGGTTAAATACATTTTGCACCCCTAAATTATACCTCCTATCATTTTGATAATTCTTTAGATTGAATAAAAATGGACAAAAATACTCTTGACTATTAATATATGATATATTCACTTAATGCTCTCTATAGTTAAATATATCAATCAATTTGACTTCAATTTTTGCTCATTCATGATGTTAATAAGCTAATATTAGATTAATCACAAATTGATAAAATTGATTTTAGTACTTTTAAATTAAAAGAAATTTATAAACTTGTGTTTGTGCAATACACAAATATAATTTTAATGAAGAAAATATTACAAGTGGTTATCAAGCCTATTGTTTTGGCACCCAAATATCAAGTGAGGTAATTTGAGAGTCAATGATGTAATTTTTTTTTTTTTTTTTGTCTTTTCATGTAATAACTCTATTTCACCCATTACCTAACATTAGGTCCAACACGTTAGAACTATCAATTGGTGTGCAATATCTAAATCCAGATCCAGACCCAAACTCATTTTGATAGTTATGACCCATATCCATACCTAATATTTTATATTAGATCCAGATTTATACAGATATATGGTAATAATTTTTTAAGTTTGGGTAGAGCCTATATCCTAAAATACCAGTTGATAAAATTTTAATATATGCAAAAATGCATCTTTGTTCTTTAAATTAAAATTAGTGAATTTCTAAACTTTTGATAATTTTTAATACGACTATTTACACACTCAAATTTGAAATAAGGATTTTGAACTTAATTAATTTAAAAGGGTAAATTACAACTACCTCCCTGAGGTTAGTATAATTACGAATACCCCCTCGTTACTTGACAAATTACAACCTCCTTGATGTTTAATGAAATTATGTAATCCTTGAATGAAGGTATGAAATTGTCAACTTTTCCCTTACTCTTTTTTTTTTTAATTTTTTTTAAATTAAAATTTATAAAAGAATCGAACGGGGAGGATGAAATTTTTTAAAAATTACAAAAATTTTATCCACTTAGTCCATAAAAAAATTTAAAAAAATAAATAAAATTATAATTTTTAATCTACAAGGGCATTTTGTCAGTTTATCATAAAAATAAATGGAAACCTAACGAATTGGGCTAATTGTTAGACGACCATTAAAATCAGGGGGGTTATGTATTTTTTCAAACAACGAGGAGATATTCGTAATTATATCAAACCTCAGGGGAGGCCGTTGTAGTTTACCCTAATTTATAAACATTATAATTGAATAAACTTTTCAAATTGACTAATATATTTAATAATAGAGGGGATGAATGTGAATATAATATCATAAAAATAAAAAAAGGAGTCCCTAAGTTATAAAATCGAAATCGGGAATTGAATTCATTATAGGATCTATTTACTTTTTTAGGAATATCATATTATTAATAGTCAGGGGTGTTTCTGTTAATTTTTTTTAAATTTAAAGGATCATCTAAATTAGGGGGTAAATGAAGGTTTATTTAGTTTAGGGAGGTAATTGATGAGGGTGACATACTTTAGGATGCAAAATATATTCAACCCATATTATAAATAAATAATTCTATAAGTTTACAAATATAAGCAAGACGACAACTTAGTAAAAATAATTTTATTGTTGTTTGCTTCTTCTTAAAATTTAAATGTAGTTGTATTTTATCTCTAACTTTCCTAACTGCATCCAAAAGCTCCAGGGTTACATTGTCATACTGCAACAAAAACTTGCGAGGAGTTGTTACTGCTATAAGTACTTCTTTCTGTGTAATTGGTTGCAAAGGCATTCTATTATCTTTAATTTCATCCTCAATAGGATTTTCAACAATACTAACTACAATTTCTTTTAAACATTGGACCTCTGAACATGTAAAATTTTCACTCGAATAATCCAATAAGTGATTCACGCCCATTTCCACAAGTTTCATCGTGTTCTTGCCTTCTCCAAAATTAGCTCTACGGACATGTTTACACATTCTTA
Organism: Sesamum angolense; assembly: GCA_034509725.1. Taxonomy (NCBI): domain Eukaryota; kingdom Viridiplantae; phylum Streptophyta; class Magnoliopsida; order Lamiales; family Pedaliaceae; genus Sesamum; species Sesamum angolense. Next base: position 4,631,583 of record JACGWL010000012.1, read on the forward strand.
GTGTTGGGAGTAGGCCCCTTCAGTGAACGGCCACAGGATAATTTCTACCTTAACTATTACAATGGATGTGGGTTATGAAACCCTTAAAGAGTTACAACCCCTAATAACTAAAGAGATATTACAAACTTTTACAAATTACAAAGAATTAACAAATCTAAAATCAGAAACTAATTACAGTAGTAATATTATCATAGAATGGCTTGGGGAGCCTAGATCCGTAGGAGAAAACCACAGCCACCAATCAGGCCGATTTTCACCATCGATTGCGCAAATCCATCACAAAGACTCACTAAGAACCAAATCCACAAAGGATCCGTTTTCCACTAAGGAAACCAAAAAGGAGTTCACAAAGAAGGTTTTGGAGGTGAGGAGGGAGAATCGAGTTTTTCAGATTTTCACTTAGAACCGAAGGGGAGGAACCCAATTTATAGTTAAGAGATATAGGAGATAGATGGAGAAGAAGGCGGTGGGAGATGGTTTCAATGCCATTGAAAAAGTGAACGGGGGAAGAAACCAAAGAGGCGAAATGAAGGAGGAGAAGGAGAAAGAGAGAAATGGTGTCGGCGCAGAGAGAAGGAGAAGTGAGAATAAGAGGATATTAGAATTAGGGTTAGGGTATTGGTAAAGTATTACAGGGTCGGGTACAAGGGGGTAACATGTGGGTAGGGCTTTGATGAGATGGGCTGAGCCTTAAGATGGTGGATAGAGCCGTCCATGGTGGTGATTTGGGCTGGTTAGTTTGGCCTCCACAGAATGGATCATGGGCCACAATTCTTAACAATCTCCACGTTGGACCAAGACCCATAAGAGGGAACCAGGCCCAAGGATGGATCTAGGTTGTCACCATAGCCAAGACATCAAGAGAGTACTTGCAAAATAAGAAAGAGAAACACTATGCACAAAAATGGGAGAAGAAAAATTCTTAAACGATACTAATATACTTCACTAGAAAATTCATCAATAACATTATTTGCCTTTCCTCATTCTTTTCAAATTTCTTAGGCTTCTTACAGTCTTTTATGAAATGACCATTTTTCCAACAGTTATAACATCTTCTATCCCTAAAATTTTTATCCCTATCACTAGATTCAGACTTGCTACGGCTTCTTTTCCTATCTTTACTATGTCTTCTATATTTGTATTCAGTGTTATGATTTTTTGTTCTTTCCCTAATAAAATTAACCTCATTTTGAGACTGATTAGCTCTAATAGTTTTCAAATCATTTTCTTTGCTTTTTAAACTACTTATAATAGTATCTAACTCACATTATCTCTACATATTTTATGGCTGCCTTTACATCACTGTGTGCTTCAGGAATTTCATTTAATAGAACAATGGGAGTATAATCATCTATATTCTTATCACCTATGTCCTGAATCAATTTAGTAAACTCATCCAGATTTTCCTATATATTTTTGGACAAATAAAGCTTATATTGAAAAACTTTTCAAGCAGAAAAAGTTTACTAGGCAAAGAAGTTTCTGTATAAAGTTCCTCTAATTTATCCCATAATTCTTTAGCAGAATCTTGTTTACCTACTTTTCTTATCACAATATCAGATAAATTTAGAATAATAGAGGAGTAAGCAAATTCATTATTATCTAATTTCTTTTCTTCAGAAAAATTTGCAGGGAATTTTTCATCAATCGCTTTAAAAACTTCCTGTTGTATTAGAATCTCTTTCATTTTCTATTGCGATATTGAAAAATCGAAATTTTCATCAACGGTTGCAATTATAGCCAGACATAACATTAGCAACAAATGCAATAATAATATCAATTTATCAACAAATAAAGTGGGATCCTTGATTGAGCCTCAACCAGATACCCAACGACCTCACTGGTCCAACCAGGTGAGGAATTAGTAAGGTTTTCGTGCCTTGGGTTGGGTTTAATAAGAACAGTGAATAATAAATAGCAACAAATATTATTTAACCACAAGATAGTGCACTCAACAAAGATATTATCTGTAATTTGCACTAAGCAATAGAATACAACTCGAATATTATATCACAAAGAGAATATGGCAGAAAAATATTGCACCAAGCAATATCAACTAAATTATTGCACTAAGCAGGATATCTATAGAATTTTTAAACTAAGCACAAATTACCAAAAGATGCACTAAGCAATATGACGCAATTTTCACTAAGCAACAGGAAAAAAATTATCGCGCCAATCGATAGAAAATAATATCTCAACAGAATATTGCACAAAGCAAAAATATTAACAATTCTTTGCACCAAGCAAGAATTACGATAGATTTTTGCACTAATCAAAGGAATATCAATGGACTATATTTGCACAAAGCAGGACAACCATAGATTATTGCACTAAGCAATAATAACCGAAAAATGCACAAAGCGGTAATCAGCAAAAGATACAATTTATTTCACTAAGAAATAAAAAATTGCACTTAGCAGAAAATTAGAGATTTGCACTAAGCAACAGTGCTTACACAAAGCAAGAAATGTGAATATGCACAGAGCAAAAAATTACCGGAGAATCGCACAAAGCTAAATAATACCCAAAACCACACGAAGTAGATTATAACAATAGCACAACATCGAACCTAGCGACAAAATTTCGCACCAAGCAATTAACAACAAGTATCACAGAGATAATATTGATCGAAAGTATTGCACAAATAAAATCAAAATAATTTCCAGAGAAATTAAACGAGGAGGGATTTTTGGATCTTACCGCCACGGAGTAATGACAGAACCTTTCTGCTCTGATACCACTGCTGGGTGTAGGCCCGTTCAGTTAACAGCCACAGGATATAAGTTCTACCTTAACTATTACAATGGATGTGGGTTATGAAACCCTTAAAGTGTTACAACCCCTAATAAGTAAAGAGATATTACAAACTTTTATAGGTTACAAAGAATTAACATATCCAAAATCAGAAACTAATTACAATAGGAATATTATCAGAGAATGGCTCACGGAGCCTAGATCTGTAGGAGAAAACCCACCACCACCAATCAGGCCGATTTTCACCACCGATTGCACAAATCCATCACAAAGACTCACTAAGAACCAAAATCCACAAAGGATCCGTTTTCCACTAAGGAAACCACAAAGTAGTCACAAAGAAGGTTTTGGAGGTGAGGAGGGAGAATCGAGTTTTTCAGATTTTCACTTACTTAGAACCGAAGGGGAGGAGCCCAATTTATAGTGAAGAGATATAAGAGATAGATGGAGAAGAAGGCGGTGGGAGATGGTTTCAACGCCATTGGAAAAGTGAACGGGGAAAAAACCAAAGAGGTGAAATGAAGGAGGAGAGGGAGAATGAGAGAAACGGTGTCGGCACAGAGAGAGGGAGAAGTGAGAATGACAGGATATTAGAATTAGGGTTAGGGTATTGGTAAAGTATTACCGGGCCGGGTACAAGGGCCGGGCCAACATGTGGGTAGGGCTTTGATGAGATGGGTTGAACTTTAAGATGGTGGATTGGGCCGTCCATCGTAGTGATTTAGGCTGGTGAGTTTGGGCCTCCCACAGAATGGGTCATGGGCCACAATTCTTAACAATCTCCACCTTGGACCAAGACCCAGAAGAGGGAACCAGGCCCAGGGATGGATCTAGGCTGTCATCATAGCCAAGACTTCAGGAGTGTAGCACCCGCTACCAGTACTATGGCTATATCCCCCCTAATTATCATACTTAAAGTAAACCCTGTTTACATGTATAAATATGCACATAATCGTTATACATACGTAATCCCTATATCACAACCAACACAACCACAACTCACATCATTACATATGTGTACAAATCAAACATCACAAAGTAAACCATTTTAGTAGTTCACAGTTCACAATTTTTATTCCCCTTTATATACAACCAAAAATATGAATTAAATTTCAGTTGACAAGTTAGGAGAAAATCGCATACTAGCCCGACCTGACTGAACGTGGGGTTTGGACCTAACCCTCGATAGGCTGACACCTCAAATCTACTCCTGAAAAATGTTAGCAGAGGGATGAGCCTGAAACTCAATAAGTAAATAACTAGCATTATCTATACATGTACGTCAAATATATTCCAGACAAGGCAAATGAACAACATGTATATAATATAATCAACTTTATTACACAATGTAGCCAACTCACAATAAAGTAATCAGTTAAACTCTTCTTCTCCTAGTCTGCTTACCAGAAGGTGATATAGTGTTTTTCTCCATCAACTCAACCTCACCTTTCATTACATACGTGAATCCCCTTGACAGTCGGCTCATCAATCTCATTTCGCATCATAGCTCTTTCAATTCGCTTCATAGCTCTTTTCATATCGCATCACAACTCTTTTATATAGCATTACTGCTCTTTTTCATATCGCATCATAGCTCTTTTCTTTTCTTTTGCCACATAGGCTATTCAACAACATCAAGGGGTATTCACATCATATTATATTCAATTTTTACCACTCCCTCAATTTCACATATCACCATCCTTGTAAACAGCTATTGATGTAAAACCATATATAGACATATTTCTATTTACAAACACCAATAACATATCATCCAACAAATATAATACTTTAATATATTTCTCATTTTACGTACACAATATCATCATTTCAATTAAATCATCCACCATCATACATTTCCAGATAAATCAGCTTCAGCATGAATTACAGATTTATATGAAAGTAATACCACAAAGTAAGGGAACATACATAGATAATACTAATTATTCACTTACCTCGATCTAACGATACTCTACTAGCAAACAAGGAGTTGTCCAATCCTCTACCTTATCCCCGAATCCTATAACGTTACAATGCATACAATTAATATATTAAAAATATTGTGATTCTAAATATAATATACATATTATTTGTATAATTTCTAATCTATCATTTAGTATCTCATTTCTATCGAAATATAAATTTTTCGTACCGTTATTTTCTAACTAACTAGCTTCCCACGTATATATTTAATTTATCGGTTAATTCATAAGAATTCGTTTAACAAAACCCCTTATATCTTTTTATAATTATCCTTCTTAATAACATTTCCTAAATTAAATTATGATTAAAACCCTTAATTTTTCCTATTTGATTATACCCGAATACATATAATTACATATTTAATTAATAGGCCCGACGAAATTGAATAAATTGACTATAGTAATAATTAAATTTGCCAAATCTAATAATTTAATTAACCAATTATAGTATTTTCAAATCAAATGAATTATTTAATTCAACACTAATTTAAATTGACAAAAACATAAAATACTTCGATTAAACGATTCACCAGTTAATATAAATTACTTTTAGTAAATAAACTAATTAAATAATATAATTATATAAATTAATAAATATTAAAATATAAAATTCTCGTACCTGTCTTCGTCCGAAAATTGAAGTTACTGTATATGTATATTAATGTGCATCTGTGTGTGTGAGTTAAATACGGAAATGTGATATTATATATATATATATATATATATATATATATATATATATGTATGTATGTTTGTGAAGCGGTGGGGAGTGGTGACCCCACCCGCCACTTTCTCTTTCTTTCTTTTCTTTTTTTTTTTTAATATATAATATATATATATATATTATATTATTATATTATTATTATTATCATTATTATTATTATTTTATTTTATTTTATTTTATTTTATTCAATTTTTTTTAAAATATCCTTTACGTCCTTCCTAATTTCTTAATTTATATAATTTGCGCCCAATTATTATAACGAGCTCCAATTCATTCAATTCAAATTTTATTATACTCCATTTTCAACCTATAATCTATTATTATTAGATTTATTTTTTCTTAATAGTTATTAATTAATCTCTCAATTAAATATAAAATCCTACGGATGTCACAAGGAGAGTACATGCAAAACAAGAAAGAGAAACACTATGCACAAAAATAGGTTAGAAGAAAAATTCTTAAACGATATTAATATACTTCACTAGAAAATTCATCAGTAACATTATTTGCCTTTTCCTCATTCTTTTCAATTTTGTAGGCTTCTTACAGTCTTTATGAAATGACCATTTTCCCCACAGTTATAACATCTTCTATCCCTAAATTTGTTATCCCTATAACTAGATTCAGACTTGTTATGGCTTCTTCTCCTATCTTTACTATGTCTTCTATTCAGTGTTACGATTTCTTGTTCCTCTAGCAAAATTAACCTCATTTTGAGACTGATTAGCTCTATTAGTTTTCAAATCAATTTCTTTGCTTTTTAAACCCTTTATAACAATACCTAAACTCACATTATCCCTATCATATTTAATGGATGCCTTTACATCATTGTATGCTTCAGGAATTGCATTTAACAGAACAATGGGAGTATAATCATTTACATTCTTATCACCTAAAAGTTTTATGTTCTTAATCAGTTTAATAAACTCATCTAGATCTTCCTCTATATTTTTGGACGAATCAAGCTTATATTGAAAAAACTTTTCAAGCAGAAAAAGTTTACTAGACAAAGAAGTTTCTATATAAAGTTCTTTAATTTATCTCATAATTCTTTAATATAATCTTGTTTACCTACTTTTCTTATCACAGTATCAGATAAATTTAGAATAACAGAGGATCTCTCTAATTATACTCACACAGTGCTTTACGTATTTGATCTGTTATGATTGACTTTGGGACACCTTTTAAATGTGAAGCCATGGTTTGTTGGTTTTGATTTGGATTGACTAACCAGGAATGTTTATTTGTTTACATAATGGTTGATTTTCTTACCATACATGAACTTTGCATTAAGTTTAATTAGTCGTGCGTACTGTGTATAATGAATTTTATTTTTTTAAGAGGGATGTATTATATTTAATTAGTCACATTGTACATGAATATCACTTAATTAATTAATACAATGTATATATTTTATTCATGAAGAATAATATAGATTTATTGAATCGAAAAAATATCTTTAAATTGATAAATAATTAATCTATCAATTAATTAATACATCTTTAAATTAATAAAATTATGCGATCCCATCATTATTAATTTATAAAGGTTTTACTCTATACGCAGAATACCCTATAACTATAAATCATTATAAACAACTAGCTTACAATATGTATATATATATATATATATATAACAGTTGACCACATAGTGTATTAAATCATGATATTTGGCCTTCTTAAATTTTAAAATATTTACAATTTAATCCAAAATACATTTTGATCAGGAGAAATAACAAAGTCAAAATTTTATCAGGGGCAGTTTTGAATTCACATGTAAAATTTGTTGGATCTCTATAAGATGGAAGAGATAAAATGCGAAAGAGGTACCATAGTTTGGGCAACTTTGCGATTTAGGTACCATACCTTTCAAAATAGCAGATTTCATACCATAAGTTATGAAAAATTGCAGATTTGATACCACAGCTCATGTTTTGAAACCTCTTTCCATGGCTTATCTTTTAAAAATATCATTTTAGCCCCAAAAAGGTTTGATTTTCGCAGATCTAGTCCCCTTGATTGTAAAACTCTAAACAGATATATTAGGCTGGAAGACCTTACGATCTAATCAGTTACTAAGTTCATCCTGAAAAGGAATTCTTAGATCTGAGATCGAAGAGGATACAACGCCAAAGTATCTAAATGAGTTATACATTCACCCACGCTTGAAAATGGTATCAGAGCCTAGGTTTATTGAAGAAATATATGGTTAATATTATATTTAGATATTTTTCCACTAACGGAGGAGACCTTCCAAGAGAAAATGGAACCGAACGAAAGTTCGAGTTACAATGACAACAGGGAATATTTCCAGATTCTGGAAAAACAGAGAAAGAATGTCCTTCGGGAAATTCTGTATAAATGACCATGGTCCATACAAAGGTCCATGTAAGATGAAAGCAGCTCCTCGGACTCTCGAGGAACCACAGAACGGGGATCCAATAAGATAAACCCGGAGTTTGACCCAGAAGGACCCAGACATCTCCAAGTCCTACTGGAAGTTCCAGGACAAGTGGTGAAGCGGTTGCAGACCACTGAGATCAACGGACCAATTCCAGCCCGGAGGAATGGAAAAGGTCAATACCTACACCAATATCTCTCTAAAAATTATGATTAGAGGTGTTAATTGGAAAGAAATCGAGGCCGATACCTCGAAAATCTCTCAAGATCTGAGGGAAATCCAGAAAACGGTTCAAGACTATGGACATAGGTTATCCAACGTACCTATAAAATAGACTCCTTGTGCCACAAGATGGAAGAGATTCTTAAGATCCTCTCAGATTTACACAAGAATCTTACAGATCTGAAACCGAAGTTGCAGATCTGAAAAGAAACCAAAGGGACAAACCTGAATCATCCATATCCAGACAAGAAAGGATCAGGGATGCCCTTGGGACGGTACCTCTTCTACACCAGAAGGGGAAGGCAAAGGATCCCGAAGCCAAAGACTCGGGATGAACAGATCCAGGAGATCCTTAACTCCATAAAAAATGGAGGTAACCAGAGCGGATCTGTCAGATCTACAAGAATTGGCTGAGTCATTTTCCCAACTTGGGATTGTGCTAGTCAATATTCATACCAATGAAGTAACTCCAGCACTACCACCCCGGAGGGAGCACATGTTCCAATGAAGCTCCACAAGATCACCCGATGAGGGAAAGCGCAGATTTCCACACAAACACAACACCAACGTTTGTGGGAACTAGACTTCGAGAGAATCTAGGAAGAAATCCTAGGAGAGCACCTGAAAATACACCTTGGGCAAGAACGATGCTTCAGCCCTTACATCCATATGGTGCTGTTCTAAATCTGGATGTTATCGACTTCCGAAACATGGAGAAGCTGATAGACGAATGGGTAGCAGCCATAAAGATTGCGGCACTACCTTAGAACTCGACAAAGAAAACTTCATCAATTAGTGGAGTTGAGTTTAGAGGGTTCTGTGAAGATCGGATGGGATAATACCCCAGCTGATACTAAAGCCAGTATCCTTGCCGGAGATTCCAAAAGTGCAATTGCGGATCGGCTAGGAAGGCTTATGAAGATACACTTCATCGGAGATGGATACTTCGAAGAAAGTAGAACAGAAAAGGCTAGAGAAAATGCACAAGCTCTTTTCAGCCTTGAACTAAGGAGTATTTGCGCAGTAGATGAATATATCTATTGGTTTCGTAAATATTTCTTTCAGAGTGGAAGCAGTGGATGTTGCAGCTCCAATGTTCTTTGCTAAAATCTGTAGTCCATGGAGGGAAATGTTGATACAATCATACAAAGTACCAGAGGAACAGATGGATTCAGTAGCAAGGAGAATGTCTTTCCTCAAAGACAAGTTGAAGGATTGGTGTTATCAGGCATCCATCCAGAAAAACATGAAACGACTGAGAGGTACAATTAAACGAACTCCTCTCTGTTGTGATAATAACGATTTTCCTACTATTATAGGAGAATCAGGTGAGCCGAGGAAAAGGAGGAAACATAAGAGTGATCTATACTCCAGGAATCCTAGAAGAACTCCTTTCAGGCGCAGATCATGGTGGTCCAAAACCAAAGCCAGAACATACAAATCTGGGCAACGGAGTGGACCAACAAGGGTTTCATCCCAAGGATCTAGACGATCAGATACAAGATCCACCGGACGAACCCCTACGAAGAGAACTTTCAGACGGGCCCATACCCGAACTAATGAAAGTTTCAAAGATTGCAACTGCTAGACATGTGGAGCAAGAGGACATATCGCTCCAGACTGCCCGCAGAAACGTGGTGAAATCAGAAAAGAATTTACTGGTAATGTGATGGAAATGCAGCTTATTCCTAAAGAAGAAATTCTTGAAGAATTAAGTAGGCTCAGAGAAGAAGTAGCAGTTACTATGAAATGGATCCACATAGGAACTATTGAAGTAGTAATAAAAGCAACTTTTAAAGAAGGAATTGATCAGAAATACATTTATCGATAATGGATAGAAGAATCAATAACTTAAGAGATGGTTGTCTTGGGACAATGATAGGTAACTTGTATGCAGGAAAACTGATGTTTGATATTCATCATAGGATTGCATACAACCTAGCTGACCAAGATTTTAGTAGAGTCTTAACCCTTCATCAGGATTTTAAAAGAAAAGATCTAATGAAAGAAGGAAATAGACCATATTCTATAACTTATAGAATTGCTTATGCCCTTTCCAATACACATCATTCGGATTTATTCCTTAGGAAAGAGTATATTGAGATTCCTAGAATTTTCAAGGAATTTGCTAAGGTAATGGCACCAGACCCAATCAGGATACCTAGAATTGGTGGTGTCGATATCATTATAAAAGACCACCCAGTCTTAGATCGAACAATAAGTTCTAGGATTGAGTATGGTAGCAGAATGTCCTTTTCAGAAGATAGGATAACAGGCTACAAAGGAAAAGAAAAAGACTTAGCAAGAGTCTTAACTCCTCAAGAGATTAGGGTAGATAACGTAAAACTTAAATGCCCTGAAGGATGGAAAGAAATACAAGTTATATTTGACATCACTAAGAATGATAACTTTTTTCCTTGTGATGACTTATATCATTTGCAGCAACCTGTTATTGGTAGATATGAAGGCATGTTAGAAATAGCAGGCCATGAATTTCTAGTTGCAGGTGTCGCAGGAAGAGAAAATGGGTGTGTGACTTTGGGGTTAAGTTTCCTCGAGGATCATAAACCATGGGGAAGAAAAGGTAACGGTATGGAGTTCAGTCTTGATGTTGTAACCATAAGGATTGAATGACAAGCCCCTTTTCTATATACATATCTATTGGTATGTTATACGATCAATATAAGACAGAGTATTTTGCAGCTTATATTGACTCAGGATCAGGGATTTGCACAGCAAAACCTGGAGTTTTCCCTAAAGAAGCAAGGGAAACTTTACCTGTTATTGTAGGAAGGGATTTTTCACAGAAAATCCTAATACTCAATACAGGAATCAGAGAAGCAAAATCATGATCGGGGGAGCATTTGGAACGCCCTGGTTCAGGGTAAAAACACCTCCCATTTACTTTCATGATACAGGTGCTGATATCTTGTTGGGTAATAATTTTATTCAAACATTTGCAAGATATATGCAGGATAATCAGAGAAATCTGTTAATCTTTACTACTAACTGTGGTAATGAGATACAGGTTCTGCGAAGAGAAAAGGCATTTAACAGAATAATGCCTATAAATTTTCGCAGCAAGCGTGGTGATTTCGATGCCAAATTGACTAATCCAAAAATGCAGGATAAAAGGAAATTTGGAAAAGTTCTCTTGTCTTTCAGGCAACAGGGACTTATCGATAGCGATAGCCTTTACGAAGAATCTGAGGAAGAAATCAAGAACCTCAGGGAAGCCCTGGTAGAGCTAAAAACGATGGACATAAGCGAAGAAAGCATTTTTTCTCTCGAGAATGTCAAGCGACTCATCCAGAGAAATTTCAGTGAAAATCCTCTGGCATGGTGGGATAGGAATAAGATCGAAGCTACTCTGAAAATTAAAGAAGAGTGCAAATACGAGTATGTTCGATACAAGCCTATTCAAATGAACATGGAGGACAAGAAGGATATGCAGATCATTATCAAAGGAGCATATCAACCTTGGACTCATTGAGCCTGGAATCTCTGCCTACAGTAGCCCTGGATTTCTGGTAAGAAACCATGGCGAGATAAAGCGAGGTAAACCCAGGTTGGTAATTAACTATCAAGGTATTAATAAAATACTTGAATTTGATGGTTATTACATCCCAAGCAGAGAGCACTTAATTGATTGCATTAAAGGTGCAAAAGTGTTTTCTAATTTTGATTGCAAATCTGGTTTTTATCAGATTAAAATGGAGAGTGAATCAAAGAAGTTTACTGCATTCTCCACGCCACAAGGTCAATATATCTGGAATGTGTTGCCAATGGGTTTAGCTAATGCACCCCAGATATTTCAAAGAAAAATGGATAATCTTTTTAAAGATTATTTTGAGTTCATGTTTGTCTATATTGATGACATATTGATTGCATCTAAAAATATGAAAGATCATATTAAACATTTAGAAATATTTTCTGATGCATGTCATAAAGAAGGTTTAGTACTTTCTGAAAAGAAAGCTACTATAGCAGTCAATAAGATTGAATTTTTAGGAATTCTTATTGACGAAGCAGGTATTGAGTTGCAGGAACATATTGTGGAGAAAATCCGCAATTTTCCAGATGTACTCAAAGATAAGAAGCAATTACAGAGCTTCTTAGGAGTAGTAAACTTTGCAGGTATCTTTATAAAGGATCTTGCAAAATACAGAAAGGATTTTCGACCACTTTTGAAAGAAACGGAAAGTGCAAAGTGGAAATGGGAGGAAATCCACACAAAGGGTTCGTGAGCTAAAGCAGGTTTGCAATAATCTGCCAAAGCTTGCAATACCGCAGGACGAGGATGAATTGGTAGTCTATACAGACGCCAATGATTACAGATGGGCAGCAGTGCTCATGAAGAAGACTACTACAGGGGAAGAACCTTGTAGATACACAGGAGGGCTGTTCACCGAATAACAAGCCCAAGTGTGGCACATCAATGAGAAGGAATTCTTTGCAGTTTGGAAGGCTTTTAAGAAATGGCCTTTGTTCTTTACTTGCTAAAGAATTTACATTGAAAGTTGATAATACTAATGTTAAAGCTTTCCTGAAAAATAAACTGGAATCAAAAATAGAGAAAGCTCGTATTATCAGATGGCAAGCTGAATGCCAATATTATTGTTATAATATTGTCGTTATTAAATCTCATGAAAATGTTCTTGCAGATTTCTTGACAAGAGATGGAGGGAGCTGAAGCAAACTCCGTAATGCTTAGACTCAGGCACCTCAGAGAGAACCTCAAGGAACTTGACCGAGAATTTGGACGGCTAGCGGTTAACGCCCAAGTAGCCGGACAAGTCCAGCGAGCTGATCTGGATAAAGTCCAGACAAATATCAGGAGTTCCTTGGTAGCTTCAACGGCGCTATGGAACGCTCTACTAGAACCAATTCGAAAGGCATCGCCCTCGGTGAAGACTCGCGAGTTGAGAGAGCAGGGCTCTAAACCTGCGCTTAGAGTACAGGGCTCTAGACCTGTAGCGGCAGATTCAAGTACTGCTTGCACAAGGCCATCATCAGACTCTGGTGAAACGGCGACGGACGAGTCACAGGGAGTGAAAACCTCTGATGATTCGAGTCAACCCAGCACCTCTGGGGTTAAAGAGGGAGAGATTAGTCTTAGGCCAATGACAGGCATTTCTAAGACTAATACTAACGAATTATCTTCTTCATCTTCTTGCTTGGCAGGTTTATCAGAGGATGTGGGAAAAATTAATTTCCCGCAAAGGTGTCAACCCAAGCAAGACCATTATCGAGACCACTGGAAAATATAAATAGGGTCTGGATGATGGAAGGATCAAAACCCGAAGAAGTTCGAGAATGGTATGAGTTTGGAGCTCTGGCTTCAGTTCATACTATGTCACCAAGTTTTCCGGAAATCTCCAAATTACCGGAATGGATTAGTGGGGCGGTTAACGATTCATGGCAAAAATCCCCACTTAAAGAGAGGAGATATCTTGGAGCTAAAATTCATTTCAGCAGCTCCAGAGATGGCAGGAAAGGGGTCTCATCCAGCGTTTCATTTCATCAAGCTGCAGAGACCAGACATGGTGGCTTTCAACAGAATCAAAGCTACCACAGAAGAAGCTCCACTGGTGTCAGCTATTAGCGAAGACGATATTTCCACCAGAAGAGCTTGGGGTTTATGGGTCTGTCTCACCGAGATGGACAAAGTCAAGTATCCATTCAAAATCTTCTCCAACAAGGTGAATGGATCGTTCCTGTTAAACTCCATGACAGGAAAGAGCACTGAGTTTGCAGAAAGCATGTTCGAAAAGAAAAGAATGCTTATATGGGAGAACAAGCTACCTGCAACTGAGTCGACAAGGATGAAGGCATGCAACATGTTGCATGTTGGGCAATGGCATAACCATGTATGCCCTTGCTGTGAGAAACAGGAAAAACCACTGTTCGGCACAAAGATACGGGTGACCCAAAAGAAACCCGAACCAAACCCGGACAAAGGTAAAAGGAAGAATTTTTACAAGAACAAGTAAAAATCGAAAGATGTAAAAATTCAAAAAGGAGACTGTCGGCAGAAACCAACAAAAGCCAACAGTCAAAGCCAGCTAGCAATTGAATGGCCAACAAGCCATTATGGAATACAGCTGGAAAGGACGATGACGGAAGCAATGACGTCATCCAGATGACGAACGCAGTGACGTCATCAAAACAAGTTGAAGTCCGCATTTGAAGTCCGCGGATTGCTATAAATAAGGAAGCCGAGAAGCAGAATGGGATCATCAAATATTTTCCCCTACTCTTCAAAGCATAATTTCCAAAGCCTCTATCTTTGTAAATTTTCAATTTTTTAGTTTATGGGGTTTCCCCAAAGAGTTCAGCCCTCAACACCATGAGAGGCTAAACAGTTGTCTCTTCCAACGGAGGAAATAGTATCTATGTAATATTTCCTTTATTTCTTCAATAAAAGAAAGCTTTTGTTCAACCTGTCAAACCAAAATTTTATCAAATCTCTATATTGGAAATATCTCTACACCCTAAGGTAGGAAACGAAATAGGGCTGTGCTGTTTGTTGCTGAAGGAGCTAAGGACCTGCGAACCATCTGCGGTAGTGTGGTTGGAAGAAGTCCGTAAAACCGAGGACTTGGAATACCCGGCAACAAAGCGGTCAAAAAAAAGGTATGAATTTATAGAGGTTTAATTTTATTTCGGAAGCATGTTGGGCCTGATAAATTGAATAGTGAAGGGAATGAGTTCTGCGAAAAAAAAAAAAAAAAAAAAAAAAGTTTTAGGGACTGAATTGATACTTTTTGAAAGTTTTAAAGGCCAAAAGCAAAGGTGGTACCAAAATTGCAAGTCTCTGTAAAGTATGGTATTGAAGTTGTGATTTTGTAAATAATGGTACCTATTTTGCAAAGCTCTATAAACTATAGTACCAAAATTGCAATCATCTCTAAGATGGAATTACGCAAAGGATGGAACAAACTTTAGTTGGCTAATTGTAATTTTAATATGATAATGATATATTTATAATTATGACAGATTTTAAAAGATGTTAATATAATTTACCTTGATATTTTGTTAGATATGGAAGGGCATCTTTGGTTAATTATTACCTGTTTTTGTAGGAATACATCAATGTGTTATTGTACTTTTGCACTTCCCAACAAATAATTTAAGGTTTTTAAACCTTAATTAAAGTAATTGTAATTTTTTCTAATACAAATGTACTTATAATTATGATCAATCTTAGAGAAACGAATGTAATTTATCCTTCAGTTTTTGTACCTTATGTTAAACACTCGAGGTCCATATAAAGACCATTAGATCACATGGGGGTGATCCTCAAGTTGCAGAGAAAATGATTTAGGGAGTGTTCACAATTGTTTTGTTTTTTAAAGAAGTCATTTCTGTAGAAAATAAGTTTTAAAATTTTTTACATTGTCAAATTATTTCCAACACTTTATTTTAATTTAATATGCCAATTTAATTCGATATTTATTTAAGGTTCATGACCCCGTTATAATAATATTTTAATTATTATTTTATGAGGTTTAATAAATATTTGACTGTTAAATTTTATGTATTTATATGGCTTATTTATAATTAGATTTATTCAAATATTATGAATTTTTATTTGGCCATTTAATATTTTGTAACTGTCAAATTCTTTACAACTATTTAAAGGCTCATTAGCCATTTCTATTTGGCACATTGAGAGTGATATCTTTTAGGGTAAATTACAATGACCTCTCCTGAGATTTGACATAAAAAAATTATAAATACCCCTTCATTGTTTGAAAAATTACAAATATCCTCCTGATATTTGATGAAACTGTAATCCTTGGATGGAGGTATGAAATTGTCAACTTTTCATTTATAGTACTTTTTTGTTCTTTTTAAAAAAATTAAGAATTTATGAAAAAAATACGGGATGGATGAAAAAAATTTGAAAATTATAAAAAAATTATCCACTTAGTCCATAAAAAAATCAAATAACTTTAAAAGATTAAAAAGAAATATAAATTTTAATCCACCAGGGTATTTTGATCAGTTGACCACAAAAAATAAATAAAAACCTAACGGATTGGGTTAATTATTAGACGGATGTTAAAATCAGGGGGGTATTGGTATTTTTTCGAACAATGAGGGGTACTCGTAATTATGTCAAACTTTAGGGGAGGTAGTTGTAATTTACCCTATCTTTTATATAGCTTATGAGTTTGATAAACATGTTCATACTCCCACAAGTTTTATAGTTTTGGCACCATGACTGTGGACTGGTTCCTAGTCTCCTCGTGATCATGCACATGGGATGAAACATTGCTGAGAGCTAATGGAGTTTTATCCTGGAGTCGTGGTCAACCGTTAAAACCTGCATGTAAGGAGGCAATCATGACTTTAGGTTAGCAACAAGTGTCATGGCTCTCCATTAGTGCAACTTTTCTAATTTCAAGCTTTATTTTATTTATTTTATCACTTTACATATATAATATATATATATTGTGATAATATATTCTATTGGTATTTTGTATGTTAGATTTTAAAAAAAAAGTACATCATAAACACAAATCACACAATTTTCTCAACAATTTAAAGCCATGACTATGATTTGTGTTGAAAAATGTTCATGATTATAATTCTAATTCGGAGTTTTGTTCTTGAGCGAGGCATTTGATTTTCAAACGAGAACTGAGGTATATATGTTGCATTACCTACTCCAAAAGTCGGACATATTTGATACTTTAAAAACCTCTCATCAAGAAAATGGTATGAGAATTTAATAAGGACAATGTGATTCGATCATGCTGCAAGAGGTATATCTTTAAATGTTTTCACAAGAAAGTGAAATTTAATTAGTTCTGTTATGATTTCTTTCTTGGACTGGCGTTTGAATTGTACATCACTCCTGTGGAGCCTTAACAAATTTGCATGCAGTATTTTGAATATAAAATTTTACTTATTGTCTTTAAATTCTAGTTGCTCATCTCTGAAATCAAAAGTTTGGTATGTAAATTTTGCCTCACATGAAATTGGACAGTTAACTGTATAATTAAATTATAATTACATGGATGTTACGTTTAATGTTTGCTTTGAATGAATTAAATTTTGTAACGACTGCATACGCATGATAATTGCATAATTACTTGTTGACTTCATAGATTATGATAATAGTATTTAAAAATTATGTAATGATCTATAACTCCGTTATCAGGTAATACTCTTTGTAGCAAGATTCTTTTGCCAAGAAAATTGCATAAAAAAAAATAAAAATTATACATTTTGTGTGATAAATCATTAAGTAAATTTTTATTATTCATTAGTGGAGTTATGTTCCAACGGCTAATCATCATAAATAAAATTATTATTAAGCAAACTATGAATCAGAAACGAGAAATATGCAAACTAGTTGAGTGTTACAATTTCTTTGATTTATTAACAGTAATTAAGTTCCACAGTTATTGTTAATTAGCCAGGCTTGTAATGGCCATTGAGAACGATGACTAATTAATTTAATTATAAGGATAATAATTAAGTTTAAGAGCTAAACATGAATGAGAATAAAATTATTGTTCAATTAAGATTTATATCTCCAATATTGAAAAACGCACAAACCAATTTGATTTCATATTTGAAGTAATCGTGCTTAAGTATTATGTCTCTAGAGTTTGTGATTATTCACATTTATATATATGTTTGTTGTTGAACTCTATTTTCGCATTCATGATCTACCCAAAATGGTTTGGGAATTGTATAAATGATAATTAACTATTATAAATAACAACAATTATTATTGTGTCAAATCATAGAGGATTTGAATTCATATATGTTGTTCAATTGTACAAATAATTTAAGTGATAATTGTATGGATAAAAAGTCTACAATTCTTGAAAAATGCTACCTAATAAATTAGATGGTATAATTCTTGAAGTTACATTTCAATTTAAGTTTAGGAAAGCTATTAATATTGTGTTTATTTTGGATGATTAAAGATATCCTTACTATGTAATTAATTTTTTTCAAATCTTGTGAAGTGTGGGGGTATATATGCGTTCATTTATTTATTTATTACATATATAATAAGAATGCACAATATAATATTTTATTGAATTACTATGGGCAAAAGAATATCATTAAAGGAAAAGAAGGTATGGAGATATGAAAATTTTGTGATTGATAATTTCCTCCTAGGTTAAAAGGGAGTGTGGCAGTTAAAAGTATAATAGAATGTGATATTATGATAACCTTATGTGGCATCTATATTGTGTTTAATTAAAATTGATGGACCTAGTAAAATGTGGGGTCTTAATTAAAATAATTATGAATTTTAAAAATAACTATTTTGAAATATGAATGTGCAAGAGTTACATATGAAAATAAAGAGATGGGTAATTGAGAGTTACACATGAAAATATAGAGATGGATAAATTGAGAGTTACACATGGAAATAAAGAGATGAGTAAATTGCTTTAATGAGAAATTTAATGGAGAAATTATTTTCTTTGAAGTATAAATGCAAAGAGAGTATTCAATAAAAAATAGAACGAATAAAAACTTGGCATTTATTTGTTAGAATAGGTGGTCAGAATGGTGACCAAAAAGGCAATTAGATTGGTCTTTTATATAACCTATTAGACAACTCGATGTACTGTAATATTACGTAATGAATAAGATAAGTATTCGTTACCTTTGGTATTCTCTTGCTCATTATTGTATGTTCATATCTATTTGCACATGTCACAACAAAGTCCACAAACTACCTTAACAACTCATGCAGTTGGGTCACGCATGGATGGTGGTTATGGAACTAATTGATAAAGGGTTGGGTTTGAAATGTTCCTAGTCGAGGACCTCGAGACAGCGCATCGAGAGTCCTATTGTGACTTGCACTAACAATCGTATTCATTGGATGAGTGTTGTGTTTCATCAGTGGTAGACGTGGGGCATCTATACGATTTTAGTTGGATGGTCGACTGGGGTCAAGCCTACTGAGCTGACTCGCAGAGATTGTCATATCGAAGCCTTAGAGGCTTGGCCGGTACGGGAGTAGTCCTCGGACTTGAGGAACCACGGCAGTCATGTGGACATGATGGCTGTAACTTGGATCTAGCGAGACATGATCGAGTCGCATACACATTCATTATAATCCTTGTCTAGTGCAATCAGAATATGCAGTAAGGACGGTGGGTTCCAAGAAGTGAACTTGTCCCCTGTTAGTATGTAACAGGGGTATCTCCTATGCACTCGGAGACACTTAAATGCTGCTTAAAGTTGTGGCCACAGTAGTTGATCAAGCAAGGAATGGTTCCCAGCATCGATGTAATGAGGCATGCATAGTCTTGAGTCTTAAGCATAGCTGTCTGGTCAAGGATGGAAACCAACGCCCAATTCTATATCTTAGACTAAGGCCAGGAGATGGTAGATGGAAGGACCTTACCCATATGGAATCAAAGCCTAAATGTTCATGCCAACATTCACCTAGTCTCTAGATCCATGGACAGTTGCTAGATGGCCACCCATGATGACGGGTTTCTGTTGGACATGAGCCCAAGTCCAACTGAAGGTGAATCCAAAAGGTCATAACACAACATTATCGAGGTGGAGAAATTGACTTGGAGTCAATTTAAGAAGATGATAAATAATTGGATTATTTATGGAAATGTCCATTGGATGGAAGTGCCGATATTGTATTGGGCCCACGGTTGATTGATAAATGGGATTTATCAATTAAGGAGAGCAAATGTTTTGATCTTTTAATTGGATTAAAACGTCTATGGGCATTATTTAAATTGGACCTTGAATTAAATTGAATTTAATTCTTGGGCTTTTTGTAATTGGATTAAGACAAAACTCGGTCCATTAAATCTTTGCCCAATAGAGATATTTATTCCACTTTTAGAATTAGGAGAAGTTGGACTTCTCCTAAAAGTGGGAGGGCCAATTTAACCTCTTTTGAAAGAGCATAAATTGGCCACATGGAGGCCATGCTGGAAGGGTTGACTTGCTACTTATGATAAGGGACAAATCAACCCCAATCAAGCTTTCCTTACATGGTATGATTTGGTCATACCTTGTTAGGTGGTAGACTTGAGCTTCAGAGATCGATTTGAGAATAAAAAAAGCATAGTAACATCAAGGGACTCGAAGTTAGAATGTGCCCCCTGCTTGGGGACTTGACCTGCATTTATATGGGGGTGCCCTGTCGGAGTGGGATTCTTCAATCGGCCTTCAGCTGCAAGAAAATCGAATAAGGGTTGTTGGGATGAGCTTATCTGTTGTTTATTGTTGATAAGCTTTCATTCTTGAACTGAAAAATGGAGTCCTTGCTTGGATAAGTCTCCTAGTCGAGAGGGAGTCCTCCTAGGTCAGGAGTTTGAGGTGACGGGGGATCCTTCTCGAGTTGGACTCTTCTTTAAGGCATTATTGGCAGTTGATATGCCTACCACGTGGTGGGGGCGTCTTGACGTGGACATCCCACGTGTATGCCACGTGGGAGGCATCTTAGCATGGACTTTGGTCCAACCTTCTTTGTTGGGCTTTCTCTTTTGGGCTTCTTTCATGAAGTTGTGGGCTTCCTTCTCTTCTTAGAGAAAATGGGTTTCGTTGGGTTGACATAGGCTTTTATTTCTTCTTGGGCTAAGTCTTTTTGGGCCATACACATTAATATATATATATTAACAATTAATAGTAGTTGTTATAGATATTTGCCCCTTAATTTAAAAGTATATAAAAAAACAATACATAAATTTGGTGCAATTTATTTTTCAATACATTCCATAACATTTTTGTTTTAGCAATTTCTTCTTATCACAATGAACTGACACAATCACAGTATGTATTATCGCAAACATCGTTCAAAATCTAATATTGGTGTATATCAGTGGAGGGTGTTGGGAAAAATTGCATAAAACAATTATAATTTCGTTTTGAAATTTGCAATCGAATATATTAATCAGTTTTTGAAATCAAAACACAAATACCTAAGTTGGAATAAAATAATAGTGATAACAGTTAGATATGTTGTTTTACAATAAATTAAAGGATAATTTACAATGAGAGTTGTATCATAACAACTCTCGATCTAACGAAAATTGCACAATAACCGAATTGCAGAAAATCTGTTTGCCTTAAAGAAATTATACGTCCAGTCCAAAAGTGCACCAGATACTACGCAATTCCTTCCTGGATAAGATGGTTACCGTTTGTTCAGTATTGCACTTATACTGATAAACACCTCGAAACAACACTCAGTAGACAATACCAAAACTAGAACTCGAAATATGAACTTTGAGAGAGAACTTGAGAGGTAGAGACGAGAGAAGAAGATTTCATATTGAGGTGTGGTTGAAATGAGAAATGAGGCAGCCTTTTATAGGCATTCCCAACAGTAACATTAAAACACGACATTTAAGTGGGACATTTAACCTTTAGCCGAAACCGCTAGAAACGGTTGGCAATGGCCGGCAATTTCAAAACGGCCGGTCGAAGCTTTTAAATGCAGCTTTAAAATTATTTGACTGAAAACTGCTATTTATGTTTTATCATGTCAGCATAAATCCAAATATTTCTGCTAAAGGTATATCTTGAAATTGAAACATCCACCCCAACACCAAGAACAGGCAAAGGCGACGTGCACGTGTGGGACAATCCCATGTTCAGTCAAGTCCTCATAACATTTCAAACACAACTTAGACTTGAACTTAATATAAGAAATTTAATTTAATTATAAACTTTTAATGTGGAATATACTAGAATGTAAAAGTATATACACATCAATGCCTCTTTTATCCTATTATATTCCGACATGTGATATCCATTATTTTCAAATTTGTTTCTCTTAATCTATAGATTTTAACATATAATTTAAGTCTAAATTACAACAGAGGGACTGTCCCCAATTTATGTGTGCAGAAGTGATGCACCTAATGCACATAATACTGTCAACAAGCAATTGCAATCATCATTTGGAATTGCTTTTTCAATATAGATAATTTATTTTAAATTTGTGCTATATTTCTATGCATGTATGTGTAAAACAATCCCTTGTTGGATATTATTCAGTTTGTGAAGTCAAATTATACCAACAAACACTCATTGTCTGTTTTCTTTTTGATTTGGTTGGGCGGTACGTTTGTTTTAGGGATAATTACACCTTCCTCTCTAGAGATTTGGTGTAATTACACGTACACTTCATATGGTTTAAAAAATTATATTTAGTACCTTCAGAGTTTACTTCTGTCTAACAAATAAGTTCCTCTATTAGTTGAGATTCCCCAAATTTACTGATATTAACAAAAAAATTGAAAAAAAAAATTATATGTACCGCCAATTTACTTATTACTAACTTAAAGTAAGTCAAACAAGTCTTTTTATGATCAAATTACTCTCATACATTTTCACGCGATAATACATTTGAAGAGGTATATCTTCACTATTATAAGATTAGTTTAGTCCGAAAAAAATTATTTGACCTGCAATAAATCAATAATAAATCAATCGATGGTAAATATTAATTTTCATTCTGTTTTTTTTTTCTGTTAATATCAGTAAATATTTTAACTGACGTATAAATTTATTTAATAAATGATAGCAAACCTCAGGAGTGCTAGATGTAATTTCTCAAACCAAATAAAATTGACGTGTAATTACACCAAATCTCAAAGGATGAGAGTGCAATTATCCCTTTCTTTTATCAAAGGAATAAGAAAGTAAGATATAAAACATAGGAAAGCTTTTTGTAATTTGTGTAATTAGCAGTCTTAAATCCATCTATCTTATGAAGTCGGGTCAAACACTCTAAAGAAGTTGAGGGATAAGGTGCACAGATGCGCAGTCTGGAAGCAAAGTAAGCTCATCTGAATTAGTTGTAGCCAAACAGCCTCTAAATCGACTTTTTGATGAGCAGGCTATTGGACTTAAGGGGGTGTTTGGCTACAACTAATTTCAGAGATTATATAGGTTGATACACAAGTGGTTGGACTCTAAGCTCATAGAGGTTGCAATGACATGAAGTCCTAACCAAACAGTTCGAAAGCCTTTTGTGCCTGTTATGTAAATAAAACCAAACAAAGGCCAAGGAGTAATCAACTGTTCTGGCTTCAAAAATTACAGTGAAAAAAGAATTAGCATGATCCTGAAAACATAACACTACAGAAGCAAATGATATAAATGTAACCCAAGGATGCATAGTACCGCCAACAGAATGCTAATTCTTTAGAACTGGAAACTTGCATAAATAAGAATTCACATCTTAATCAATGTGCCAATGCAAGAAAACCAGAAAGAGACACGAAAGAATCCCTCTGATCTGATCTGGGTGACTTAAATGCACATAGAGGGTGTGCCAAAATTAGGGGATCTTAACGACGATACTGCTTTGCACAAATTTCTTACAATAGCGAAGGATCTCAGAACTAACAGTAAGCTGAAGAATCAATGGAAGTGTTGGCGCTGTCAAGGTCGTCATGATATGTATCTATCCTGCTGTTCTTGGAGAAGCTTTGCGGAAGATTTTGCGTCCAGATAAAGAGAGTTCACTTCTTCAAGATCGGCCTGCAGAAGGTACAAGTAAAGCAATTTCTTCTCATAATCTTTGATAGAATTCTTGCCCAAGTTATAACCAACTTTTTGCCATACCTTGCAAATACTATCACGACCATTCATTTTAGCAACTATGCTGGCAGGAGATAACAGCTGGACCGCATGCCTGATGAAACAGCAAGAGTCGGAGTAACATTTAGCGTAACATAACTAGGAAGAGAATTAGCAACCAAAAAAGAAGCAGAAGAGTAAGAATAACCTCAAAGATGCTTGTTGTCCAATCTCTCCGAGATAAGCCAGACTTTCCTCGTCAATTTGCAGCTCTTCAACCTGAGCTCGAATAGCTAATATCTGACACAAATCAACATAGCATTGTTCAAGGGAAAAGCAGCTAAATAAGAATATTGGAGGTTTAAAAACTTCGCATGCAAATAACTCATGTGAGATAAGATCTAACCTGTATCATTTCAGCAGGACCATAGGTTTCTGTTCTTATAATAACCAATCTGTCCAACAAGTCAACTGGTATACCATGAGGACTAGTCATGTCTGTCCCTCTGCAAAGCAATGTTATCAACTCAGTCTTTTTCATATGGTTTAGCTGTCAAGGAAGTAGGAAATGTCCCAGGAGATGAAAAAACTAAATTCATCTTACAAAAAAGCAAATTCTAAGGAAATTGATTAAATCTATTAGAAAGTTAAAAAATCAAATGAAAGTTGTACCACAAATGATTCATCTGACAAAGCAACCTAGATTATAAGGGAGTTTGGTGCAGCACTTAGGTGACCCCCTTGGCTGAAAATTTTCCAAATAAGTGAAGGGAATGCATGACAGAAGGCACCAGCATAACACATACCTGACAGTGCAAATTCCTCGATTTGTCGCAAATATCACTATTGGAGATAGTGAACTTTCTAAAGCACGGTTTAAATAAGAAAAACACTCCATATCCAACATATGAACCTGAGTTATTCTTCAAAAGTCAGGGAAAGACACAAGCATACAGTAAATGATAAGATTTAAAGGCATGTGTAAGGATAGAACCTCATCAATAAATAAGACACCAGGAACTAGTTCTGCCACACCTTCATCTATATACCGGTTAACAACCTGCAATTAGTTAACCATAAAATAGTAAACTCTTTTAAGCATTTCCTAAGAAGATTCAAAAATTGGTCCATGAAACAAATAGGAAACCTACAACAGTGCTTCCATGAAGTAACAACATACCTTATTTATTTCCTGCCGTAGTTTTTCGGTGATTTCAGTTTTCCGGGGCTTCATCATTTGACCCATCAGGGACAATATATCTTGTCCCCCTTGAGGCCGTGCATTTGCAGCATCAAGATCATGCAATGTCACATCCTAAATGAGGCAGCAATATGCACATTAGTAGGCCAGTAACATGTTAAGCTATTATTTTCTTTAGACAAGAAAACCCAAGTTCAAAATTTGAATGATGAGAACTGCACATATCATCTAAAAGACTAAAACATCATGACTAGAAAGAAAATTGAGATGTTCACATTAACATCTGAAGAACGCTATAAATAAATAGGTGGAATTAAACTCAAGAAAGAGAGCATAGGATCCAGAAGACAAGATACCAATTGAAGAAAAATAAAATGTGTGGAATCTCAATAAAGTAAGAAACACAACATGCTCTCCAACAAAGGCTTCATATTTTCAATGTCAAAGTTCTAAAAATCAAGTTTGGGGCTGAATGCAACTTTCATCCAAACAACATGAGAACATAGGCCAAAAGTGTATTAAAGGCCATGCTCAAAACTCCTGATGACAACAAATAGCATGTTGCTTCCAATTTCCATAAATAATTTTGTGGAACTCGCCGTAATTCAACAGAACAATCTTGCATTGCATGGGGAGTCTGGGACACACCTGGACAATCTCCTTCTTTTTGTGAACCTCTCCTTTAGGAAGTGGAACATATTCTTCTGCTTCTAGATCAAATTCAGTAGCAAAAGCATCACTTCTTCCCACCCTTTTAACTGCTCCACTATTTGCTTCAATGTATATAACATCACCAACAGCAACCTGCAGTTTGTACCGTTAATTTTGTAGCTACAAGATATAAGAGACATAAAATGCATAGAAGAACATGGCAAAATAGTTTCGTTAAGGATGGCTAGTTGTTCATGCAGCATCCTTTAAAATGAGTTTATAGAAAGTAGACTCATGCTGGTGAGTATGTAGATAGGAATGGCATTTTAGAAGTTCCATACAGCAGCGTGGAGCACAAGTACACAGCACACAACAGAAAGTAATTGTAAAAGATTTAACCCAAAAGGGTTTATTGGGAACTAACCTTTTCCTTGATCAAAGCATCATATATTGTTGGATCCAATTTCAATTGTTTGGTTCCTTTTACAGTTTTCAACCCAATAATCACATGGCTTATACTTTTGCCATATCCACCTGTCACGCTCTCTGTCTCTTCTGGTGATAGCTCAGTTACCTATCATGGAAGCAGCAGAGGTATTAGGAAAAATTAACAAAAAATAACATAACCTACCTACATACTATAAATCCCATAAATACCCTGAGGAATGGCATGTAATTTTAATGATTTATTGAGAAGGGATTAAATTACCTCTCCCTCATAAACTTCCTTGTTTTCCTTAATACGGAGACCTATAGCTCGTCGAAAGTTCTCCATTAGAACCTCAGTCTTCTTCACTTCTGATGAATACACTTCCGATCCAACCATTGGGCAAAATGGAACCTGCAAGTTACAAGGCACATAGAGAATCAATATGACACATTAAGAACACAAGAAATAACATTTAAACTGCTTACAAAAATTGGATCTTCACATGTATTTGTTCCAATTATGAAAAAAAACTTAATTTCCCTTCTTTATGTATAAATTGGTTGTTAAACCAAGAATAAAAATAAAACGAGCAAGTTTGTTGAAATCATGTTTCCAGCTTTCTACCAGAATGGGAGTCCAATAGAGTTAGCACTCGGAAACAGCCATAATGGGCTGCACTCTTTGAAAGAAGCACATAACCCGTCCTCCTTAGAAAAGGTTCTATTAAAGAAAGATGGCAGGTAGCAAAGTTCTTAAGTCAGAATGGCACTGATTACATAGAGTTAGTGAGGGAAAAAATAGTTCAAGGAAGCTATTAAACCAGGGATCTGATAAGCAGGCTTCTCAATAAGACACTTGGACCATGGTGGAAAGAGCAACTTTATCAACATAGATAATTCTCCTTGGCATATGAAGGCCTAATCTAAGACCTTCAACCTTGAGGGTGACTAACTAAAGATCCAAACAACTCTCTACCTCCCCACCACTTTGCAAACATATGGTATAAAAAAGTTAGAACAAATAAATAGCACTGCCATTAACTTTCTCAAATTATAACACCATAATAAATGAATAAAATAAGATATATTGAATAACACCAATAACAAGCTCCATCGAACATAAGAAACAGTGATGCCAATACAAACCTTGCTACCAAGTTCTTGGGAGATTCCCAGGGCAAGAGCAGTTTTTCCAGTACCAGGAGGCCCAGCAAGTAATAGGGCACGCCCAGCCATCTTCTTTTGCCGAATCATATCAACCACAAGGCCAGCAGCTTCCCTTGCAGATGCCTGGCCCACAAATCCAGCAGCCAAAGGCATTGCCTTTCCATTGGGCTAAAAAAACGCAATCAACAAGAAGCACAATTAAACCAGCTAATAGAAAGAACATTGTTTATGATCACTTTGAATATGAGGGGAATGACACTTAAACTTAGATAAACCAACACAACGATATGGAGAAACAAAGAAAATTTTGATCTTGTCTCCATGAACTCCTCCATTACAAATGACCAAATAATAAAAAAGCAATATTTAATTCAAACAAAAGTTCCTTACTTTCCCTCCTGTTTTCTACTTTAACAATGGTGTACTCCACAACAAAATCAAATACTCTGACCGCACCTCTCTTTAACTTTTCACTTTCAAGATTCCAATAGAATTCGTAAATTTTGGGAAAGCCAAAAACACGGTCTTTATCATAAGTCACGAACAGCAAAACCCTAAACCCTAAGATCCAAACTCAAAACCCATAATTACAAAACAGCCTACTAAACCACAACTGGAGGTGACTAAAAGCTGTGTACTGCAGAGCAGCAGAAGAACTAACCAACGACATGGAAAAGAAAGTCTAAGGAGAAACAACACAGCAGAAAAGGAAATTACTGGAAAGTTACCTCAAGCCCAAGGCCTTTAATATGAGTGTGAGTGGCTATTCTCTGCTTTTTCGTCGTGGATTGTACTTCTTCTATCTTCATCCTGCCCTTCTTCCTTCTCTTCCACTCTTCTCTTCAGTCTGATTAATTCCCTTCTCTAAATTTCCTTTTCTGGTAACGTCTCTCTGTAGGTAGTAGAAGCTTCTCTCCCTCTAATGGAGGCAAAGTGTGAGTTTTTGCTTTTGAAAGAACCATTAAATGTTCTTAGTAACATCCTTAAACACTCAGAAACATTCAAAAAACAAACAAATGTTATATACAGAAAACAAGAAAACGAGAAGAAATAGCAAACCCGTTTGTGCTCTTGCTTGGCCGCGCGAGTCTGGAGTGCCGACAACAGCAATCGTCTTCCTCGTGTCGTCGCTGGAGATGGATTGGAGCTTGCAATAGTTGGTTTGGGGCTAGGGTTTTTAGGGTTTAGATTTTGGGAGAAAGAATTAGTGAAGTTGAGTGAAAGAGAGAAAGTGAAGAGGTGGGCGGTAGTTGTGAAAGAAAGAGGCAAAAAGAGAGAGTAAATTTTTTAATGTTCAATATTATTATATTATCAAAATATTAAATATATAGTATAATATTTTAACTTATTGTTATAAATATAAACTATTAATTAGTTTAGTAGTAATATAATTAATAAAATATATTAAAAAATAAAATAAAATATATCGAATAATTTAATATTATAGAAAAGTATTTATTATCTGAAATAATGTAATTGAAATACGTAAAATTATTTTATAGTTGAAATTAATATATTTTCACAATTTGCGATGAATTTGTATATTTATAAATGTTAGTACTACATTGACTTAATTATCATTTTACATTGTTGAACAGTATGAGTTAATCGGACCGTCAAAATTCAGATCAAACAGTTAGATATGATCAAACTTACAGAAAAATACATTTGGTAAAATTTTAGACTTATTGGGTACATGGATGTTGAAATATCGTACTCGTAACATAAGAGTGATCATTCAAGATAGTTATCATTAAATCAGGCCATGCGATTTTAAATTATATCATCTAATATAATCTAATGAGCAATGCCTTATATATATATATATTATATATATATATATATATATATTTAAATTTGATATGAATCGGGTGCCCGAATTTTAAGATATCATAATTGTTGATCAAGTTTTTTGATCTCATTATATATATATATATATATTAATATAATAATAATAATTAATAATTAAAATTATTCAACCATCATTATTATCACCATCATCATTATCTTTAGATTAATTCATAAAAATCACTAAATTTTGACATAAATTTATAAGCACTAAAATAGATTGCATGATGTATATTATGTATATTGATATAAATATAAAATTCAGAAATAGATATAACAAATCATAAGTGAATTATTCATCAATTTAAAAAAGTTTAAGACAATACAAATATATATTATAATATTATAAAAGAATATTACAATTTACTAAGTTGTTGATTAAATTTATTTTTGTATAAAGATCAAATATATAAATAAAAGTACCATAATTTATTATTATTCAAAATAAAATGTATAATATTTAATATATGGTCAATTTGAGTAAAAAATGAATAAAGTATTGAATATGAAATTAAATATTTAAAAAATTTAAACATAAAAGTATATTATATAAAAATAAAAATAGAAAAAGCTCGCGAGACGGGAACAAAGAAAAATGAACTCGAGCTCGAACTTTTTGAGCTCGAGTCCAGCCCAAAATCGAGCCGGCTCGACTCGATTGCCGCCCCGAAGCTGGGTGATGGTGATTATTAACTGCTAATTTATTGTTATAAATATAAAATACTAATTAGTTTAGTAATAGTATAATTAGTAAAAGTATAGAGTATAGATATACATCAAATTATCAAAGTATTTGAATATAATTTTGTATGGTTATTAATCTTAATAAAATAAATATAAATTATTTTTTAAAAGTTGTTGATCTCATTATATACAAAAAAATAATAATTAAGAGACGAAATTGTTAAATCAAAATACAAAATAGTGATTGGTCTCATTATATTTATATAATAAAATAACAATAAAAATAATTAAATTTGTTCGACCATTATTGTTACTAAGGTATTTTGTCATCCGAATTATGCATGTTTTACACTTTGTTCTTGAAACTTTTTCTTGCGTCAATTTACCATCTCAACTTTATGAAATTTGCACTTTGCCATATATGCACTTTACATCGCATAACCCTTAAATATATATATGTGAATTGCATGTTATGTTTTTCTCATAAAAAAACTTGATTGAAAAATAGTTATAAATACCAAAATACAAAATTTCATAAAGTTGAGATGGTAAGTCGACACAAAAAAAAGTTAAATGTCAAAGTATACAAATAGTCATAGTTCGAATTGCAAAATATAATTAACCTTATTATTATTATTATTATTATTATTATTAGTAGTAGTAGTAGTAGTAGTAGTAGTGGTAGTAGTAGTAGTAGTAGTAGAAGATTAACTCATGGGAATCACCAAATTTTGACATAAATTTATATGTAATAAAATATATTGCACGCTATGTTTCCTGATATAAATATAAAACTCGTAAATAGATATAAAAAATTATAAGTTAATTGTTAGGACTTATCAATTTTTTTTTTTAACAAAGGACTTATCAATTTAAAAAAGTATAAAATTACAAATAAATATTGAAATATAACATAAAATTTATATGTGCCATATTAAATAATTATTTTAAAAAATATTAAAATTTACTAAATTATTGATTAAACTTGTTTTGTTATAAGATTCAATTTTGAATAAAAGTACCATAGTTTATTATTATCAAAAGTTAAAATGTATGATATTGACTAATAATCATAATATTTATTAATTTTGAGTATAAAGTTGATAATGCATCAAATATGAAGTTAAACATATAAAAAATTTAAAATAAATAATTTTTTTAAAAATAATAGAAAAAACTCGCGATCAAGCTTCGTGAGCCGGCTCGACCATCTGCCACCCTAGTTTATATCCACTAAGTTAACACTAAAGAGCCAAATTCATTTAGAATACCATGAAAAGAAATAAAAAGGCTAAAACATACAAATTGTAGGTTGAAACAACAAATTGAAGTATAGAGAGGTTAATACTTCACAACATAGAACCAAATAACATCCTTACAAACGGCCGCGCTGACTATATAATAAACTTAAAACAATAATTTAACTAACAAGCTTATAATAATAATTTTAGATGATAATAAATTCTAAAATGACTTAAAATAATTTTCTTTTAAAAAAAGCAAAGAGTATTAATGAATTAAATTAGTACTAAAAACTTAGAAATATAACAAAGAAGATAAAAAAAAATTAAAGTTTCAAAAATATAAAAAAAAACACTACAAGAATAGTCAATTTAGGCCACCTTTACTTTTTATGATTAGTTAAGATATTACTCGTAATCCTCATTAATTTGGTGTTTACTTCTTTTTGGGCCAGCCCATGACAATATACCTCGGCCCTGGAACAAATTTTGATTCTTGGGTTTGAATCACTAATAGATGGCATGTATTAACAAATCACGAAGGCCCACCATATTGGTACTAATTTTGGGCTTTCATTTTTATTCTCATCTTTTGTAGCACTGTGTCTGTTTTGCTCTTAATTTGTAAAAATTCCCTCAACAAACCCCTGCATGATGTGATTGAATGTCAGACCTTTCTTAAAAAAACGAATCAAGAGAAATGTGCCTTTTTTACCATCTTCACTAAGCCTTCTTCTCTTCTTCCACACACAGGTTGAGTTCTTCCATTTTTGAAACAAAATTTATTCCCCAACAATCTTCATCGAGTAAATGTAAATAGGCTTCATGAACGATTTTTTTAACAGTATATTTCACATTTTTGTATGTCATTAAAGATTATTTTCTCTGTTTTCAGGTTTAAAAAACGAGATTGTGAGATTTGTGCGTGGTTGGTTGTTGTTGGAGAGGTCGCCGTAAATTACATTGATAGTGACATTTTTTGTTTTCTATCAAGGGTAACATAGTCCTTCCACTACTTACATGAATGTTGACTAATTGCAAACAGTACAACAACTACAATCAATTATTAATTCTTAGTTTAGTAATATATAGTAAAGAAAATATTAACCAATCATACATCTAGTTATCACATCTTTAATCACATTTTAATCAATCCCATGTTTATCACAAGAAGTAAAGATGGCCTTAGAAAAATAAAATAAAATTATAAGCCACGTATTTTTATTAAAAAGAAAAGGGCCAGCAGGCCTGATTCAAGCCGGTTCCAAGACCAGGTGGTCCGGGTCACTGGGCTAATACATGAGACCAGCCCGATCCCAAGCGAGTTGGGTCAAATCAACCCATTTTTTTTATTAGTTCAATCCAATCTTGGGCCGAGCTGGGCCCACTGTTCATCTTAATATCGAACTATGGTGTCAATCAATATATTTTGAAAGAGAATATATATACACAAACACAACAAACAAGCTATAAATAGAGGTTTGTTTTTCTGTTTTATAGAGCATCAAACTTTTTAGGAAAAATTGCATAAAACCCCTCTGTGTTTTAGAAATTCGGCCAAAAACTCCCCATGTTAAAAATATATGCAAAAAAACCCTGTGTTTTTTGAAATACTGCACATGCACTTCCTCCGTCAATTGTCTTTAACGGTGTTAATTTTTTTGATGATTTGTCCATTATGCCCTTGTCTTAGTAGCCATTGATCTTCTTCTAGTTAAAAATGAACGGCCTAGATCTTAAACAATTTATAAATATATTTTTTGTATTTATATATATACACACACACACACAATTAATA
Source organism: Sesamum angolense (assembly GCA_034509725.1). Taxonomy (NCBI): domain Eukaryota; kingdom Viridiplantae; phylum Streptophyta; class Magnoliopsida; order Lamiales; family Pedaliaceae; genus Sesamum; species Sesamum angolense. Next base: position 4,664,233 of record JACGWL010000012.1, read on the forward strand.
CAAAACAAACATAATTATATTATATAATATATAATATATACAAATATTTAATATAATATGCATTATATACATATGTATGTATGTAGTGGAGGTGGTGGCGGCCGTGGCAATCACACCGTCGCAGATGGGGGCAACGGAGACGGTGACGTCACCGTGGTGGCGCCACTATAGCGCGCTCAACCCACCCAGATCTGCGGTGGAGGCCTAGGCAAAGGCGGGAATGGAGGAGGGAGACGGGAAGCAGAGGCGAAGAAGGCGGGAGGCAGGAAACGCAGGTAGGTGTGGTGGCAGGAGCGTAGGCGGGGGCGGCAGTGTGGCTAGCGAGTTTGGGTGGTTGGTGGGGAGGATGGGCGGGGAAGACGATGAGTTTTCCTTTTTTTGCCTAAATTTTATTTATTTATTAATTTTGTTTTGTATATTTAAATGTAACAAATTACTTTAATTATGTATTTTTATGTTAAAATATATTATATTAAAAAATTAAGCTTTATTTACTTTATTTTTATTAATAATATAATTTTAAATGTATCTAACACAAAAATTAAATTATTAATAATATTTTTGACATAAAAATGTATTTTTTAATTTTAAAAATTTATAAATAATATTAGATAATCTTAAAAATTTGATGTTTTCATATGTAAAATATGTATTAATAATATAATTGATGTAATAATATATTTTACATAAAAATATTTCATCAATACTAATTATTTATTATTAATATATATTTTAGTAAAATGTGAGAAAGGTAAAAAAAATCAATCATAAAATACAGAAAGAGAATAATTGCATAAGACATGGGTAATTTTGTCAATTCAAAGAAGTCAAAGACTAAAAGTAGGTCAAAATATTATCCCACTCTCATTTTCAGTTTGTGTAAGCCACTCTCCATCCTTTTTAACGGAGAGTTTTTTTTACAGGGGTTATAGTTATAGAGGGTTGTTTTACACTATTTAATTAACACATGTAAGTCTTTAATAATTTTTAAATAACAAAGGGGATATTATGCAATTTTTCCAACTTTTTAAGTTCAAACTGTAATTAGAAAATAATCTTTAAAACTATAATATCACCAAAAAGGAAATTAGTTATAACATCTATTTGGCCTCTAATGTGCACACTATTAAAGTTAGGGTTAAATGCAAAAAAATGTACCATACTATAAGCCACTTTGCGAGTTATGTACCATACTTTTTAAAATATCCAACTTTAGTACCACAGTTTAGAAAATTTGGGAAGAATGATACCTTAGTTTATGAAAGTTGCAATTATAATATCTTAATTTCTATTTTGACATTTTTATACCAAGCCCTAACTTTTAAAAATATCACTTCAGCCCAAAAAGTTTATTTTTCACAGATCTAGTTCCCCTTGCTTGAAAATGGTATCAGAGCCTAGATTTATTGAAGAAATATATGGGTTAATATTATATTTAGATACTTTTCCACTAATGGAGAAGACTTTTCAAGAGAAAATAGAATCAAAAAAAGTTTGAGTTACAACTACAACAGGGAATATTTCCAGATTCTGGAAAGACAGAGAAAGAACCTCTTTGGGAAGTTCTTAAAAGATGTGACAACAGTCCAAGAGGATTGACTCGAAACTTCTTACAAAAGAAGAGGTTGAGGAAGGGATGAGGGCTTTCCAAGTCCGTCAAAATTTACCAGGAAAAGAGGTGAGACGTTTGCATTCCACCGAAGTACATGGTATAATTTCAGCTAGGAGAAATAGAACGGGTAAATTCTTGCACCAGTTCATATCTAAAAATTATGATTAGAAGAATTACTTTGAAAGAAATCGAGGCAGATACCTAGAAAATTTCTCAAGATCTAAGGGAAATTCAGAAGACGGTCCAAGACTATGGACATAGCATAACTAATATACCTATGAAAGTAGATTCTTTGTGTCACATGATGGACGAGATTCGTAAGATCCTTCCAAATCTACACAAGAATCTTACAGATCTGAAGACAGAAATTGCAGATCTAAAAAGAAATCAATGGGAGAACCCTGAAACATTCATATCCAGACAAGAGCGGATCAGGGACGCCCTTGGAACAGTACCTCTTCTACATCAGAAGGGGAAGGCGAAGGAGATTCCCAAGCTAAAGACACGAGATGAACAGATTCAAGAAATCCTCAACTCTATAAAATAATGGAGGTAACCAGAGCGGATCTATCAGATCTACAAGAATTGGCTGAATCCTTTTCCCAACTGGGGATTGTGGAATTAGTCAATATTCAAGCTAATGAAGTCGCTTCAGCACTACCACCGCCGGAGGGAAGCACATGTTCCAATGAACCTCCACAGGATCATCCAATGAAGGAAAGTGAGGATTTTCACACCAACGCGACACCAACATTTGTGGAAACCCGAATTTTTAGAGAAAATCTAGGGAAAAATCCTAGGAGGGCATCTGAGAATACACCTTGGGCAATGACCATGCTCCAACCTGCATCCATATGGTGCGGTATTAAACCTGGATGTTATCGACTTCTGAAACATCGAGAAATTGATAGATGAATGGGTAGCAGCCATAAAGATAGCAGCAACCACTCTAGACCTCGATAAAGAAAACTTCATAAAATTAGTGGAGTTAAGCTTGGATGGTTCTGTGAAAATCGTATGGGATAAAACCCCAGCTGATACTAAAGCCAGTATTATTGCCGGAGATTCAAAGAGTACAATAGCAGATTGGCTAGGAAGGCTTATCAAGATACACTTCATCGGAGATGGATATTTCGAAGGAAGTAGAACAGAAAAGGCCAGAGAATATGCACAAGCTCTCTTTGGCCTTGAATTAAGGAGTATTTGTGCAGTAGATGAGTATATCTATTGGTTTCGCAAGTATTTCTTCCAGAGTGGAGTAGCAGTGGAAGTAGAAGCTCCAATGTTCTTTGCAAAAATCTGCAGTCCATGGAGGGAAATGTTGATCCAATCATACAAAGTACCTGAAGGACATATGAATTCAATAGCAAAGAGAATGTATTTCCTTGATTCAGTAGCAAGGAGAATGTCTTTCCTTAAAGACAAGTTGAAGGATTGGTGTTACCAAACATCCATCCAAAAAAATATGAAAAGGCTGAGAGGTACGATTAAACGAACTCCTCTCTGTTGTGATAATAATGATTTTCCTACTATTATAGGAGAGTCATGAGAGCTATGGAAGAGGAAGAAGCAAAATAGTGACTCCTACCCTAGGAGTTCCAAAAGAACCTCTTTTAGACGGAGATCATGGTGGTCCAAATCAAAAGCCAGAACAAACAAATATGGACAAATGAGTGGACCAACAAGGGCTTCATCCCAAGGATCTAGACGAACAGATACAAGATCCACAGGAAGAACCCCTACAAGATTAACTTTCAGACGGGCCCATACCCGAGCCAATGAAAGCTTCAAAGACTGCAACTACTGGACATGCGGAGCAAGGGCTCTCCCATATGAGTTTGCTATTCCCATGGAATTTACTGGTAATGTGATGAAAATGCAACTTATTCCTAAAGAAGAAATTCTTGAAGAATTAAGTAGGCTTAGAGAAGAAATAACAATTGTTATGAAATGGATCCACATAGGAACTATTGAAGTAGTAATAAAAGCAACTTTTAAGGAAGGAATTGATTCAAAAATATATTTGTCAATAATGGATAGGAGAATCAATAACTTAAGAGATGTTGTCTTGGGACAATGATAGGTAATCTGTATGCGGGAAAATTATGTTTGACATTCATCCTAGGATTGCATACAACCTAGCAGACCAAGATTTTAGCAGAGTCTTAACCCTTCATCAGGATTTTAAAAGAAACGATTTAATGAAAGAAGGAAATAGATCATATCTATAACTTATAGAATAACTTATGCCATTTCCAATACACATTATTCTGATTTATTCATAAGGAAAGAGTATATCGAAATTCCTAGAATTTTCAAGGAATTTGCTAAGGTTATGGCACCAAATCCAATTAGGATACCTAGGATAGGTGGTGTCGATATCGTAATTAAAGATCACCCAGTTTTAGATCGAACACTTAGTTCTAGAACTGAGTTTAGTAGCAGGATATCCTTTTCGGAAGGCAGGATTATGGGCTACAAAGGAAAGGAGAAAGAGTTGTTAAAAGTTTTAACTCCTCAAGAGATAAGGGTTGATCAAGTAAGATTTAGATGTCCTGAGGGATGGAAAGAAATACAAGTTATATTTGACATCACTAAAAAAGAAAACTTTTTTCCTTGTGATGACAAACTGTTGTTGGTAGATATGAAGGCATGTTAGAAATAGCAGGCCATGAAATTCTAATTGCAGGTGTTGCAAGACGATAGAATAGGAGTATGACTTTGGGGTTAAGTTTCCCCGAAGATCATAAACCATGGAGAAGAAAAGGTAATGGTATTCAGTCTTGATGGAGTTACCATAAGGATTGAATGACAACCCCCTTCTCTATATACATATCTGTGGGTATGTTGTATGATCAATATATGACATAATATTTTGCAGCTTATATTGACTCAGGTTCAGGAATTTGCACAGCAAAAACTGGAGTTTTTCTTAAAGAAGCAAGGGAAACCTTACCTATTATTGCAAGAAGGGATTTTTCACAAAAAATCATAATACTCAATACGGGAATTCGAGAAGCCAAAATTATGATTGGAGGAGCATTTGGAACACCCTGGTTTAGGGTAAAAACACCGCCCATTTACTTTCATGATACATGTGCTGATATCTTGCTAGGTAATATTTTTATTCAAACATTTGCAAGAGATATACAGGATAATCAAAGGAATCTGTTAATCTTTACTACTAACTGTGGAAGTGAGATACAGGTTTTGCGAAGAGAAAAGGCATTTAACAGGATAATGCCTATAAATTTTCGCAGCAAGCATGGTGATTTTAATGCCAAACTAACTCATCTGAAAATATAGGATAGAAGGAAATTTGGTAAAGTTCTATCGTCTTTAAGGCAACAGGGACTCATCGATAGGGATAGCTTCTACGAGGAATCTGAGAAAGAGATAAATAACCTCAAGAAAGCATTGTAGGAATTACAGGCCATGGACATAAGCGAGGAAAGCAAACTTTCTCTCGAGAATGTCAAGAGGCTTATACAAAGAAACTTCAATGAGAACCCTATGGTATGGTGGGATAGGAACAAGATCGAAGCTACTCTTAGGGTTAAAGAAGAATGCAAATACGAGTATGTTCGATATAAGCCTATCCAGATGAACATGGAAGACAAGAAAGATATGCAAATGATTATCAAAGAGCATATCAATCTTGGACTCATTGAGCCTGGAATCTCTGCCTACAGTAGCCCTGGATTTCTGGTAAAAAACCATGGTGAGATAAAAAGAGGTAAATCCAGGTTAGTTATTAACTATCAAGGTATTAATAATATATTATAATTTGATGGTTATTACATCTCGAGTAGAAAGCACTTGATTGATTGCATTAAAGGAGCAAAAGTGTTTTCAAAATTTGATTGCAAATCTAGGTTTTATCAGATTAAGTTGGAGAGTGAATCAAAGAAATTTACTGCATTCTCCACACCACAGGGACAATATATCTGGAACGTATTTCCAATGGATCTAGCTAATGCACCCCAGATATTTAAAAGAAAAATGGATAATCTTTTCAAATATTATTTCGAGTTCATGTTTGTCTACATCGATGACATACTGATTGCATCCAAAAATATGAAAGATCCTATCAAATATCTTGAAATATTTTCTGATGCATGCTATAAAGAAGGTTTTAGTACTTTCTGAGAAGAAAGCTACTATAGCGATCAATAAAATCGAATTTTTAGGAATTCTTATTGACGAAACATGTATTGAGCTGCAGGAGAATCTTATGGAGAAAATTCATAATTTTCCAGACGTACTAAACAATAAGAAGCATTTACAAAGCTTCTTGGGAGTGGGGAATTTTGCAGGTATCTTTATAAAGGATCTTGCAAAATATAGAAAGGACTTCCGACCACTTTCAAAGGAAATAGAAAGTGCAAAGTGAAAATGGGAGGAAATCCATACGCAAAGGGTTCGTGAGCTGAAACAGGTTTGCAAAAACTTGCCAAAGCTTGCAATACCACAGAGACGAGGATGAATTGGTGGTCTATACAAACGTCAATGATTATAGATGGGCAGTTGTGCTAAAAAAATACCACTACAAGGGAAGAGCCTTGTAGATACACTGGAGGGTTGTTCACCAAACAACAAGCCCAAGTGTGGCACATCAACAAGAAAGAGTTCTTTGCGGTTTAGAAGTCTTTTAGGAATTGACCTTTATTTTTACTTGCTAAAGAATTCACTTTGAAAGTTGATAATACCAATGTTAAAGCTTTCTTGAAAAACAAATTAGAATCCAAGATTGAGAAAACGCGTATTATCATATGGCAAGCTAAATGCCAATATTATTGCTATAATATTATTATTATAAAATCTCATAAAAATGTTCTTGTAGATTTCCTAACAAGAGATGGAGGCATCTGAAGCAAACTCCATTATGTTAAGGCTTAGGCACCTCAAAGAAAACCTCGAGGAGCTTAACATGAAGTTTGGACGGCTAGCTGTGAATGCACAAGTGACCGGACAAATCCAAAGAGCTGACCTTGACATTGTCCAGATCGCAATAAGAACTACCATGGTGGCCTCACCTCACTATGGAATGATCTACAGGAACTAATTCGGAAGGCATCATCCTCGGAGATGACTAACGAGTTGCGAGAGCATGATCCAAAATATGCCTTTAGAGTACAGGACTCTAGACCTGTAGCGGCAAATTCAAATACTGCTTGCATAAGGCCATCGCCAGACTCTAGTGAAACGGCGGCAAATGAATCACAGAGCGTGCAAACCTCTGATGATTCGAGTCAACCCAGCACCTCTGGGGTAAAAGAGGAAGAAATTAGCCTTAGGCCAATGACAGACACTTCTAAGGCTAATAGTAACGAATCATCTTCTTCTTCTTCTGCTTGGCAGGTTCATCAGCGGATGTGGGAAAAATTAATTTCTCACAAAGGAGTTAACCCAAGCAAGATCATTATCGAGACATCCAGAAAATATAACAGGGTCTGGATGTCAGAAGGTTCTAAACCTGAAGAAGTTCGAGAGTGGTATGAATTTGGAGCTCTAGCTTCAGTCCATACTATGTCACCAAGTTTTTCGGAAATTTCAAAGTTACCAGAATAGATCAGTGGAGCGGTATACGATTCATGGAAAAACAACCCCCACATAAAAAGAGGAGATATCATGGAGCTAAAATTTATATCAGCCACTCCAGAAACTACAGGAAGGGGTCGCATCCAGCGTTCCATTTCATCAAACTGCAGAGACCAAACATGGTAGCTTTTTATAGAATTAAAGCTTCCTCAGAAGAAGCTCCACTGGTGTCAGCTATTAGCGAAGACGACATTTCCACCAGAAGAGCTTGGGGTCTATGGGTCTGTCTCACTGAGATGGACAAAGTTAAGTATCCATTCAAAATCTTCTTCAACAAGGTGAATAAATCATTCCTGTTAAACTCTATGACAAGGAGGAGCACTGAATTTGTAGAAAGCATGTTAAAAAAAAAAAGAGGATGCTCATATGGGAGAACAAGCTATTGCAACTGAGGCCACAAAGATGAAGATATGCAACATGTTGCATGTTGGGCAATGGCATAACCATGTATGTCCTTGCTGCGAAAAACAAGAAAAACCACTATTTGAGACCAAGATACGGGTCACCCAAAAGAAACCCAAACCAAAGCCGGACAAGGATAAAAGAAAGAATTTTTACACGGAGAAGTTTCAAAAAGGAGATTGTTGGCAGAAAAAAAGCCAACAGTCAGAGTGAAATTAAAAGGAGCTAGCTAGGAATTAAATGGCCGACAAGCCATCATGAATACCAGCTGGAAAGAACGATGACAAACGCAATGAAGTCATCAAAAACAAGTTTGAAATCCGCATTTGGCGTTCGCGGATAGTTATAAATAAAGAAGCAGCGAAGCAGCGAAGCAGATATCAGAAAATTCTCCTACTCTTCAAAGTATAATATTCTAAGTATCTACCTTTGTAATTTTTTGAATTATTAGTTTATGGGGGTTTACCCAAAGAGTTTAGCCCTCTACCATATGAGAGGCAAAATAATTGTCTCCTCCAACAGAGGATATAATATCTATGTAATATTTCCTATATTTCTTTAATAAAAGAAGGGCTTTTGTTCAACCTGTCGACCCCAAAATTTTATTAGGTCTCTATATTGAAAATATCTCTACGCCATAAGGTAGAAAATGAAATAAGGCTGTGCTGTTTGTTGCTGAAGGAGCCGAGGACCTGCAAACCATCTGTTGCGGTAGTGTGGTTGGAAGAAGTCCGTAAAATCAAGGACTTGGAATACCTGGCAACAAAGCGGTCAAAAAATGTATGAATTTATAGAGGCTTAATTTTATTTTGGAAGCATATTAAGCCTGATAAATTGAATAGTACAGGGGAATAGTTCTGGAAAAAAAAATCTGGGGACTAAATTGACTGTTTTAGTAAATGTAGGGGCCAAAATGAAAGGAAGGTGTCAAAATTGCAAGTCTCTGTAAAGTACAGTATCAAAATTGGCTATTTTGTAAATAGTGGTACCTGTCTTGCAATACCCCTTATACTGTGTACCTGTCTTGCAATACCCCTTATACTGTGGTACCTGAAATGCAATTACCTCACTAAAGTTACAAGAAAAATATCTATTTGGCCTCTAATGCGCACACTACTAAGGTTACAAGAACAAATATATATGAGTTTAAAAAATTCCTAAACAAGTTAAAGATCTACCTGTATTTAGTGAATTGATCGACTTGAATTATGCCAACAAATAAAAAAAATTGAGAAACGAAACCTGCAGAACAACACGTTAGCACTTTGGTGCTCAAATTAGTATCGAATTTAAGAAAAAAATAACATAATTAGAAATCGAGATATGGTGATTAAATTCGTGAGAGAAATCGTGTTAAGAGTGCAATCAAAGTGCAAAGTAAAATTTGACAGTAATATTTCAGAGTCTGGAAGGTGTCCCCCACTTGGGAACTAAACCTGTATTTATAGAAAGGTGTCTTTCTACGATGGGAGTCTTTACGTTTCCCTTAATTTTCGAATGAAGGGGGTGAAGGTTTTTGGGATAAGTCTTGATCCACTTTTTCATCTGCCGTTAGGTCTACTTTTTGGAGACCTATATCCGAGTTGGGGGAGATCCTTCTTCGGCAAGAACTTCTAGCTTTTAAAGGAGTTCCAGCCGTCAAAGAGTCCAATGCTTTGGGGGGAATTCCCTGGAACCGTATCCTCCATGCTGGCTGAGGGGGGTACACTTGACAAACTAGGTGAGTGCCAATTGGGGATACTTGAGTGCGAGCCTTAGACCAACCATCTATTGTTGGGCTTTACTCTTGGGCTGCTTCCATGAATCCACTGGGCCTTTTCCTTCTTCTTTGTGTTGTGGACCATACTAGGCTGTTGAAATGCTCTTGGACTGGGTTTCTTTTAGGCCATATGCATCAACAACTATAACATCAAGAGATGTAGATGTAATTTTATAAAAAAATATAGAACGTTTATGTATTTTGATCTAACATCAGAAGCAATGTATTTTATCATTAATATGAAATCAAAAGTAATAATATAAAGACCAAAAACAACATTTCTTTTACAATAATATTTGAAAGTAGCAAGTTAAACACTACAAGAAAATATAATACTAGTGACAAATTATGAAGTGATAATTTTAAAGTTATCACTAATAATAGGGTAAATTACATCAACCTCCCTTGAGATTTGACATAATTACAAATACACTCCCGTTGTTTGAAAAATTACCAATACCCCTAATTTTAACTGCTGTCTAACAATTAGCCCAATCGGTTAGGTTTTCATTCATTTTTATGGTGAACTGACAAAAATTCCTTAGTGAATTAAAAATTATAATTTTATTTATTATTTAATTTTTAATTTTTTTATGAATTAAGTGGATATTATTTTTTGAAATTTTTCCATCCATCCTGTTTAATTTTTTTATAAGTCGTTATTTTAAAAAATACAAAGTAAAAAACATACAATAAGGCGAAGTTGGCAATTTCATACCTCCATTCAAGGATTAAATAATTTCATCAAACATTAGGGATATTTGTAATTTTTCAAACAACGAGGGGTATTCATAATTATGCCAAAACTCAAGGAGGTCGTTGTAATTTACCCTTAATAATATATATGGAGTGACAATAATTTTTATCTTGTCACTATATAATTATTAGTGACAAAAAAATATGTATAAAGTTGTCACTAAATATAATTAGTGACACATTTATTATGAAAAATTAGTGACAACATAAAATAGTGACAACTATTATTTGTTGTCATTAAATCATCATTATACTGAAGGCAATGGATCGACTCGGGAAGCGCGGCGGAAGCGCAATAATTGAAAATTTCAATAATTAAAGAAAATAAATATCCGATCAAGGGGTGTACCCTTGATCTTTTCCCAGGCGTTCGGTGTAATATAAGAAATACGTAGGCCATGAATCAAAAGAAAACACGAACGAACAACATAAATGCAAAAATAGAATATTATCGTTGTTGTTTTCTAGCTCGGCTTCAAGCGTTGATTCCGTTGGTCTCCTTGATCCAAGATCTCGATCTGGAGATCCTCCAAAGATTAACACACCATCACTAAGAGGATGTGGTGATTTCATGCTAGCAAAAACACCACAAAAGTGCAAGAACTAAAAACGCTATTGATTAACGTTTGGTTCTTGAATTCTCTTTCGATCTCTAAGATCTTGAGAGAGTAATTTGGAGAGGGTGAGAGTTAATTTTCGTGGGTTGAAGTGCAGCTGCTGTTAGGGTTAGGGTTAGAGTGTTTTTAGAGGTATTTATATGACCTAGTCATAGTATAGCAAGGAGTCATGACCTAGTTGACTCCTACACCTAAAAACCACCTCTAAGCCACCTTACGACCAAGTTTGGTGCACCCTAGGCACCAAACTCGGCCATACACACTCCAAGGCGGGGTTTGGCTCCTCCTTAAGCTAGCCATGGTCCAACCAAGGCCTTGGGCTTGTATTTTAATGGACCGGGTTTGATTAAATAAATTTAAACTAATCCCATGTCAAATGGACTTTTATTAAACCTAGTTTCATCTATAAGTCCAACATTAAAATCCCTTAATACAATTAAGAGATCCAAGCTCCTTTTAACTCTCCATTAATTTATGAATCTAATTCATAAATTGGACCAAGCCTAATAAAATTAATTCAATTAATTTAATGGCCAATTAAGAATTTCAATTAATCCAATTAACTGAATTTCAAGTTATCCATCCAATTGATTTGTCTAAATAAGTGATCCAATCATTTATCCTCTCCAAGAATTAATTTAATCCAATTAAATTAATCCGGCTCCTCTGGAGTTAATTCCAAATTAACTCCATTCCACTATAGTGGTACTGTGTGACTCTTTAGGTTCACCTTCAGCTAGACTTGGGCGTGTTCCCAACACAATTAATTAAATCTAATTTATTTAATTATTTCTGATTATCCCATAATCAGAAATAACCCGTTACCATGGGTGGCCGTCTAGCAACAGTCCATGGCACTAGAGACTAAGTGAATATGGATGAACATTTAGGCAACTGAATTCATACGGATAAGGTCCTTCCATCAACCGTCTCCCGGCCTTAGTCTAGGGCATGGAATTTGGGCGTCGGTTTCCATCCTAGATTAGGCATCTATACTTGATAACTCGAGACTACCCGTTTACCCTACTGAATTATCACGTGAAAACTTATCCCACTTATTCAGTCACTGTGGCCACAGATTTTTAGGAAAACGTGTCTCAGAGCGTATGGGAGATCCTACTGTCACGATATTGACAGGGGATGGATTCCTTCTTGGAACACACCGTCCTCACTACACATTCTGACTGCACTAGATAAGGCTTATAACATCTGTATCTTTCGACACATACATTGTTCGCCAGGTCTAAGCTACAACCATCATGTGCATGTGATTGCCATGGTTCCTCAAGTCCGAGGACTAATCTCGTACTGTCAGAGCCGAGAATCCCAGTCATACCGACCAAGCCTTAGGAGGCTTCCATATGACGATTCCCGCGAGTCAGTTCAGTCAGTCAACTACTTTGCCAACTAACCCATTAAAACTGTATGGACGACCTACGTCTCCTGCCGACAAAACATGGCTACAGTACTTAGTGCAAGTCTCTATAGGACACTCGATGTCCTGTCTCGAAATCCTCGACTTGGAACGTTCCAAACCATTCCACAGAGGTTGGTTTCATGGCCGCCATCCAATGAGCAGCCCAACCCCTTGGATTTGCTCATTTGGTCTGTGGGCTTTGTCGTGCAGTTAAGTATTAACACAATAAGTAAACACAACAAAGAATCAAGCCATATGAATTACCTTTATTCAAAGACATAAATATTATATTACATCAGAAATAGTTTACAAAAGCCCAATCCGATTGGCTTTCTGATCACCTATTCTAACACATAATTGTATTTAATGACAACTTCGTGCACATTTTTTTTTTTGTCTTTAATTCATGTTAACAATAAATACATGAGTCTTTAATTTTTACGAAATAATAGTAATTATTAAAATCATGAAATTTTTTATGTGACAAATTAAACAATTGTCACTAAATATATATAACTAGTGACAATATTAAAATTATCACTTAATTTTTTTGTCACTAATCTTTTATTTTCTTGTAGTCGAAGAAGAATGTAACAATATTGTAACAAATAACAAGTTTAAAATATTTAAAACAATTGATCGCAAAACATAGTTAGTTTCATTATAGGACCTTATATCATATTAGATTTAAAATAATTATTAACATCATCCAAAATAAAAAAACATAAAAATAAAAGATTCAAAATATAATAGTAAAAGGTGAAGCATATAGACGGGTAATATTACAAAAAAAAAAATAAAATTTTAAAATTAACAAAAAACATAAATGACTTGCAAATGAAAAAATAATCAATCTTATTAAACCAATATTACTTATCAAAAATTCAAAATAACATAATTTAAAACGTTTAATCAATTAGTTCTGTGATAATATTAGATAGTCTTTTGTAATCACTATTTTTACTTCTGCGTTAATTGATTTTAATATAAAACCATATAATAATTAGTGAACAAGCCATGAAATGTGTTAAATCATTTTAATAGGGAAAAATGCAAATAACTCCTCGTAATATTATACATGAGCAAATTACTTCCTAAAAAAAATTGCAATTTAACTCCTTATATTTTTTAAAAATACAACAATTTACCCCTTGTGTTTTTCAAAATGAAGCAATTACTTTAGAAAGAAAAGTAAATTGCTTTATTTTAAAAACACAAGAAGATAAATTACTATTATTTTTTCATAAAAAGTGATTTACTCATTTATAATATCATAGAAAGCTAAATTGCATTAAATCCAATTTTAATATAAGCCATGTTTAATAATTAGTGAAGAAGACATGAAAAGTTTTAATTGCATGGCAATGATAGGTCTAGTATCAAGGTGTAAATATATAATGTTTAATCTAAAAATGATATTTTTTCTAATTACAACAAATCTCATGGAATGCACGTGTAGTTTATCCTCCCCCGACAAAAAAAAAAATAGAAAATCCTCAATTGGAAGGTAAAACTAAAAATGCATAGCTGGAAGGAATTTTTTTTATTCGAACCTGGTTCGACCGAACCAATTCAATCACAAAGCAAGATACACCTGCTCTGTGATTGGCCACTTTTCTCAAATTGTACACCAATCACATGGCAGGTGTATTGTACTTGTCATATAATTGGTTCAGAATCAATCGAGTCAGGTTCGAGTAAGAATTTCCCGAAAGGGAAAGCCAAAATTCCTATAAAGAATCTATCCCTCCAAAGAGGAAAAAAAAACAACACTCAGAAGCAAGAGAAAGGAAGTTCTAAGATCACTCACTCTCGACTCTTGAAGATTCAAAGACCAAAGAAATACATCAAAAGGACTACAGCTTCAGAAAAACTCAAGCCTTGTCCTTCAATGCAGGACGATGGTGAGGACGGCCTTTCGATTTCTTTCGAGTGCCAACGCTGCTGCTTCTCCGCATGCTGTGGGAAGATGAACTCCCTTGGCTTACCATGCTCTTAAATGACTTTCTCCGCGAGCTCCAACTGTTGGTTCCAAGTGCAGCTTTAGCATTGGCATCTGCACGAATCTCGCGAGCCTTCTGTGCAGTTATCGGCTGCTTGTTGAGCAACACTAGCTTCGGAAGAAGGCTGCATAGCGTCTTTCTCAGTTGGTCATTACTGATATTGCCCTGAATAGGATTTCCCAACAGATTCAGAGCTATTAGAGTATGGTAATTTGCTACAAGCTGGCCAAGTGCTTTCGCTGTGGTTATTTTGTTAAAGCTCAGGTCCAACACAGTCAGCTTCAAAAGCCTATGCAGCCCTTCAACATTACTTATCTTGTTCCCCGACAGATAGAGCTCTTTAATGAGCGTACAACAGGACAACCCTGGTAACAATCAAAGTGCGTAAGTAGTGGAGTTCTAAGCTTTAGCATCTATGTTGCGCAAGTTACTAGGGAAATGTTTACCTTGACCGAGTCTGGTAATCCGGTTATAACTGAGATCAAGAACCCGCAGATGAGTCAGTTCCCTCAGGCCTTCAATAGTATGTATCTTGTTCCTGGATAAATTAAGAATGTGAAGACCCTTTGCAGAGATCCTGGAGCTGTATGAACTGCAATCGAACAATGATAAATCATTTAGCAATCAAAAATACATCCCACTAATGCCATTTTTCAGAGGCTTTGAACTAAAGATTCTTTATATGACATACCTATGAAATTGTTGGACAAATTGACTGACGAAGACTTGAAAAGTGTGAAATTGAGGGTGTAGCTTTCAGTCCAACTCCTGTCATATGAGCCACAGTTAGATGAGTATTCAGGGACTGGATAATGGAATTGCCCTGTGAATTCGGTTTGTTAATAGCCGAATGTCTACTCAAATGAGAAGACCCTCTTGCTAGAGATGTGCTGTTCTCAGGAGAGGGTGGGAAGAGTATACCATCTTCAGTTTGATCATCGATACCAACTTGAAATGAAGGCTGTGAGGAAACTTCTTTCACCCACTCGTTGACTCTTGTAAAATGCGATGAATCTGTAGGAAAAGCAACCCACTGATGTTGAGGCCAAATACCAGAAGCTCCATAAAATCCATCCCAACTATGACCGTCTGTGTCACCTTTGCCTGTGCTAATGGAGTCCATGGCTTGTCTAGGTTCTATAGCATCTGAAGAGTAGCCAGCCTGGTCGACGAGAGCAGAAGGCTTGATTTCAACTGGCTGTGGTTTTGCAGTTCTTGCTCTATTAAGATTCCTGTGACTCCAGAGGAACAATATCCGCCACAATCTCCGGCTTCTACTCGGAAGTATCTGTCTTGAAGAATGCTTCTTCATAATCACCTTGTCAGCACTGGAAAGGGACCTACCAGAAACAGAGGTTGTTCCATCCCCTACAAGAACTTCATCTCCGAATATTTCAGTTGATCTCGGCATTTCCTCATAAGATTTACACTTCCTAGGATAGAACTGATCATCAAGCTCTCCCCACATACTTCTCATTGCTAAATTAGAGCAGGAGCGCTTCAGTTTCGGAGAAGCCGAAAACTGAGCTGTCTCCATGCCCGGATCACTTACATGCCCGCTTGTAATCATCTCCAACCCTTCTTCAGTATTACTGCTTCGTACCTTGTCATGCATAAACTCATCATAATCAATATCCGGCCAGCAGGGACTATTTGTTCCTTCAACTGTTTGGTACTTCTCTTCGGTTGAGTTGCGAGCATGGGTTTGAAATGAGAACTCAGAATTATCCCTCTTCATCTCATCATGCTCATCCTCTGCTTCGTAATCAACCTCTCCAGACTCAGCTGCAACTGGACTCTCATGATTCATTACCTTGACCTTGCACCTAGAACTTCCGGGAAGAGGAACCGGAACACTAAAGGAAGTCAATCCCAATTCAGTTTCTGAAGATTTCTGAAGATGCTCGAGGTCTATATGCAAACTTTTGATAGTCTTCTCACTATCAGCAGGTTTGATAGATTTCTTTTCTCCCTACAAGCAAATATACATGGAAATTCACAGTTTGAGCATATCATAAACCAAGAATGGACAAAAGGAAACATCAAAAAGCAAAAACCAAAGACACTTAAAACTTAAAAGTGTACAAGTCGTCAGACAAATTCCTACAACAAGATCCAGTTTACTGAAACATACTCACCTTATCTTTCTTTCTCCTCCAGGGAGAATAAAAGCAATTAAGAGACCTCATTCTCAGGAAAAGAAAAAGCCTCAAGCTAAATCCTCAAGAAGAAAAGAAATCCAAATAGCACTTTGTATCTATTTATCAATGTCTTGTTGAGAGTCTTTGACTTTTCTCCTCCACCTCTCTTGCAACTCTATACCCTATCAAAGATACTACATCTCTGAAAACAAAGCTCTCACCAGAGCATTCAAAGAATAAATCTCCAACACCAGAGTTCACATTTGATTAGCCATAATCAACTGGTAGCTGCCAAACCAATGACAGATCCCAAGCTGATGAGAACCAAAACCAAACACCAAAGTGGAGGGATGATGTTTCAAGCCCTGTTTTTATCCTTTCCAAGAAGCAAGAAGCTTCATGTATGCAAGTGTTGGCCAGAGTGATAAACTCAGCAATTTATCTCCACAAGCTTCTTCACCAACCTCATTCCTGCAAAGCCCACAAAATATATAAGAACCCATTCCAAGAAAACTCTCCAAACAAATGGTAAATTAAGCAAGAGATAACCCTTTTCTGAATTTTCATTAAAACAATGCCTTTTTCTTAAATTGAAATTAGAAAAGATAGACAAGAAAGAAACCTATTTCAACTTGGAGACGAATCAACGAAGCTATCAATCAAGAAGCAACCTTCTCTTGGGCAAAACAACAGGTAGATCAAGGAACACAATGGAACATAAAGAACCTATCAACGATTGAGCCTTGATAAATAAAAACGCATTTAAGGGGGCTCAATTATGGAACTCCAGAAAGAGAGAGTTTCCAAATAAATAAAAGATTTGCCAGTTTGAGATTTTTCAAATATTTTTGAACTGCCCTTCTCCCACAAGAACCCAAAATCAGTCTTTTAGCGTGTTTTGCGTGGTGTAGTGTGTGTTAAAGAAGGAAGAACGCCTATAATGGTTGTGGTGTTGAGAGGTGGAGAGGGAGTGGAGTTGAGAGGCAAGGCGGAAGGAAATAGAAATATATGGCAATTTCAAGAAACAGACATATGCGCAGAGTACGCGGGCAACTCTCTTTGATTCAAAATATATATATATATATATATATATATATAATATTTACACCAGAGTATTATTGCCTTCTATTTATTATGAAATCATTTCTTGTTTAATCTATCTATCTTATACAGTTAATATATATTTTCTTTTTCTCCTACTCCAAATATTTTCCTTCAAAATTATTTAATTTTTATCATAATCGCTTTCATATTATCATTTTTTTCTAGACAAAATTTTTAGCAAGTAATATTTAATTATTTATATTTTTAAAAAAAATTATGCACATGCATTGAATGTGCCACATATAACTAGTCCTTTTATATATCAAGGAAGAGTACCTTTTTGCTGTCTCAGTTATTTGATCTTTTTTTTTCTCCACCCACTAACTTTCATAATTTTCCTACTCTTTACAACTGGTAAAAAATTATTTTTGAAATAATTCTTTATTTTTAGTTAATCTTTTTTTTTTTCTCTTTCTTTTACTCTAAATATTTTCTCTTCAAATTATTTATTTTTTATCGCAATTACTTTTATATTATTTTTTCTACAATAAATTTTTTTAAAAATATTTAATTATTTTAAATTTTTTGTGCACGTATTTTGAATGTACTACATCCAATTAATTTTACATCTATACCTTTATATTAAGGGAGAGCACCTATTTGGTGTCTCTCCCATTTTTGATCTGTTTTTTTGTTTAATTTATTTTTTTACTTTCATCTAACTCTCCACTCCCCTATTTTTCCACTCCCCCGTTTTCTTTTGATAGTTATTATTATTTTTTTATAATTTTTATTCATTTTTTTTGTTACTTTTCTTTTACAAATTTAATATTATTTATATCATATAATTTTCACTAATCAATGGTTTCAAAGATGGGTTAAGTCAAACTTCGTGTCTTCCCAAAGATTAAGTGGGGCTAACGTCTAGTTTGACATAACTTGGTCCAAATCCACCTTAGCGCCATCTCTAAGATTAAATCTTTTGTTATGTAAATTTTAATGTAACAAATGAGGAAATTCCTTAGATTTATTCACATTTAAACAAATTAGAACAAGTTTGACAAGAATATGGTTATGAGATAATAACTTTGAGCATGGAAAAGGGGCTCCAAGAAAAGGTAAGGAAGATGATAGTAATTTGGCAACAAAAATTCTACCTTTCCCATTTCTATAACATAGGTATTTCATATGTTAAATTAAGGATCAAGTGACAAGTGTCTCTGTCATAGGTCACTAGACATATCTTGGTAACAACTTATTTCCTGCCCAGAATATTTACTTAATTAACAAGTCTTGCAGGCCTTATAGATGGATGGTTGGATCTTCTTACAGTCAAATCAGTTAGTCCATTAAGGTTCTCTAGGTTGTTGGGCTAATCCAAAATAGTTGCTGGGTCATTACTCGGTCCATCAGGAAAGACCTGGTCTGCATTGAAGTTAGGGAAGGCGGACTGAAAGTCAATAAGTGCGATCTATAATGCCTCTGACTTGTCTTGGCCTTCCAAATGCACCAGAACTTGGCATCAGCATGCCATCTTTCGAATGTCTCAAGCTCGTCAGATGAGGATCCATCCGACAATATTTGAGGAAACGGCTTATCCATGACGTACCCTTGGTTCTCATAGTCGAGGACTATTCTCAGACTACGCAGCTAGTCGGTGTAATTTGTTCCATTAAACTTATTATTTTCCAGTATCACAGTCAATGAATTCTTAGACATTATCTACATAAAAATATAAAAGTAGAAAATCAACAAATGATTATAATATTTAAAACAAGTTAAGGACTTAGGCTTCAGTCATTAACCCTTCCATTATTTATACGAAAGCCCATCACTCTCAAAATAAGGTTTTGGGAAACCATCTTAGTGGGCTTGAGGTCCACAAGCGAAATTCTCTATGTCCCACTTTTACGATTCACATGAAAATAACCTTGCGTGAGGTATCCAATACCATTCTCGTCCAATGAGATCCCCAAGACATGCCTCGCTGTTTTTGCGTGATTTCGAGGATTCCAAGTGAATCACGTTATTTGACGTTAGACCGGACCCATCAACCTAATCATAGCGCAATCTATCGTCCCCACGACTCATGAGATAGGAAAATAGAAGTGTATTCACTTCGTTTACAATAATAGTGCAACTTTATTTCAATCCATACGTGCCATGACTTGTGAGACCACGCATGGGTGAAATGAGCTTCCTCACTATATTATTGTGGATGGAAGGCATGGAAAAACAACCTTTTGTTAACTTTCATTTGTTAGGGTATAATATTTAACTTGGTCCAACCAAGTGAAAGTTTATTTTGAATATGACCAAGACCTCATCACGCATTTATAATATGCATGCTTAATATTCCAAATATTAAAGCATTAAAAACACATTGCATGCAATATAAAAGCCTAGCACGTACCTGTTGGATCACAAGCCAAAAATCCAGGACCCACTGAGCCCATAGTGGATATATGGTCAGTCTAGGGTGGGCCTACATTATTACAAGTTTTTTAACCCATTAACAAAATATGGGCCTTGTAACACCTCTTTATTTCCTCCATTTCCATCGTGTGCTCTGTTCTTCAATCCCATGACCTCTTGAGCCTCCATCTTGGGCTTGCTCTTTACAATTCAAAAAATAAATCCTCTCCACCTATTCTACTCTCAGAAAATAAATCCTCTCCACCTATTCTATTCTCAAAAAATAAAACCTCTCCTCCATGGGCTTCCATCATGGGGTAAAAAGAAACCACAATTAGAAGTTGGGGGAAGTACATTAATAGGAAAAAAGCAAGCCTTTACAATTCAGGCTAAAAACAATGAGATAAGGAAAAATAAGAAGCACACAGGTCCCAACCCAACAAAATAATAAACCATCATAAAGTCAAATGGGCTTTATGACCATCCATGTTAATCCAATTAACACAAGTAGCATGTAAATACTCCAAGTAATCATGCTTAACATATGGCATCCAATAGCATAACACTAATTACATATCCAATCCTAAGAAATTATATGAAAAATAATGCAACTTAAATATGGACATAAGTGCAACCCATGCAATAATTAATTCTTGTTTGAAAATCCTTTCAAATTAATTTTAGTAATTTAATTTTAAAAAATACCAAATCTCAACCAAAAATTAAATTTACTAAAATTAACCGTTTAAGAAACTATACAGAAAACATCAGAAAATAAAAATTCAAAAAAAAAATAGAAAATAGAAGATTTGGTCAAGAATTGCATTTTATAATAATTGTGTACTTTGTGGCCAGAGTGGTACGTGCCTTTGCATTTACCTGGTAGTTGCCCATCAAATGATTTAGTAGTGAAGGTTCATTACAGTGCCTCCATAGGATTCACCAATACCACCTTTTGATATTTAACTATAATTAAATACTTTTGAGCAGAAATAGACCGATAGATGAATCAAGCGGCAACACAAACTCGTCTCCTCCTTGCAGGTCCAATTCTACTCATGATACCGGCCGCGGCTTCTAGCAGTAGGGATGAAGAGACAAATTCTTCGAACGTGTCTTGCGATGAGGAAAAACACTTCATGTTACTTTATGAGGTGTTATGCCCTTCATATTTTCGGACAATACGACCACAACATACTTCTTCTCCGCAAGGTTCTGATTGGGTGAGCGAGCTTATGTCAGGTCACCCAGACCGAATCTTTAATATGTTACAGATGAAGAAAGAAACATTTCAAACTTTATGATCATTCCTACAAGACAAGGGTGTTCTATTAGAATAGCAACAGTCGTGTGTCTCTGTTATGGAAAAGGTGGCCATTTTCTTGCCAAATGTTGGTGTAAGCGAGAGTCAGAAAACGAGCTGCGAGCGTTTCCAGCATTCCTCAGAGACCATTTTCAGGCACATGAAACGTGTTTGTCAGGCTCTGAATCGTCTTGCACCTGAGCTAATTTTCCCTTGTGATTTCAATCATACTCATCCTAGAATTTAGTACAGTTGACAATTATTTTCCTATTTTAAGGTTATTTATACATTATTTAATCCACCTTGAGATAATTTTCCTTTCATGACATTTTAAATTTATACTTTAAGAGGATTGTGTGGGGGCAATTGATGGCACACTTATACTAGCAAGTGCTCCTGTATATTTGCAAAATGGGTATGGTTCACGGCATGGGAGTATCTCACAGAATGTTATGGCCGTTTGCAATTTGACCTAGTATTTACATATGTCATGGCTGGATGGGAGGGTTGCGCAAATTGTGATGCCCCAAAAATTATAATACATAATTGTGGGGGTAATTGATAAATATTTACATAATTTAATTAATTAGTAATAAATTATAGATTCAAACTATATTATATTAAGACATAAAGGGAGTGAATTGGAGATTCACTGATGTTTTGTGGACAAATTTAATAAATTAAAATATTTATGGAATCATTAATAATCATTTAAAAATATTATTATATATATAAGTATAGAGATGGGCCCTAAACTGATAATTACGTGGCTGTGTAATTGCAAAACTTGTTGCCTAATTGCACAATTGTATTGGACAAAACCACCGCCCTTACAAAACGTATATGTATATTATGGTACTATATATAATATAATAGACTCACACCCAGTCGCACACACATATATTGCTTCTGAACTATTATTGTTTTCTTCTGAAATTGGCAACAGGTAAGAGTTGGATAATTGAAAATTCTTAAATAATTAGTATAACTATATTATTTGATTAGTGTCTTTATTAAATATAATTTATATCGTTCAATATAGTGTTTAATCGAAATACTTTATGAGTTTGTCTATTTAAATTAGTGTCAAATTAAATATTACATTTGATATAAAATATATATAGTTGGTTAATTAAATTAGTAGATTTGCTATATATAATTATTACTATAGTTAATTTATTCAATTTCGTTGGGCCTAACAACCAAATGCATAATTATATGTATTGTTGTATAATTAAATTGTATAATAATAAAGAATTAATAAAAAATTCATAGAAATATTTTAAAAATTATATTTAAGGAATATTATGTTATTAGAAAGAAAAATGAGGATTTTAATCATAATTTAATTTAGGGAATGATATTAAGAATGATAATTATAAAAAGATATAAAGGGTTTTACTAAATGAATTTGTATGAATTAGTCGATAAATTAAATATATACCTAGAACGTATAGTTCTTTAGAAAATAACGGAACGAAGATTTGTATCTCGATAAGAATAAAATATTAAAAAAGATTGTTTGAGATTATACGAATAGAATTTAATATTCTATTCAAAAATTACATTATTCTCAATATATATTGATTATATGCAATATAATTTATTATAGAATTCGGGGATAAAGTAGAGGATTGGACAACTCTTTGTTTGCTAGTAGAGCGTCGTTAGATCGAGATAAGTGAATAATTAGTATTCTCTATATGTGTACCCTTCTTTGTGGTATGACTTTTATATAAATATGTGATTCGTGCTGAAACTGATTTATTTGGGAGGTATATGAGTGGTGGTTTGATTTAATTTGAATAATTATATTATGATCGTGAAATGAGAAAATACACTGAAATTTCATTGTTGTATGATGTGTTGTTGATGCTTGTAAATGAAAATGTATTGACATGGGGGTTTATGGTACTAGCTGCTTACAAGAACGGTGCTAAGTGGAAATGAGGGAGTGGTGGAAATTGAATATAACTGTGATGTGAATAGCCCTTGATGTTGTTGAATAGCCTATGCAGCAAAATGAAAAGAAAAGAACTATGATACGATGAGAAAAGAGCTATGATGCGATATAAAAAAAAACAATAACGCAGTATAAAAGAGTTGTGATATGATATGAAAAGAGCTATGAAGCGAAATGAAAGAGCTATGATGCGAAATGATTCATGAGTCGGCTGTCAAGGGGATTCACGTATGTAACGAACGATGAAGTTGAGTTGATGGGGGAAAAATACTATATCACCATTTGGTAAGCAGACTAGAAAAGTATGAGTTTGATGGGTTGTTTTGCTATGAGTTGACTGTGTATTAGATAAAGTTTATTATGTTGAAACTAAATTAAGTATACTATACGCATGTTGCTTTTCTTATTTTATCTGAACTATATTTGATGTACATGTATAGATAGTGCCAATTATTTACTTATTGCGTTGCAGGCTCATCCCTCTGCTAATATTTTTTCATGAGTAGATCTTGAGGTGTTAGCCTATCGAGAATTAGGTCCAAACCCTCTCGTTCAGTTAGGTCGGCCAGTATACGATTTTGTCCTAACTCGCCAGTTGAAAAATAATTCACATTTTGGGAGGTATAGAGTGGAATTAAAATGTGGACGGTGAAATACTAGAATGATTTTACTTTGTGATGTTTGATATGCGCATATATATAATAATGTGGGTTGTGATTGTATTGGTTGTGACGTAGTAATTACGTGTGCATAATGATTATGTGTATATTTATACATATAAGTAAGGGTTTACTTTAAGTACGATAATTAGAGGAAATATAGCCATAGTATTAATAGCGGCTGCTACACAAATGATGCCTGTGTGTTCATGGATTGCCTCACCAATGAGCAGAAGTCTCCTTGGCTGCCAGATGGTACTGCCTTTACATTCGTAATAAGTTCATTATATAAGCGAGGCATATTGAATTTAAGCCCTTGCTCTAGGGTGATAACAAACGGTTATATTGTACGAGATTTCAGGTAAATATTACTTAGGCAGTGTTTGCGCGCGCTTCTGGAAAGCAACTTTAAACTTCTGGCTTAAAAAAATACTTTTGAAGTGTTTGAGATACCAGCTTCTACTTCTGAAACGACTAAAAAAAGCGCTTCTAGGCCAAAAGCTAGAAACATCCTGGGGGGAAGGGGGGATGCTTTAGCTGCTTTGACTTTTTTTATAAATAAATCCAACTTTATTTTTTACTATTTTACCCTTATTATAATAACATTAATTCAACTTTACCTTTTTAATTATTTTTAGAGAGTTGTAGATTTTTAAAGTTGATATTGAAGTTTTCAAATAATTTATTTTTCAAATAATAATTAAATTTATACTTTCACATATCTAATATTTTATATTTATTATATTTTATGTGCTATATCATCTAATTATATTATTTCTTTCACATATTATTATTTGGTTAATCAATAAAATAAATATAAAATTTATTTTTTGCAATCATGCAAGTTAAATTACTGTGCATGAATTAATAATTATATTAGTTAATGGGATCATTATTAAATTAAATATATATTTTTAATATTTTTTATAAATATAAATACTAATCGAAATAAAATTTATATTTTTATGAAAAAATAAATATTAATGACAAACAACAAGTAAAATAATAAGCAAAAAGATAGTATCTTATTAACATATAGGGACAAAACATTCTTTCATCAATTAACTTTATTTTGGAAGTGATTTTTCTCCAAACACTATCCAGTTTAGCTTTTATCTGCTATTCATTTTTTTTACAAACACTACACACTTTTGATTCTACTACAATTTAAAACTTTTCTCTAAAAAAATTATTTTTTATAAGCAGAAGTTTTTGCAAACACCCCCTTAGTGGATTCCGCTTATCCTAATTTCCCTGGGTTCTTGGTGTCGTACCGACAAGATCGTTATCACATTAACTCGTTCCAAGGTAACAAGCGTCAAGCGCGTGGTCTGAAAGAATTATTTAACCAGCGTCATTTGCAATTGCATAATGTCATTGAGCGGGCATTTGATGTGTTATCGATTCCCTATTCTTAAAGGACCTATGCCCCAATACAACTTACATCGCCCACAGGATATTGTGATTGCTTGTTGTGTCATCCACAACTTTATACAAAAATTTTCGATCAATGACCATTTTTACGAGCGTGGGGAACTTGGTGAGGTCAATAGTTATGACAACTCAAGTACACAACGAATTTCATTGTTTGCCTCAACAATCGCAAAAACATACTGACGCGCAATCTGCCTTTTCCGATGCAATGGATCCCAGTTGTGGAATGGGCGGAGGGCCCATTAGTGTAATAGTTATATGAATTATATGTGATCCCTTAAATCTTACATCTTATATTATGCATATGATTTCAAGTGCTATGTGTATACTTTTTATGCTAAGACGTAATGTACTATTTGGAGTTAATAATACTAATACTATATTTATAATAAAACTAATATAAGTAAGCATTATACAAACAATCTAACCGGAAAACTACTAATTGTAAAAATAACAGTACTACTAGCAATATAGAAATGTTGTGACATCCATAGAATTTTATACCTAATTTAGAGAGTAAAATGGTAATTATTAATAAAAATTAACTTTAATAAAAAAATAAATTATAGGTTGACATTGGATTATAAAAAATTTGAAACGGAGTATATTGAAACTCATTATAACTTGGGAGAAAATCATTTGAATTAAGAGAATTAGGAAGGATGCAATTGGTATTTTTAAAAAAAAGTATACATAAAAGTAATAAATTAATAAATAAATGGAAAATTGGTCTAAAGGGGCATGTTCAGTCACTCCCCACCGCCTAACTTTTCATATGTATATAATAGCTGTTGTGGTTGGACGATCCTATGTGCATATAATGAATAATTTTTATACTTTAAAATATATTTAAAATAAGAGTAAAATATATAATTCAATATAGCAGAAAAGAAATTTTTTTTTATCAATTAATGTAAAATTTGAAGAGTTGAAAAAGTTAGTTATTTTCCCATGAAGGACATTTTTTATTTTACAAAAAATTGATGATGGGTGTCACTATTCACTATTTGTGAGCGTGGAGGGATTTTTCTTTTTATATTAGTATAGATAAATACAACACACATTAACTACACAACTTACACACACAAACATATTCACAGACATTTACACACACTCGGGGTGCGAGTAAACAAGTACATTTGATTTTTTATTAATTATTATTAAGTTATATATTATATTATTTAGTTAATCCAATTACCAAATGTAATTTATATTGGCCGGTGTAATGTTTAATCAAAATTTTCTTTATGAGTTTGACTAATTAAATTAGTATTTAATTAAATATTACAATTGACTTAAGAATATTATAGTGAATTAATTAAATTACTTGATTTGTTAGTTTTAATCATTACTCTAACTATTTACTCGATGTGTATTGGTGTTCGATCATATAGTGTGTATTGGTGTTCGATCATAGAATATTGATTATTTATCTGGATTATCTTGATATATGTGAACTTGTTATATACACTTTACACTCCAAACTTAAATAAGTATTATATAATATTACATATTCACCTTAATGCCCTCTATAGTTAAATATATTAATAAATTTGTAAATTATTGGGAACTTGAATTTTTAAAATTAAAAAATAGATTATTGTAAATTAATTAAGTAAAAGATAAATACAGTTATTACAGCTACTATTTAAGAATATGTCATATTCTTTAAATAATTAAGCTCATTTTGTTCATTTAGCATTTATTGTGAAGGATCCTCTAATTAATAAAACTGTACGTACTTGGATCATTCTAGATTGTGACTATGACTATTACATTTATTATGAATACTTTTTTGTCATTTTTATATTCCACATTACATGTGTGAATAAAAGAGTATCTATATATATAGCGTAAAAAAATTTAGGATAAATGCTAAAATTTTGGTCTCTTAAGTTTTTATTTAGAATTATTTTAGTCCTTTAAATTTATTTTTTGATTTTAACATTCTTAAACTATAATTTTTATTTCAATTTGGTCCCTCTAACCATTTTTTGGTGAAAATATTGCCGGATTTTGATTATTTGGAGGGTAACGTGGTCAATAAGTTTATTTTATCACTTTAGTCCTTTAAATTTATAAAATTATCAAATTAGTCCTTTTCTGAACAAAAAGAAAATAACCCTATATACTTTTTTATGCTGATAAGTTGTAATTAACTTATGTGAACAATGAAAACTTTGAACTCTAGTGAATATAATAATAATAATAATAATAATAATAATAATAATAATATAATAATATAATAATAATAATAATAATAATAACATATTGTTAAGTTAAAATAAATAGTCTCTTTTTTTTCAATAGTTAAAAAATCAAAATTATGAATAAATTTATAAAATTTATCTAATGTGAAAACATAATAAAAAAATTCTAAGTCAGTAACTTTTTATTTTAAGAGTTAAAGATAAGTTCAAAAAAGTTAAACCTTAACAATATTTATTAAATATTTAGATTTTCGAATATGATATTGGTAGATTATACTTTAATTTAATTTTTTGGTAGATTTCGTATATCTATCTATATATATATATAATTTTTTTGAAGAGGTTTTCTAAATATATAGTTCCATTTTATAGAAAAAGTTCTATAAAAGCCTAAGATGAGTTTTATATATATTTGAAATCTACAAAATAGTCTAATTAAAAGTACATATTTCGACAACTTTTTCTTAAAAAACGTAGCTGTTAATATTTAATAAATATTATTAAGATTTATTTTTATTAGACTTTTCTTAACTAACTCCTAGTATTATAGAACCGAGTTAGATTTTTAATTATATTTTCTAATTAGATAAGTTTTATAAAATTTGTTCATGCACATTTTTTTTTTTTTTCACTTTTGACAATGTAAACGAAAAAGATGCTATTTTATTTTAGGTTAAGTAATTTGTTATTATCTTATTACAAGAGTATGAAGTTTTTATTTTTCATATAAGATAATTACATCATATTTACCATATAAAATTATAAAAAAATAATCTTCTTTCTAAAAAAGGATTAATTTGATAATTTTACAAACTTAAGGGACTAAAGTGATAAAATCAAACTTAAATTGACCATTTTACCCTCCAAAAAGTCAAATTTCGGCCACATTTTGTCGGAAAATGGTTGGAGGGACCAAATTGAAACAAAAATTAAAGTTTAGGAATGCTAAAGTGAAAAAATGAACTTTAAGGACTAAAGTAATTTAAATGAAAATTGCATGGACCAAATATAACACTTATCCCAAAATTTTATTACAAGGTTGGTTTTGTAATAAATAAATCATTCGAAGTCAGTTTCTTGTGCATAATAGTCTTATGTCATGCCAAAAAGACCCTTCCAATTAAAATTGGGTTTCTTGGAAATATACTAGATTCAACAGTTTTCATGCTTAAAAAAATAAAATAAAAAGAAAATCATTAAAGCATAAGATTACAATTCATATCCATCCATAATACAGTAGTATGCATATGAGGGTGATACATCCTCATTCCACTTACAAAAAGACAGCATGATCATCCTTCTCCGAAAAAGATCCGACAAAAGGTTCATCTTACTATAAACAAGGGATACACTATTTGCAAACTAGGGGTGCACGTGCATAGGAAAAGGTGTAGCCCGAATCACTGTAAGCACACCATTTGCCTTTATGGAACTTATCCAACAAAAGACCCCTGTTGCCAAAAATATACACACACCTAATAGAGTCATTTAAACTACAATAGGCCAAGTATTAGTATCAATCTACAAATATACATGTGGCTCATTGGCAACCATCCATGTTTTTAGCAAAAAGAACTACATCTCAACTAGGGGTGGGCATTCGGGTCGGGTAGTTCGGGTTCCGATTCGACCCGGTCGGTTCGGGTTTTTTTCTCGGGTTTTTTTAGAAAAATTTCGGGTATCGGGTTACCCGATACCCGAATTCAAAAAATCTGGTCGGTGTTCGGGTAGGATTTCCCTACCCGAACTACCCGATCGGGTACCCGAACTTTTAATTAAAAAAAAATATTTATGGATTTTTTTATGTTTGAGTCTAGGGTTATATATATTGCCTTCTCTTTTCAATCTTGTATCTTCTTTTTCCCTCCCAACCTCAACAAAAATATCTTCTTTATTTCAAACCCTAAATTTAAAAAATATCATAAGAAAATGATGGAATTAGAATACCAAATTCAAAGGTTAGTATTATTTTTCTTTTCTTTTGTTGTTTAGTTAATTATATATTAAAATTTCTATTACTTATTCTAAATTCAAATACTTAAATTTATAAAAGTTTAAAAAAATTAAGCCAAAAAAATTTATTAATTATTTAGGAATAAATTCTATATATCTATATATGTATATATAGAGGCAAAATTGCGCCTCTGTTGACAAACAGAGGCAAAATACAATTTTGCCTCTGTTTGTCAAAAGAGGCAACACAGAGGCAAAATTGCCTCTGAATTTAGAGGCAAATTTTGCCTCTATTTTTTTATTTTTTATCTTTTTTAAAAAAAAGAAAAAATTCGGGTACCCGATAAAATCGGGTATCCGAAAGTCGGGTACCCGACAAAAATTGGGTCGGGATCGGGTAGCTACTTTAGCTACCCGAAAGTTCGGGTACCCGACCCGAACTATCCGAACTCTCATTACCCGACCCGACGCCCACCCCTAATCTCAACACACCACTGCCGCATTACAATCATTGTTTCGTCATTAGCCTTGAGTTGGTGCTTCATCAAGCGCCAAAATTAATCATTTCAAAAAGTATGCAGAAAAATCAAAAAAATAAAAAATATGAAAATTCTGAAAAAAAATAGAAAAAATAGGTCAGACGGCCAACCGGCTTGTGTGCGCCTGCCAGCCAACCGGCAGACAGCGACCGTCTGCTGTGTTTTCCTCGATTTTTCTAAAATTTTTTTTTCTGCAATTCTGAAACAACAAGAAAAAATCAATTTTCAGAAATTTCAAATTTTCAAAAAAAATTCTCATGCCCAAAAATTAAATGCAAAATTAAAACATACAAACCCGAGATCTAGATATGTAATTAAATACCAAAAATCATGCTTCCAAAGCCGATTTAAAACATGTAAACATGCTCCAAACACATAATACATATAAGATTCATAACCTATACACCAAATTGGGCTCTGATACCAAGAAGGAAGTGGATCGACTCGGGAAGCGCGGTGGAAGCGTGAAAAATCGAAAATACGGTAAATAAAAGAATTAAATTCGGATCAAGGGGTGTACCCTTGATATTTTTCTAGGCGTTTGGTGTAATAATTGCTGATCTAATCATGCGATCAGGCTAACGAATTAAATAAAAACGAAAGCATGAACAAATATATATTTATCTTTCATTTTTCTCCTCCGATCAACAATACATATAGATCTCCTCTCCGGCTTTCGTCCGCGC
Organism: Sesamum angolense; assembly: GCA_034509725.1. Lineage (NCBI taxonomy): Eukaryota > Viridiplantae > Streptophyta > Magnoliopsida > Lamiales > Pedaliaceae > Sesamum > Sesamum angolense. The sequence goes on from JACGWL010000012.1 coordinate 4,694,747, forward strand.
AAGACTCCAACATAGGAGACTTCTAATCTCCTCCACACCACACTTAAATGTTAGATTTATCATTGTGTTATCAAGGATTAAATCCGTGGGAAGAGAAATCAAAATCATACTATGAATTAGTGTATTTCGATCTCCTTTGTTCTTCACTTGATTATAAACCAAGAAGAACTTCAAGATAGGGAGGAGAAGAATATTTGCTGATTCTTGGGGAGAGTAGCACGAAATTTTGTGTTTAAAAAACATCAAAAACTGCTAGGGTTAGTGTGTGGGAGAGTTGGAATGAATACGTTGAGATATGGAAGGAGACCTAGTCTTCCAACTTCCACATCTTTCTCAACCACTTCCCAAGACTCCTCTCCCACTTTCCACAGTCCTTTTGCATGAAATTTTTGTATTTATTTCAGTCAAATTTCATTTTGACCTATCAAAGATCAATATGGGCTAGGGCTTGATGCTTTTTGGACCGAATTCAATTTGCTTGTCCAACGAGTCAAATTGAGCCCATACATCATTCATGTTGTACTTAATATTTAATCCAATTAAATAAAATGCCCAACAAAGAAAGTCCAAGTAAATATTCAATCCAATTAAATATTTACAAGTCTAAAAGACACTTAATTATTTAAATGAATCCAATCCACTTAATTAATTAAGGCCAACCAAGCATAACTAGTCCAACTAATTACTTCTAGCCCTTTCTAATTAATGAATCAAATTCACTAATTAGAGGGTCATCTACTAATTAATTAATGGATCCAAACCCACTAATTAATTACCACAAGCCTCTTTTAAATTAATCCAATCAATTTAAAAAGGCTAAGTCCAAAATTCAATTAATCCAATTAATTAAATTCCTAACTATCCATATAATGGATTATTCCTCATAAATGATCCAATCATTTATACTCTTCAAGAATTAACTTAATCTAATTAAATTAATTCACCTCTTTCGAAATTAATTCCAAACTAATTTCCTCACCTTTCGTGATTTGTGTGTGACTCTTTAGGTTCACCCTTAGCTAGACTTGAGTGTTCAACCAACAAAATTAATTAAATCTAATTAAATTAATTATTTTTTATTATCCCATAACCAAAAATAACCCGTTACCATGGGTGGCCGTCTAGCAACAATCCATGGCACTAGAGACTAGGTGAATAGTGGTATGAACATTCAGGCTCCGATTTCATACGGATACGGTCCTACTGTCAACCGTCTCTTGGCCTTAGTCTAGGGCATGGAATTGGACGTCGGTTCCCATCCTTAACTAGGCATCTATGCTTCATACTCGAGTTGCGTTTACTCTACTGATCATCGTAGGAAATCCCTCCCACTCGATCAATCGCTATGGCCGAAGAGTCTAAACCATCTCAGAGCACACATAGGAGATCTCACTGTCACAATACTAACAGGGGACAGATTCTTTTTTGGAATCCACAGTCCTTGCTACATACTCCTACTGCACTGGATAAGGTTTATGATGACCATGCCCCATGACACAGCCACCTCTTACCATATTCAAGATACAGTTTTCGTATGCACGCGACTGCCATGATTCCTCAAATTTGAGGACTAATCCCATACTATCGGGATCGGAAATCCTAGTCATACCGACCAAGCCTTAAGAGACTTCCATTGATGATTCCCGTGGGTCAGTTCAGTCAGTCAACTACCTGGCCAACTAACCCACTAAAACTGCACAGACGAGCCACTTCTTATGCTAATGAAATACGGCTGCAGTACTTAGGCAAGTCTCCATAGGACTCTCGATGCCCTAACTTGAGGTCCTCGACTTGGAACGTTTCAGACGACCTCATGAGTTGGTTTCATAGCCACCAAATCTATGCGCAACCCAACTGCATGGGTTTATCCTTTGGTCTGTAGGCGTTCGTTGTGATATGAAATTCCATTCAATGTTAGTGGTAAGCACGACGAATACAGACTGCCAACTTGATGAATTCTTACTGTATTTATCAATATAATATTATTTGATAAAAATTGACAAATGGAAAACAACCAATCCAATTGGATTTTGGTTACCCATTTCAATAGCAAAGGCCCGTCATGGTAGCTTTCAATAAAATCAAAGCTGCCTCAGGAGAAGCTCCGCTGGTGTTAGCTATTAGCGAATATGACATTTCTACCAGAAGAGCTTGGGGATTATGGATCTATCTCACTGAGATGGACAAAGTCAAGTATCTATTCAAAATTTTCTTAAACAAGGTGAACGGATCGTTCCTGTTAAACTCCATGACAGGAAAGAGAACCGAGTTTGCAAAAAAGATGTTCGAAAAGAAGAGGATGCTCATATGGGAGAACAAGCTACTGCAACCGAAACCACGAGGATGAAGACCTGAAACATGCTGCATATTGGGCAATGGCATAATCATGTATGTCCTTGCGGCGAGAAACAAGAGAAGCCCCTTGTTCGGGACAAAAATTCAGGTCACACAAAAGAAATCCGAACCAAACCAGGACAAGGGTAAAAGAAAGAATTTTTACAAAATAAAGTATAAAACGAAAGATGTAAAAATTTGAGGATAAAGCTGTTGGCAGAAAACAACAAAGATCAACAGTCAGCAAAGTAAGAGAAGTCAACTAGCAAGCACGTGGACAACAAGCTATCATGCCAACTAGCTGGAAAGGACGAGGGATGACGAACACAATAATGTCATCCAAAAAAATAAAGTGATGAGGAAAGCAATGACGTCATCAAAAATGAGTTTGAAGTCCGCGGATGGTTATAAATACAGAAGCAACGAAGTAGAAGGGGATCATCAGAAATTTCCCCCTACTCTTCAAAGCATTATAATTTGAGTTTTTCAAATTTTTGTAGTTTCCAATTTTTTTAGTTTATGGGGGTTTCCCTAAAGAGTCCATCCCTCTATCATATAAGAGGTTAAATAGTTGTCTCCTCCAACGGAGGAAATAATATTTATGTAATATTTCATATATATCTTCAATAGAAAATGCTTCTGTTCAATATTGTTCACCCCAAATTTTATTAAGTCTCTGTTATGGAGTATTTTCTACGCTCTAAGGTAGGAAATGAAATAGGTTTGTTTTTTGTTATTGAAGGAGCCAAGTTCCTACGAATCATCAACTGCGGTTGTGATTGGAGGAAGTCCATAAAATCGAGGACTTGGAATACCTGGAATCAAGACGGTCAAACCAAGGTATGACTTTATGAAGGCTTTAATATTATTACGGCTTGTTGGCCAGAGCATGTGTTGGACTATATATTGAGATTTTCTATAGAAGGGCAAAATGGTCAATTAATTTGGCTAATGGACCAAAAATCGAGTACACCAATTGGGAAGCTGAAAAGTTAAATGATCGAATCGAGAAGATGCTAAGATACGGGACCAAATTGCTTTTAAGCCTAATTTAAATGTATTCAACACAATCAATTAACTAATAATATTTATAAATAAAATTATGCATTTTGATTTTAAAATTTGGTATTTTATATTATATAATTAATATTGATGTAATAATAATTTATATATCAATATTTGATGATATTAACTGTTTAGTAAAATATAAAAAAAGGTAAAATTAACTCAAAAAAGAAAAAAAGGGGGACATTGTCTAGAATAGGGGTAATTCTGTCCATCAAATAGGTCAAAGGTTGAAAATAATAGATAAATTCTATAACTCTCATTTCTGGCAAGTGTAAGCCACTCTCCATTTTTTTTTTGAAAAGGGTTCTTTTCCAGAGTTATAATAAAATGAGGGCTATCAATTAATATAGGTAAGTTTAAAGCATTTTTCGTATAACACAGGGGGTATAATTTTGGCTAAGTTCCCTTAAATTTTTTATATGGGCCCAAAACTGCTATCTAAAATAACGATTTTAACCTACTTCTTAAGAAAATTTGAAAGCACTCCACTTTTATAATTTTTTATTATTTTTGTATTAATTAAATAATTTTCTCCAGATTTTGGACAATGAAGTGTTTTTTTTTTTTTTTATTTTTATTTTTTGGTTATTTGAATATCCATAGCCAAACCCAACTTTTACTTGAGTTATATAATATGACATGAGGTTAAAATTTGGGATTTGAGTCTATTTATGTGTTTTTGTGTGACCTTAGTTAGTGAGTTCACCAGGTTGTTCAAAAGCCAATAAGAAAAACACTAGGTGAGCTCTGATTATAGTCGTCTAATGTTTAAGTTAATAAGATGGATAAGGGGCAAAACTCAAAAGTATTTAAGATAATCCAAAGTTGTGTTTTCAAAAACAATGGTATAATGCAATTTATTCTTCTGTGATATTGTAAATGAACAAATTAGCCCTTATAAAAAAAAAAGCAATCCCCCGTATATAAAATAAAGCAATTTATCTCATGTCAATTGCTTCATTGAAAAACTTTTGTATTTTAAAACACAAGGAGGTAAATTGCTATTTTTTTTATAAGAGGGTATTTACTCATTTGCAATATCATATGGGGGTTGCTTGCATTTTTTTCAAACTGAAACTGAAAATAAAAATACTTTTGCACCTCCAGATTTATGGTTCATCTATACTAATATATACGAGAAGGCATTTTTCTCTCACAAACGGTGGTTATGACACCATGACACTAATTTTATTGTTATCTCGATAATACCATAAGTTTTATTTATTTTTTTGTTGCTCTTTTCTTTCTTTCTTTTTTTTTTTTTTGAAAATGTCATGTGTTGGTTTATAAATATTTTTATTTATAATATATTTAAAAATATAAAATATTATTTATTATATACACGCAGAGACGACGTGCCATGGCGACTAGTTGATATAAAGCATTCTTATCTTTTGCGTTATACAAAACCACCCATAACAGAGTAGGTTGTGATATTTACACCTCTGATCTATATCTATTTATACAAAGCATCGTTGTTTTTCTGCGTAATTACAAAAATTGTTCCTATCAACCAAAATAAGAATAATTTGTGTAATGATGTTGATGATGAGGATGTATTTGTAATTTCAATGATACCTACGGCTACTTTTTCATATTAGAGAATCTACGTGTGGTTACCATATTATAATAGATTTATTAGATCACTTTTGACAATATTTATTTTTAAAACTTTTATTACTTTAATGAAACCTACTATCTCGTATTGCTAGTAATTATTTTTGGATAAATGGCATCACAAGTCCATGTGTTTTCAACGTTTAGTTAAAAATTTTATTGTGTTTATAAAAAGGCAAATAATCCCTATATTTTCTAAAATATTGCACGCTTACCATTCTGTTAGGTAAGCTTAATGGCGTTAAAATCTATATTGAATTGCCCGTTATACCCTTATTATAATAATTATTGATCTTCAATGGTTCAAAAATAAATAGTCCAAATCTTAAATAATTTAAAATATATTTTTAATTATAATATAATTATATATATAACTATAAATACATAATGTAATATATATATATATATATATATATATATATATATAGATGATGCAGACGGTGACGACAGTTGCTTATGTGGGTGGCAAACCCGTCGCCCGCGCACGCCGTCACCCCCGCAAAAGGGGGGCAACCTCGCATCACCCTATCGTTGTCTTCCCGCCCCCTTTTGGAAGGGGTGGTGCTTGATCTGTGGCATTGTAACATCCGCAAAATTTTAATATATAATTGTGGGATTAATTGGTAAAAATTTATGAAATTTATTTAATTAGTACATAAATTCTATATTTACTTTTGATTATATTAAAACTTGAAACGGAGTAAATTGGAGTTCGGTGTAATATTTGGATCAATTATATAATAAAAAAATTAGGTAGGATGTATTGGTAATTATAAAAAGAATAAAAAAAAAAAAAAGTGATGGAGGAAAATAAGTCCTTCGTAAAAGGAAATATCTCCAGCAAGAAAGAAAGATATCTCCATAAAAGGAAGCGTCGAAGTCAAACCTGCCGAATTACTGCAATTCATCAAGTTACGAGAATATCCCTAGTGAATCATTCCTAGCCGTGTAAAAGGGGTAGGTAAAGGACGAAAGAGTACTTTACCTTCACCTACCCTTTATAGCGTACATTATGAATAGTATAAATACCCCCCTCATTTGAGAGGAAAAAGGATTTTTGGGAACTTTAAAAGATATCTAGTGTAAAGCGTGTTGAATCGCGCCCTTATAATACAAATTTAGTCGATCTCGCATTTTCGCGACATCAACTTGGCGCCGTCTGTGGGAACTAGGCGATTCAACATTTGAAGATGAACACTGCACCAAAGAGCAAGAAGTGGGAATGGGGTCTAGGCGAGCTCGAAGGGACCTCCGAGCATGCCACATAAAGATGCCTCAACTCAGGCCGCTTCAAGTGTAGCTGCCTAGCTTTTGACCTTCTCGTTATCCTCGCAAAGGCTGAGGTGCAGACTAGCCCCAAGTATAGTGAGCAAAAGACAACAGACCAGAGTGGATGAGGAGAACCTCAAGAAGCGAGAGGAGGTCAAGCACCTCCCCCTCTTGAAGGAGAGTTATCTAATAGAGAAGAATTCCTTAAGAGGAAAGAGGAGGTCAAACACCTCCCCTCTTGAAGGAAAGTCATCTAGAAGAAGATTTCCTCAAGAGGAGAGAGGAGGTCGAGCATCTCCCCTTCTTGGAGGAGAGCCATCCAATAGAGAAGAATTCTCAAGAGGAAAGATGAGGTCAAACACCTCCCCCTCTTGAAGGAAAATCATCCAAAAGAAGATTTCCTCAAGAGGGAGAGGTCAAGAGGAGAGAGGAAGTCGAGCACCTCTCCCTCTTGGAGGAGAGCCATCCAATCGAGGAGAACCTCAGGAGGAAAGAGGAGGTAACCACCTCCCCTCTTGAAGGAAAGTCATCCAGAAGAAGATTTCCTCAAAATGAGAGAGGAGGTCAAACGCTTCCCCCTCTTGGAGGAGAGCCATCCAATGGAGGAGAACCTCAGGAGGAGAGATGAGGTAAAACAACCCCCCTCTTGAAGGAAAGTCATCCAGAAGAAGATTTCCTCAAGATGAGAGAGGAGGTCGAGCATCTCCCCTTCTTGGAGGAGAGCCATCCAATAGAGAAGAATTCCTCAAAAGGAAAGAGGAGGTCAAACACCTCCCCCTCTTGAAGGAAAGTCATCCAAAAGAAGATTTCCTCAAGAGGAGAGAGGAAGTCGAGCACCTCTCCCTTTTGGAGGAGAGCCATCCAATTGAGGAGAAGCTCAGGAGGAAAGAAGAGGTAACCACCTCCCCCTCTTGAAGGAAAGTCATCCAGAAGAAGATTTCCTCAAGAAGAGAGAGGAGGTGGAGTAAACACCTCCTCCTCTTGAAGGATACCTCAAGAGGAGAGAGGAGGTCAAGCACCTCCCCCTCTTGGAAGAGAGCCATCCAACGGAGGAGAACCTTAGAAGGAGAGTGGATATCAAGCACCTCCCCCTTTTGAAGGAGAGCAGTCCGAAAGAAGAATTCAAGAGGAGGTCAAACGCCTCTCCCTCTTTGGGGAGAGTCATCCAATAGAGGAGAACCTCAGGAGGAGAGATGAGGTCAAACACCCCCCAACTTGAAGAAGAGTCATCCAGAAGAAGAATTCCTCAAGAGGAGAGAGGAGGTGGAGGTCAAGCACCTCATCCTCTTGAAGGATACCTTAAGAGGAGAGAGGAGGTCAATCACCTCCCCCTCTTGGAAGAGAGCCATCCAACGGAGGAGAACCTCAGGATGAGAGTAGAGGTCAAGCACCTCCCCCTCTTGAAGGAGAGCCATCCGAAAGCATAATTCAAGAGAGGTCAAGCGCCTCCCCCTCTTGGAGGAGAGCCATCTGAAAGAAGACTTCCTTAAGAGGAGAGAAGTGATCAAGCACCTCCGCCTTTGGAGGAAACCATCAAGAAGCTTGTCATCTCGAGAGAAGAACCCAAGGAGATGAAGGAGGGACACGATGAATTGACTTGACAAAGCGTGGCGTGACTCGACCAAGTACGACGCCACGCAACACGTCATAGTGCGATACAACGCTGCACAACAGGACAAAGCTCGATGAGACGCGATGTAATGTAATGCAACACGATATGGCGCATGCAATGTAACACGAGACAACACAATGCGATAGTGAGACGAACGAGATCTAGCCGAGGCAAACCTCTGCAAAACTTGGTTGAAGCATTAAACCTCGACAGCAACATCATCGTCCTCTAGTAAGCAAATATACCATTCAACGGTAGCCCCCACTCTCAAAAATTCTCCGACATTTCAACGACCTAACCCGGATGGGCACTAGCCATGAAGATTTTTACCAAAAGAAAGCAAAAATCAACTTGCAGAAATGGACAGGACGAGAGTCGCACCAAATTGATTGTAAGCATCAAAAGATAAGTCACAATAAAGCAAGAGACAACAACAATAAAAAAGGACTAAAACATGGAGACCCCTAAGCAATTATCTCCCAACAAATGCATAAAGTAACGCGTAAAGCGAAAATATAATAAGAGGAACTCCTAAGAAGTTCCGTAAAAAAACGCTCGAAGAAACTCCTATGAAATTCCCAAGTAACGCCTAAAAGTAAATCAAAAGAACTCCTAAGAAGTTCTGTAAAATTGGTAAAGTGAGCTCCTATGAAGCTCCCAAATCCAAACGTGTTAGCATTCTACGAAGGAACTCCTAAAAACTCCGTAAAAATGGCAATTGAACTCCTAAGAAGCTCCAAACCAAAAACTTGTTAGCATTCTACAAGGAACTCCTAAGAAGTTCATAAAAATGATGAAGGACTCTAAACGAAAAATGTATCATCTCTAAGAAGTTCCTAAGAAGAGCAAGAAGCAAAAAGTAGTAGCAACCTACGAAAGAATCCTAAGAAGTCCCAGGAAAATTCATGGTGAATAAAGACAACAAGAATAAATACGAAAAAGAGTGTATTAAAGAAATAATAACTACATTGTCCCGATTAACAAACACGAAATTAATAAAGAAAAAGGTCAGGTTCCCTCTGAAGGAAAATCATCCGAAAGGAAGAATATCCCAAGAGGAGAGATGAGGTCAAGCACCTCCCCTCTTGGAGGAGAGTCATCCAACAAAGGAGAATCTCAAGAGGAGAGATGAGGTCGAGCACCTTCCCCTCTTGAAAAAAAAAAAAAAAAACATCTCGAAGATTTCCTCAAGAATATGAGAGAGGATATCAAGCACCTCCCTCTTGAAAGGAGAATTATCCGAAAAGGAGAGCCTCAAGAGGAAAGGGAGGACAAGCACATCTGTCATTCGGAAGAAAACCACAAGAGGAGAAAGGAGTCGAGCACTTCTCCCTCCTGAAGGGTGTCATCTGAGAAAAAGAACCCCAAATAGATAAAGGGGGTTAAGCGTAGCGATGCGACGTGATTTGACCAAGTACGATACAGTCACACACATAGCGCGACAAGATGTAAAGCATCACAATGCAACACGACATGGCGCGGTGCTATGTAATACAAGATAGCACAACGCGACAACGAGATGCATCTCCACAAGCGAGATCTAGCCGAGGCAATTGACTGCCTCGACCATCATTCGATCAAAGCAGATTGCCTCGACCTGGGACCTCGACCAGGTCGAGCGTGCCTCGACCTGACCAAGTCGAGGAGACATGCCTTGACTAGGTCGATGTGTCTCGACCGCGGATCATATCATCGAGGAGACATACCTCGACCAAACATACGTGCCTCAACTGACCAAGCCGAGGAGACGTGCCTCGCCCCGACCAAGTCGAGGAGACATGCCTTGACTAGGTCGAGTGTGCCTCGACCGCGATCATATCGAGGAGACATACCTCGACACAAACATACGTGCCTCGACTGCGACCAAGCCGAGGAGACATGCCTCGACGCGACCAACTTGCCTCGACCGCGACCAAGTCGAGGAGACACGCCTCGACCAAGACGAGCGTGCCTTGACCAACCAAGGTGAGGAGACACGCCTCGACCTGGACCTTGGGCCAGCAGCAACACCACTCTACTGCGACCCCCTACTTCTAATGATTTTGTCCGACATGTCATGACCCAACTCGGATAGCCGCCTAGTCGACCCACAACTACATTGACTCATTAAAAATGAATTGACATGATGCAACAAAAAGGAATAAATCAAAATAATGTGAGAAGAGAATAGATGATACCACTTCTAGCCATGAACCCAAAGAAGATGGAAGCAGATTAAATGACAATGCCCATTGATTGCATCTCCCTACAGAAGT
>JACGWL010000012.1:4705901-4774463 GCA_034509725.1 Sesamum angolense
TTTGACCCAGAAGGACTGACATCTCCGAGTCATACTGGAAGTTCCAGACATGTATATGACCACTGATAGTTAGTAAATACGGACCAATTCCAGCCCGGAGGAAAGCAAAACATGTCAATACCTACAACCATATCTCTCATAAAAAATTATGATTAGAGTGTTAATTTGGAAGAAATCGAGGCGCGATACCTCGATAAATCTCTCAAAGATCTGAGGGAAATCCAGAGACGCGTCCAAGACTATGGACATAGGTTATCCACCGTACCTATGAAAGTAGACTCTTTGTGCCATAAGATAGACGAGATTCTTAAGATCCTCCCAGATCTACACAAGAATCTTACAGATCTGAAGAACCGAAGTTGCAAGATCTGAGAAGAAACCAAAGGGACAAACCTGAATCATCCATATCCAGACAAGAACGGATCAGGGTGCCCTTGGGAACAGTACCTCTTCTACACCAGAAGGGGAAGGCGAAAAGAGATCCCGAAGCCAAAAACTCGGGATGAACAGATCCAGGAAATCCTTAACTCCATAAAATAATGAGGTAATCAGAGCGGATCTATCGGATCTACAAGAATTGCTGAGTCATTTTCCCAACTAGGGATTGATTTAGTCAATATTAAAACCAATGAAGTACTCCAGCACTACCACCGCCGGAGGGAGCACATGTTCAAACGAAGCTCCACCAGATCACCCGAATGAGGGAAAGTGCAGATTTCCACACCAAACACAACACAACATTTGTGGGAACCAGACTTCGAGAGAATCCAGGGAGAAATCCTAGAAGAGCACCGGAGAATACACCTTAGGCAAGAACGATGCTTCAGCCCTTGCATCCGTATATGCTGCTACTAAACCTGGATGTTATCGACTTCCGAAACATGGAGAAGCTGATAGACGAATGGTAGCAGCCATAAAAATCGCGGCAACTACCTTAGAATCGATAAAGAAAACTTCATCAAATTAGTGGAGTTTGAGCTTAGAGGGTTCTGTGAAGATCGGATGGATAATACCCCAGCTGATACTAAAGCCAGTACCTTGCGGAGATTCCAAAAGTGCAATTGGCGGATCGGCTAGCGAAGGCTTATCAAGATACACCTCATCGGAGACGGGTTACTTCGAAGAAAGTAGAACAGAAAAGGGCTAGAGAAATGCACAAGCTCTTTTCAGCCTTGAACTAAGGAGTATTTGCGCAGTAGATGAATATATCTATTGGTTCCGTAAATATTTCTTTCAGAGTGGAGTAGCAGTGGATGTTGCAGTCCAATGTTCTTTGCTAAAAATCTGTAGTCCATGGAGGGAAAATGTTTGATACAATCATACAAAGTACTGAGGGACAGATGGATTCAGTAGCAAGGAGAATGTCTTTCCTCAAAGACAAGTTGAAGGATTGGTGTTATCAGGCAAAACGATTGAGACGGTACGATCAAAAGAACCCCTCCTGTGTGTTGATAATAACGATTTTCCTACTATTATAGGAGAATCAGGTGAGTCGAGGAAAAGGAGGAAAACCAGGAGTGATCTATACTCCAGGAATCCTAGAAGAACTCCTTTCAGGCGCAGATCATGGTGGTCCAAAACCAAAGCCAGAACATACAAATCTCTGGCAACGGAGTGACAACAAGGGCTTCATCCCAAGGATCTAGACGAACAGACACAAGATCCACCGGACGAACCCCTACGAAGAGAAACTTTCAGACGGGCCCATACCCAACTAATGAAAGTTTCAAGGATTGCAACTGCTGGACATGTGGAGCAAGAGGACAATCGCTCCAGACTGCCCGCAGAAACGTGGTGAAAATCAGAAAATTCGAAGCCACGGATGACATATTAGAACGCGGTCTACTATGGTGAATTGGTACCAATATACCTCATTTGAAGATCTTCCTTCAGACGAAAGTGTCTATGAGGAGGAAATTGTGACTGAGTCGGATGGAATCTTCAACCGAGTCAAACTAGTCACGTATGAGGGAGATAGGCTTCAGACCACTGAAAGCCTGTCAGGATTCTTTTCCAGAATGACGGTGTCAAATAAAACCATGGAAAGGATCATGCGTCAAGATCCAACCTCAGTCCATATGACGGATTCAGAATTGGAGGAATCGGTAAAGTCCTTAATCAGATAGGACTAAAACCAGAGAAAGCATCCATAATCTACAAAGTAAGTTCAGGTGAGTTTGCTATTCCCATGGAATTTACTGGTAATGTGATGGAAATGCAGCTTATTCCTAAGAAGAAATTCTTGAAGAATTAAGTAGGCTTAGAGAGGAAATTGCAGTTACTATGAAATGGATCCACATATGAACTATTGAAGTAGTAATAAAAGCAACTTTTAAAGAAGGAATTGATTCAGAAATACAAGTTATATTTGACATCACTAAGAATGAAAACTTTTTTCCTTGTGATGACTTATATCATTTGCAGCAACCTGTTGTTGGTAGATATGAAGGCATGTAGAAATAGCAGGCCAATGAATTTCTAGTTGCAGGTGTTGCAGGCGAGAAATGGGTGTATGACTTTGGGTGTTAAGTTTCCTCGAAGATCATAAAACCTGGGGAATAAAGGTAATGGTATGGAGTTCAGTCTTGATGGTATGACCATAAGGATTGAATGACAAGCCCCTTTTCTATATACATATCTGTTGGTATGTTATATGATCAATATAAGAACAGAATATATTTTGCAGCTATATTGACTCAGGATCAGGAATTTGCACAGCAAAGCCTGGAGTTTTTCCCTAAGGAAGCAAGGGAAACCTTACCTGTTATTGCAGGAAGGGATTTTTCACAGAAAATCCTGATACTCAATACAGGAATTCGAGAAGCAAAAATCATGATCGGAGGAGCATTTGGAACACCCTGGTTCAGGGTAAAAACACCTCCCATCTACTTTCATGATACAGGTGCTGATATCTTGCTAGGTAACAATTTTATTCAAACATTTGCAAGATATATGATAATCAGATAAATCTGTTAATCTTTACTACTAACTGTGGTAATGAGATACAGGTTATGCGAAGAGAAAAGGCATTTAACAGGATAATGCCTATAAATTTTCGCAGCAAGCGTGGTGATTTCGATGCCAAAATGACTAATCCAAAAATGCAGGATAAAAAGGAAATTTGGGAAAGCTCTTTGTCTTTCAGGCAACAGGGATCATCGATACTGATAGTTTCCACGAGAATCTGAGAAAGAACTTAAGAACCTCAAGGAAGCAATACATGAGTTAAAGACCCTGGACATAAGCGAGGAAAGTATACTTTCTCTCGAAAATGTCAAAGACTCATCCAGAAAAATTTCAGCGAGAATCCTCTGGCATGGTGGGATAGGAACAAAATCGAAGCTACTCTAAAGATTAAAGAAGAGTGCAAATATGAGTATGTTCGATACAAGCCTATTCAGATGAACATGGAGGACAAGAAGGATATGCAGATCATTATCAAGGAGCATATCAACCTTGGACTCATTGAGCCCGGAATCTCTGCCTACAGTAGCCCTGGATTTCTGGTAAGAAACCATGGCGAGAGAGGGGTAAACCCAGGTTAGTAAACTATCAAGGTATTAATAAAATACTTGAATTTGATGGTTATTACATTCCGAGTAGAGAGCACTTAATTGATTGCATTAAAGGTACAAAAGTGTTTTCTAAATTTGATTGCAAATCTGGTTTTTATCAGATTAAAATGGAGAGTGAATCAAAGAAGTTTACTGCATTCTCCACACCACAAGGACAATATATCTGGAACGTGCTACCAATGGGTTTAGCTAATGCACCCCAGATATTTCAAAGGAAAATGGATAATTTGTTTAAAGATTATTTTGAGTTCATGTTTGTCTATATTGACGACATCTTGATTGCATCTAAAAATATGAAGGATCATATTAAACATTTAGAAATATTTTCTGATGCATGTCATAAAGAGGGTTTAGTACTTTCTGAAAAGAAAGCTACTATAGCAGTTAATAAGATTGAATTTTTAGGAATTCTTATTGACGAAGCAGGTATTGAGTTGCAGAACATATTGTGGAAAAAATCCGCAATTTTCCAGATGTACTCAAAGATAAGAAGCAATTACAGAGTTCTTAGGAGTAGTGAATTTTGCAGGTATATTTTAAAAGATCTTGCAAAATACAGAAAGGATTTCCGGCCACTTTTGAAAGAAACAGAAAGTGCAAAGTGGAAATGGGAGAAATCCACACACAAAGGGTTCGTGAGCTAAAGCAGGTTTGCAATAATCTGCCAAAGCTTGCAATACCGCAGGACGAGGATGAATTGGTAGTCTCACAGACGCCAATGATTACAGATGGGCAGCAGTGCTCATGAAGAAGACCACTACAGGGGAAGAACCTTGTAGATACACAGGAGGGTTGTTCACTGAACAACAAGCCCAAGTGTGCACATCAATGAGAAGGAATTCTTTGCAGTTTGGAAGGCTTTTAAGAAATGGCCTTTGTTCTTACTTGCTAAAGAATTTACATTAAAAGTTGATAATACTAACGTTAAAGCTTTCCTGAAAAATAAACTAGAATCCAAAATAGAGAAAGCTCGTATTATCAGATGGCAAGCTGAATGCCAATATTATTGTTATAATATTGTCGCTATTAAATCTCATGAAAATATTCTTGCAGATTTCTTGACAAGAGATGGAGGGAGCTGAAGCAAACTCCGTTATGCTGAGACTCAGGCACCTCAGAGAGAACCTCGAGGAGCTTGACCGAGAATTTGGACGGCTAGCGGTTAACGCCCAAGTAGCCGGACAAGTCCAATGAGCTGATCTGGATAAAGTCTAGACAAATATCAGGAGTTCCTTGGTAGCTTCAACGGCGCTATGGAACGCTTTACTAGAACCAATTCGAAAGGCATCGCCCTCAGTGATGACTCGCGAGTTGAGAGAGCAAGGCTCTAAACCTGCGCTTAGAGTACAGGGCTCTAAACCTGTAGCGGCAGATTCAAGTACTGCTTGCACAAGGCCATCATCAGATTCTGGTGACGGCGGCGGACGAGTCACAGGGAGTGAAAACCTCTGATGATTCGAGTCAACCCAGCACCTCTGGGGTTAGAGAGGAGAGATTAGTCTTAGGCCAATGACAGGCACTTCTAAGACTAATACTAATGAATTATCTTCTTCATCTTCTTCTGCTTGGCAGGTTTATCAAAGGATGTGGGAAAAATTAATTTCCCGCAAAGGTGTCAACCCAAGCAAGACCATTATCGAGACCACTGGAAAATATAATAGGGTCTGGATGATGGAAGGATCAAAACCTGAAGAAGTTCGAGAATGGTATGAGTTTGGAGCTCTGGCTTCAGTTCATACTATGTCACCAAGTTTTCCGAAAATCTCCAAATTACCGGAATGGATAAGTGGGGCGGTATACGATTCATGGCAAAACAATCCCCACCTAAAGAGAGGAGATATCTTGGAGCTAAAATTCATTTCAGCAGCTCCAGAGATGGCAGGAAAAGGGTCTCATCCAGCGTTTCATTTCATCAAGCTACAGAGACCAGATATGGTGGCTTTCAACAGAATCAAAGCTACCACAGAAGAAGCTCCACTGGTGTCAGCTATTAGCGAAGACGATATTTCCACCAGAAAGAGCTTGGGGTCTATGGGTCTGTCTCACCGAGATGGACAAAGTCAAGTATCCATTCAAAATCTTCTCCAACAAGGTGAATGGATCGTTCCTGTTAAACTCCATGACAGGAAAGAGCACTGAGTTTGCAGAAAGCATGTTCGAAAAGAAGAGAATGCTTATATGGGAAAACAAGCTGCCTGCAACCGAGTCGACAAGGATGAAGGCATGCAACATGTTGCATGTTGGGCAATGGCATAACCATGTATGCCCTTGCTGTGAGAAACAGGAAAAACCACTGTTCGGCACAAAGATACGGGTGACCCAAAAGAAACCCGAACCAAACCCGGACAAAGGTAAAAGGAAGAATTTTTACAAGAACAAGTAAAGATCGAAAGATGTAAAAATTCAAAAAGGAGACTGTCGGCAGAAACCGACAAGAGCCAGCCAGCTAGCAATTGAATGGCCAACAAGCCATTATGGAATACAGTTGGAAAGGACGATGACGGAAGCAATGACGTCATCCAGATGACGAACGCAATGACGTCATCAAAACAAGTTGAAGTCCGCATTTGAAGTCCGCGGATGGCTATAAATAAGGAAGCAGCGAAGCAGAAAGGGATCATCAAATATTTTCCCCTACTCTTCAAAGCAAAAATTTCCAAGTGTCTATTTTTGTAATTTTTTCAGTTCTTAGTTCATGGGGGTTTCCCCAAAGAGTCTGGCCCTCAATACCATGAGAGGCTAAACAGTTGTCTCCTCCAAGGGAGGAAATAATATTTATGTAATATTTCATATATTTCTTCAATAAAGAAAAGGCTTCTGTTCGATTTGCTCACCCCAAATTTTATTAAGTTTCTGTTCGGAAGTATCTTCTACGCCCTAAGGTAGGAAACGAAATAGGGCTGTGCTGTCTTGTTACTGAAGGAACCAGGTACCTGCGAACCATCAGCTGCGGTTGTGTGGTTGGAAGAAGTCCGTAAAACCGAGGACTTGGGATACCCGAAATCAAGGCGGTCAAACCAAGGTATGACTTTATGGAAGCTTAATGATATTACGGAAGCATGTTGGGCAAAACTTGAGCATGTTTATGGACTAAAAATTGTTTTACTTTAGAAGGGCAAAATGACCATAGAATTAACTAAAGGACTAGGACTAAGCATTTATGGAAAGTTACAGGATGAAAGCTAATATCGCCAAAGTTAAAGGATCAATTGTAATATTGGACATAGTTAGAGGACGGAAAGAATTCTTTACCCTACTTTGAATGGTATCATTTTTACAAATCTATTTTAGTTATTTACTAATATGTTTTATTATTTGTTGATTAATAAATTTTATCTAATTATTTTCAGGAAACTTATCGAAAGCTACTTGAGGAGCGTGTCTCATACGGGGAGCAGCGCAACCGGCAGACGAGGATGCTTCTGACCCTGTGAGCTAGAAGCATTAGATTAGGATTTTAATTAATTTTTAATTATGCGCTTTGTAAAACAATACTATTTACTTTTTTAATTAAGTATACTTTATTGGAAAAAAATATAATTATCAAAATTTTACTTTTCATAAAATATTAAAACATAATTTATATTTTGGACGAATTTTGTGATGATAGGTATTGCAAATTACGTCAGAACAATTTTAGAACAGAAATTATGATATATTCGGTCCCGAATTCCAATTCAAATTCATTACAATTTTCAAAATCATTTGGGACGATTTTCGAAAATATTTCCGACGATAAAATATAAATAACAATTTTTCTGACTAATTTACGACAAACTTTCCGACGACAATATAAAAAAATTCTAGAAAGAAATTCGTCGGAAATTTTTTATTTGTTGTCCCAAAATTCTTCCCAAATAAAATATTGATTTTTCGTCCCGTGGATGAATTTTCCGTCGACAATAACAAAACGTCGCAAAACCGTCACAAATATTCTGACGGATATTCATTTTGTCGGAAATATCGTCGGAAATATTTTCCGAAGTGCCTTTTTCAGACGGTCTTGTGTTGGTCCGAAAATCGTCGGAAATTTTGTCGGAACTCTTATTAGCGATAAAATTTTGTCGGAAACTCCGTCAGAAATTCCGTCCCTACAAAGCCTTTTTTTTGTAGTGATATATCATATTTTAAATTGTATTCTTAGGTTCAATATGTATAACATCATAAACAAAACTCATATAAATTTTTGAACAATTATGTAAAAAATATAAAAGGTGTATAAAGAATAAGGACAATAGATATGGAATTGATAGTCCTTTCAATCTCCAACGATGTTGAATGTATAAAAAATAAAAAAATTAAGAATTATTTATAAATAAAAAAGAAAAATATCAATGATTTCAACAATTTGCAGGATCAAATAAGTTGGAATAATTAATATTAAACAAAATCAATTAGTACCTAACTATATAACAATTATGAAATAGCAAATTCAATTAATCCCTACAATATAAATAGGGATAGAAAAAAAATTAGACAGAAATAACCGTTAATCTAAACAACGAAAAGTGGCAAAATTCCGTTGGGAAATTACTTTTTTGGTCATTATACACAACATAAGAATCTATTAAATATGCCAAAATATTTTACATGAAATTATTAAATATATAGAATATAAGAGTACAGAACGAGCATGCATGGAAGTGTCACCTTTTAAACATAATAACATAATTATACTAAAACTCATAGGATAACTTAGTAATTATCCACAAATAGTATTAATATATATATATATAGAAGTGTCACCTTCCAAGCAATGGTGAGACATTGAAAAACCTGCATATGATCATATGATCACGTCCCCTTGATTACAAGGAACTATTAAATAGTAATAGATTAAAGCAAATTACTAGGAACGTTTTACCACATAGTTTCCCCCAAAACACATCAGTAGAAAACAAAATCACTTCATCTCTAAGACAAATACAAATGTAATACATTTTAAGTACCACAAAAAATTTACCCACTTTCCCAAAAGAAAAATGATAGCAGGAAATTCTAATTTATTTAAGTAAAACCACAAAAAAACTTTACTAACCTTCCCAAGATAAAATGATTGCAAAACTTCCATTGATTAAAGAGTACTCCCAGTAAAATATGGGACAGGTTGGTGATTTTCTTCTAACACTCTTTCAATTGCTGCTATATTCCATACAACAAAATACTACAGAAAGAAAATTTATCTATTCCTTGTAGCGTCGCAAATAGATATAGAGCAATAAAATTCAATATCTCCTCAGTTAGTCCAGGATATAAAAGTGTGATACGTCGTAGAGAGTTGTTTTACCTTCACAACTTTTGATTTCATGTTGGTAAGAGGTTATTGCTTTTCTTACTTCCATCCAAATTCATAAGTGCTTGACATATACACATATTCGCATCTCCCATCGCAACTTCATAAACTTTTTTTTTTCTTTTTTTCTTTTTGTAATCTGAAGAAGCAACAGTCACGTCATCCTTACAAGAAAACCAACCTACTAGTTATAAAATTATTGTTGAAGAAGAATCATAGGTGACAACAGAACTCGGTAGCCGAATTACTGTCGCTGCATCAGAATCAGCAGAATTGTATAAAAAGGAACAAAAATAGCACATAATACCCCTTGCTGCAGCAATTAATGGAATTTCTGTCTCCTAGGCTATCCATTTATCCAAGGAACCATAAATAACATGAATCATTCAGAAGACAAGCATCGTGCTAAATTAGTCAATGTTGTTCCAATAGGTGCTATCATTTTATTCTACACAGAAATCTTAATCAGTTAATGCAAACTAAACATACTGTTCGAACAAGATTGAGTACCTCTTCTCCTCAACCTCTCCGTACGCCATGACATGCTTTCCTTTTTTTCTCGACTTGCGAATATCCGTCCTGTACGCACACGAAGAGAAAGTTCATGAGTTTCTCTATAGACAAGAAACAGAAGCAAGTGCACAAACATAGAATGAAGTGAATCCAAACAACTTTCCATAAATAATTCTATAATTCGCATTTGGAAAGAACAATAAGTCTATAAAAAAATTGAATCTCGTAAGAAAAATAGAAAGAAGCCTAATTTAATCAATGTCAATGTCAGTCTGTTGCACCATCAACTTTATTTTGCAATAGACTCAGCGCAAGTCTGATGCTGCAAAATCAATTTATGTTGCTGCCAAATTTTGCACCATGAGCTGCAACAAGATAAGCTGTATTCTACTTTGAAATTTGTGCACAGAGTTTTAATTACTAAAAATTAAAGATTAGAAGACGTATTTCGCTCACAAATGAGTTCGGGGAGCTCTTTAACTGAGCACGTGTCTCGTGCTCGTAAAAGCTCGACCCGGGTAGCTCGTATACTAATTGAAGTGCTTGAACATTTTTTTATTATAAAGGATGTATTTCATTATTATAAAAAAGGAATAGGAGAGCAACTTATGAATTACAGTTATAAAAAATGTATTTCAAATTGTTAATATGCAAGAAAGAATCTGACACATGATTGTCTACATGATACGGTAGTAGACATGACACAATGTATTATGGCTCTGAAAACATACACAAGCAAACATGAAAGAAGCAATATAAAGCTTTGTTTACATAATTAAATATCTACCATATTTTTCAATACTTGAAGAAAAGCTACAAAGTACAATTTAAATAAGAGGTGGATATTGGATAACAAACCAATATACTATTTAAAAATGTATTATAGAACATTCCAAATGCTATCCATATTTCGAACCCAAAAAAGTAATAAACTATGCAAAATATCTATGTCATACTTGGATTAGTCTAGGATGTAAAAGTGTGATATGTCAAATGTGTAGAGAGTTGTTTTACCTTCACAACTTTTGATTCCATGTTGGTGAGAAGTTATTGCTTTTCTTATTTCCTTCCAAATTCATAAGTGCTTGGCATATACACATATTCGCATCTCCAATCGCATGAATAGGGGAGAGAGTGAAAAAAGTGGGAGTGTATGCACCAACAACTAGGGTAGGCTAGGAGGATTTTTTAGAAGCTATTAATATGATCTAGTCATAGTATAGCAAGGAGTCTTGACCTAGTAAGACTATTACCCCTAAAAAACCACCTCTGAGCCACCTTATGGCCAGGTTTGGTGCACCCTAGGTGTTAGGATAGGTAACCTGGAAGCCAATTATATTGGCGTGCATGTATTCCAATCTTAGAAACAACTTGATCTTTATGTGATATTATTAAGTGAATAAGATGAGTATTTCACCATTAGAAACAACTATTGCGTGGTTATCATGCATGTTTGTAAATTTTTTTCAACATCACAACAAAGCCCACAGACAAATTCAAACAACCACGCAATAGTTGGACCGCGCATCGGATGGCGGTCATTAAATCAACTGTCTAGGGTTGGGTCTGAAATGTTCCAAGTCGAGGACCTCGAGAATGGGTATCGAGCGTCCTGTAGAGACTTGCATCAAGAGTCACATTTCATCGACGACAGACGTGGGACGTCTATGTGATCTTGATGGGTTGATTCACTAGGTGTCAAATCGACTGAACTGACTTGCGAGATCATCATATGGAAGCCTTGGAGGCATGGTCGATATGTCTTACGTCCCCGGCTCCGACAGTACGGAAGTCACGTGCATACGATGACAGTATCTTTGATCTGTGCCAGAGGTGATTGTGTCACAGACACAGTCATCATATGCCTTGTATGCAGTTAAACTATGTAGCGAGGACTGGGGACTCCGAAAAGCTCCCCCTACCTCTAGGTGGTTAAAAAAAAGTATGTAGCGAGGACGATGAGTTCCAAGAAGAGGATCCCTCCCCTGTCGTTACATGACAGGAGTATTTCCTATGCACTTGGAGATGCGATTACTCTATAAGAAGCTATGGCTACAGTCATTGGTCGAGTAGGAAAAAGAGGTTCCTACGTCGAACAATTTGACGTTACGCGATCTCAAGTACTTAAGCATAGACGCCTGGTCCAAGATGGGAACCGACACCAAATTCCACACCCTAGACTAAGATCGGGAGATGGTAGATGGAAGGACCATACCCATATGAACTCGAAGTCTAAAAGTTCACACGAAAATTCACCTAGTCTCTAGTGCCATGGACCGTTGCTAGACGGTCACCCATGGTAACGGGCTTTCTTGGTCAAGGATTGATCAAAAATTATTAATTAAATTAGATTTGATTAATAATAGTGTTAGGCACTAGCCCAAGTCTGGCTGAGGGGTAAACCTAAAGAGTCAACCACAACATCACCGAAAAGGGATAAGAAATTAACTGAGAATTAATTCCGCATGTAATTGGATTACTTAAGATGAGAGAGATTCATTGGATGGAATAGCCCAAGAATAAAATAATGGAATTAATTTATATTGGGCTTGCCTTTATTAATTCATAGGTTGGACTTATTAAATTAATAAAGATTATTTGGGCTAATTCATTTTAATTGGATTAAATACATGATGGGCTTAATTAGGTGAATTTTAATTAAATTGAATTTAATTAAATCAAGTGGGCCTAGTATTTTTAATGATAAAAATCGGCCACCCTACCCCTAATTGAGCACACTTCAAAATTTTAGGAACGGAAATAATTGACTAGGAATATTCATTTTTGAAAAGTATGTTGTTGGTCATTCTTTATTTGGAATAAAGATATATTACCTTGTAAACATTAAAATGAACCTAGGCACATTTTAATGGTTCCATACAAGGTATATATATAACCGTAACACAATAAAAAAGGAAAAATCCTCCTCCTCCTAGAAGCCAATTTCGGTCACCCCCTCTCGCTACACACTAGGTGTGTTTTTCTTCTTCTTTCTCTTCTAGTAAGGAGAATTAAGAGCTCCCCACCTCCGGTGTGGTGTGGACGTGCTTTGGAGGACTTCTACATTGGAGTCTAACATGAACAAAAGCGAATGGAACGAAAGCTTTAAAGTAAACTTTCGTTTTATGCTTTTGCTCTTCTTGTTCTTTTCTTCCACCATCGTCCAAATATTATATGATTAATTTCGTTTACCACAGCGAACGCCCGGAAAGTCCAGGGGTACACCCCTTGGATCGACGGTTTATCGCTATTATTTTGCTTTATTTTATGTTTTTCATTATCGGTTCCACTCACTAATTCCCAGGCCGATCCACGCAAATCTTCACTAGGGCACCAACTCGGCCACACACACTTCCATGGAGGAGTTTGGCCCCTCCTAAAGCTAGCCAAGGTCCAACCAAGACCTTGGGCTTGTACTTTAATGGTTCGAGTTTGATTACATAAAATAAAACCAAGCCCACGTGAAATGGATTTTAATTAAACATAGTTTAATTGTAAGTCCAACATTAAAACCCCTTAATCTAATTAAGAGATCCAAGCCTTTCCATCTCCCCATCAATTAATGAATCCAATTCATAAATTGGACCAAGCCTAATAAAATTAATCTAATTAATTATAATGGCTAACTTGAAATAATTAATTAATTCAATTAATTAAACTTTAAGTCATCCATCCAATAGATTGGTTTAAATAAATGATCCAATCATTTATCCTCTTCAAGATTAATTTAATCCAATTAAATTAATCCGATTCTTCTAAAAATTAATTCTAAATTAAATCCATCCCATTATAGTGGTAGGGTATGACTCTTTAGGTTCACTCCTCAACTAAACTTGAAAGTGTTCTCAAGGTAATTAATTAAATTTAATTTAATTAATTATTTTCGATTATCCCATAACAAGAAATCACTCGTTACCATGGGTGGCCGTCTAGCAATAGTAAAATGGCACTAGAGACTAAGTGGATATAGATGAACATTTAGGTAACTGAATTCATATAAGTAAGGTCCTTCCATCAATCGTCTCCCAACCTTAGTCTGGGGCATGTAATTGGGAGTCGGTTCCCATCCTAAATTAGTCATCTATACTCAATAACTCGAGACCACTAGGTTATCCTACTAAATTGTTATGAAAAAACCTATCCCACTTATTCAACAACTGCACCCATAGATTTTTAGGCAGACGTATCTCAGAACGTATAGAAGATGCTACTATCACGATACTGACAGGGTACGGATTCTTTCTCGAAAAACACCGACCTCACCATACATTCTAACTGCACTAGATAAGTTTTATAACGTCTGTATCTTTCAACATAGACAATGTTCGCTAGATCTAAGCTGCAACCATCATGTGCATGTGACTATCATGGTTCCTCAAGTTTTAGGACTAATCTCGTACTATCGGAGCCAGGAATCCCAGTCATATCGATCAAGCTTTAAGAGGCTTTCATATGACGATTGTCGCGAGTTAGTTCAGTCAGTCAACTACCTTGCCAACTAACTTACTAAAACTACATATATGACCTACATCTCCTGCCGATAAAACACGATTGTAGTACTTAGTGCAAGTCTTTATAGGACACTCGATGCCCTGTCTCGAGGTCCTCGACTTGGAATGTTTCAGACTAATCCACAAGGGTTGGTTTCATAAGCGCCAACTAATGTGCAACCCAACAACCCCTTGAATTTATCCATTTAGACTGTGGGCTTTGTTGTGTAGTTAAATAAATATTAACATAATATTAAACACAACAAAGAATCAAGCCATAGTTTTAATATTATTTTTATTCAAAACATAAATTTTATATTATATCAAAATTATCAAAAAAAGTTTACAAAAACCAATTCAATTGGCTTTTTGGTCACCTATTCTAACAGCAATAAGGTTGCAAAGGCTGGAGCATTATCCTTGCCCATGGTTTATTTTTAGGCACTTTTCTCGGACTCTGTCCTAAATTTTCTCTTAATTTAGTTCCCACAAATGTCGAGATGGCATTGGTGTGGGAAGTCCTTGCTTTCTCTCTTTTGAAGATCCTGTGAGAGATCATTTGAACCTGTACTTCCTCCAGCGATGGTAGTATTGGAGTGATTTCATAGGTTTGGATGTTGGATAGATCTACGATCCCAATTTGGGAAACATGATTCAACCAAATGTTGCAGATCTTATGGATCTACCCTTAATATCTATATTATTTTATCAATCTAATGGATTCAAAAATTAGATCTTCCCATGTCTTGGGATTTGAATATGAATTTGGTCAAAATGACTCGAACATACATTTTTCTTTAAAATTAAAGGATTAGAAGTGTTACTTCTTATTGTTTGAGGACCAAAACCGTATACTTAAGTATTGGACTAAAATTATAACTCCCCACACAAAATTTCATTAGTGGTGGTTGTGATAAAAAAAATTATAATATTATTTCCTCTTACAGTTGAAGCTTATGGGCTTCGCATTTAAGAAACAGGCCAACATGAACACTAAAAGTAGGAAATGCCATTTGTGGGAATTGAAATCACGAATAAATGGTTAAAAGCCATGCGCGCTACTGACTTAGCTAAGACGACCTATTAAGTATAGGTACTCAAACTATCATTTTTGGGAAGGGGTAAAATTATCTAAATTTGGTCAAAAGGACTTGAACTATCATTTTTATTTAAAATTGAAGGATTGGAAGTGTTACTTCTAATAGTTTTGAGGACTAAAACCGTATAAATAGTTAAGTCTATTGACTAATATTATAATTACCCAAAAGATTACATTGTAGGTGGCTGTGATTTACCAAAAAGAATATAATATTGTTTCCTCTTATATTTGAAGCTTGTCGGCTTCCCATTTAAGAAACAAGTCAACATAAACGCTAAAATGCAAGAAACGCCGTCTGTGGGAATCGAACCCACGACCACATGGTTAAAAGCCATGCGCTCTACCAACTGAGCTAAGACGGCTTGTTGTTCTTCCATCAAACTAATTACCTTTTTCAATCTGTATTTCACTATAATAGATGGATTTTCTTCTTTAATATCAAGAGGATCCTCTCTTTCACCATAACTCTGAAAATGTTTGTATAGTTTTAACCTTCAATTGTTCAACAAGAGGCTCCACCGGTAAAAAAATCCAATGATATCAAGAGGCTCCTCTCAACTCTCTTTGCATATTGAGTTCAACAAAACCCGCATCACATAATGTGGGGCTTTCTGTCACTCCACCTGTAAAAAATCCAATGATCAAATCAAACAAAAGAAGCAGAAGAGCCTAGTTCTCGAGTGCCCTAGTCATGGGTATATGTCTAAGAAAAAAAGTTTGGAGAGAGCCCTACAGGTAGAGTTGAGAGAAAGAACAACTTTTCTGAACATTTTGGAACTCAAAATGGTGGCATTAATGCCGGAGGTTGGATTCTTGAGAAAGAAGACGTGACTACGGATGGTTTCTTAGTGAGCCCAGACACTATAGTAAAAAATTGGATGTTTTAAGTGAATTTGAGGTCTGCAAGTGGGGTTAATGGTGCGTCCGAGGAATTTTGTACAGGAACTTTGTTGGCTGAAGGTGGAGAAAATGGTGTTTATAGGAAAAAAAGGGGAAGAAAAATGGTTATGTAAGAAAATTCGGTAGGTGTATTGAAAATTATGGTAAAAATAAGGGTGACATGAGGTCTCGGAGTGTGGTTGAGGAAATGAAGACCAAGTGTTCGACGAATTGGGCTAGATATGAGGGGGGTATTCCTACTATGTTGGAATCTCTAGAGAAATGATTTGGATGAGGCTTTGAAGCCTTAGGAAAGGACCTTGACTAATAAGGAAATGAGCATACTATTGAGCAGTTGGGGTGGGAAAGGGCACTGGAGATTTTTTATTGTTTTAAGATGAAAGAATGTTATGAAGTGAATATAATCCACTATAATATAATGTTTAGGATTCTTGGAAGAGCTCGGAATTTGAGTGAGGTCGAGAGGTTGTGGGGTGAGATGTGGAAGAGGGGGATTAAACCAATAAATTCAACTTATGGTACTTTGTTTGATGTGTACTGCAAATGATGATTCAGGGACATAACCATAAAATAGCTAGAATTGATGAATGAAAGTGGGATGGAGCCAGATGAGGTGACCATGGGGATTGTAGTTCGGATGTATAAAAAGTTAGGGGATTTTAAGAGAGTTGAAGAGTTTTACAAGAAGGGTCATGGAGCGACTAAGTGGTGGATGAGCGTGGAAGTGCTATAGCAAGGAGCGAAGCAGATGTTAGTGGTGATTCTTCAGCTAAAATATGTCTGAGCACGTACACATATAATACATTAATCGACACATATGGAAAAGCTGGCAAGCTGCAAGAAGCTAGTGAGACTTTTGAATGAATGCTCCATAAAGCTATATTGCCTACTACGGTGACTTTTAATATTATGATAGACATGTTTGGAAATAATGGCCAACTAGATGAAGTTACTTCATTGAGGGAAAGAATGGAGAAAGCTAAATGCTCTCCTCATACCTAAAAGTACAACATTCTCATATCCCTACTCGCTAAGCACATGATAAGGAATTAACAGCAAGATACTTGACTAAGATAAAGAAAGCTTCTCTTGAACCCAATGTTGTGAGTTATCGGACTCTCCTATATGCATTTATGAGGGTTGGTCTGTAACATACCAAGTCGAGGACCTTGAGACTAGGCATTGAGAGTCCTGTTAAGACTTGCATTGAGTATTGCATTCATTGGATGAGTACTTTATTTCATCAGTTGGAAATCTATGCAATTTCAGTGGGTTGAACTGACTCATAGGAATCATCATATGAAAGCCTATGAGGCTTGGTTAGTATGACATGAATCCCGACTTCTATAGTATGGTAGTAGTCCTTAGACTTAAGAAATCACGACAATCACGTGCATTTGATGACAGTATCTTGAATCTGCATGAGAGGTGATTCTGTCACAGACATGGTCATAAGCCTTGTCTAGTGCAGTCGGAGTAAGTAGCGAGGACGGTGAATTCCAAGAAAAGGATATGTCCCCTGTCAGAATGAAATAGAGGTATCTCTTATGCACTTGAAGACACATTTACACCTTATGAACCTGTGGCCATAGTGGTTGATCAAATAGGAAAAAGAGGTTCCTATGTCGAACAAATAAGCGTTACGCGATGCCAAGTATTAAACCATAGGCGCGTAGTCCAATATGGAAACCAATATCAAACTCTATGCCCTAGACTAAGGCCAGAAGAGACCGTACCCGCATGAACTCGGGAGTCTAAATGTTCACACGGATATTCACCTAGTCTCTAGTGCCATGCACTGTTGCTAGACAGCCACCTATGGTAGTGAGCTTTCTTGATCAAAGGTTGTTCAAGAACGATTAATTAAATTGAATTTAATTAATCGAAAGTATTTGACACTAGCCCAAGTCTAGCTGAAAGGTGAATTTAAAGAGTCACAAACAGATCATCGAAGAAGAATAAGGAATTAATTTAGAATTAATTCCATAAGGTGTAAGTAATTGGGTTACTCACACATAGGGGTCCACCGGATGGATAGCCCAAGATTAAATTAATTAGATTAATTTAATTAAGCTTGTCTTTATCAATTAATGAATTAGATTTATTAATTAGTAAGAGACATTTTGGACTTGTGTATTTAATTGGATTAAATACCTGTTGGGCTTAATTAGTTGGATTTTATTAAATTGGCTTTAATTGAAATTCATTGGGCCTTGAATTTTTTTTATATAAATTCAGCCCACTAATTAAGGCATAATAGCAAATTGATGGAAGGAGAGTTAACCAAGAAATTATATTTTTGGAAAGTATAAATTTGGCCATAACTAGAACCCTCTCTATATGACATGATTGGATCATACTATATAGATGGAGGGAATACCTTATAGATGAGTGGAACGTATCTAGATACATTCATACTTATCTATATAAGATATATATATATATATATATATATATATATATATTATGAATGATTACACAACACACAGAAAAGAAAAAACTCTGTCCCTCTCCTACACTCTCGGCCGCCCCTCCCCTCTCTCACTAGGTGAGACTTTGGCTTTGATCCCTTCTAAAAAAGGGATCAAGACCTTGTTCGTTCTGGTGTGGTGTAGATCATCTTTGGAGGATTCCTATGTTGGAATTTTGGGTGAACGCAACTAGCCGGTTGGAAAGTTAATCTTTCAAGAGGTATTATCGTTTTTAATTTATAACTCTAATCTCAACTTTGTAACCATAGCCTCGTATGAATTTTTTTATTCTCCTTTTCATACTACATCGAACGCCTGGAAATACCAAGGGTACACCCCTTGGTTCAAACTATTTATGTTTATTTTTTGCTATTTTATTATGTTCATCTTTCGCTTTCGCTAGCGTTCCTGGGCCAATCTGCTTGTTCTTCAAGTGGTATCAGAGTCCAGTTCGATGTAAAGGTTTTCATGTGTTTTTTATTTGATGAGAATGAAATGTGATTTATGATTTTTGAAGCATGATTTAATTGCTTTAATAGTTGATGATTATATGTTAGAATTTTCAATTTTGTAAAATATTTGGTGTATTTAAGAAACATGAATTTTCTGTAAATACATGGTTTTTGTTTCAGATTAATATGCAGAACAAAAAAAAACTTGATACATACTACTGCAGCACTACACTGCTAGCCAACGTTGGGCAGTGCGCGCGACACCGTTTTTGCACTGACGGCCGAACGACTGGGCTGCTTTTTTGTCGTTTTTTCGAAAATTTGAAATTTCTGAATTTATGCCTATTTTTTGAAATAATTAATTTTTCTAATTTATTTGTTTGGATTAAATTGGATTTTATCCAAAATTAAGTTGCCTAATTAATTCGGATGTTTTGTGCATTGGATGCACATGTTTTATTGTCCATTTAATTGCGATTTTAAACTTGTATTTTCTACAAATAATTATTTATTATGATATTAGATATCATGGTTTATTTATTATGCATAGAATGTGTAATATGTGTCAAGCATGACTATTTGGAATTATTTTGCATGGATATTAGTTGAATGACATCGGATGATCATGGAGCCTTTGACAGTTTGTATGTATATTTTATTTCTGTTGGGTGGGCCTGTGTGCCGCTTCGTTTTTATCTCTCTTTCTCTTGTTTTATGCTTGAAATAATAAGCATGCTTTCCTCCTCACTTATGTACTCCCCCCAGTTTTTGATCGGGATTCTTTCCGATGTAATTAGAGTAAAATAGTATTATTTTTTGGTGATGTTTTAAATTTTATGTAATAAAGCAAGCCCATGGATAGGAACAGGCCTATAGTGAAAGGAGGTCCAAGGAGGAGTTACAAGGCCCACGCTAGGTTTCTTTGCATGCGGCGCATTTATTTTTTAACACTTTTAAATATTTGATATTTATGCATGTAAGAGACTAATGTGAAAAGGTCTCAGTCAATACTTAAATTTAACTCTCACTTGGTTGCACCAAGTTAAAGTGTTAGGGCCCACAATGGACTTGGATCAAAATAGTTTTGATATGTCCAAGGTTTTCATCCACAATAATGTGGTGAGGAATCTCCCACTACCCAAATGTGGTTTCATAAGTCGTGGCACATTTGGAATCGATGCAAGGTGCACCATTATTGTGAATAAAGAAACATGCTCACTATTTTCCTATCTCACGAGTAGTAGGGGGTGACAATTGAGGTGTGATTTGGTGGATAGGTTGAACCTAACACTAAATAAATATTAGGCTCATAATGTACTTGGATCTAAATGGTTTTTTGATCTGTCAGGGCCTTCCATCCATAACAATGTGATGAGGAAGCTACCTCTACCCAAATGTGGTCTCATGGATCGTGGCACATTTGGGATAGAGGCAAGCTGCACTATTGTTGTGAACAAAGGAACACACTCATTGTTTTCCTGTCTCACGAGTCATGGGGCCAACAATTGAGGAGTGATTTAGTTCATGAGATGGACTTAACACCAAGTAGCATGATTCGCTTGGAGTCCTTGGAATCATGTAAAGAGGTGAGGCAAAATATTTTGGGAATCTAATTCAATGAGAATGGTATGGGATACCTCCCATGAGCTTTTTGCCATGTGAATTGTGAGACCCTATCGATAATCACCTTCAATTACCCTAACAAACTCATAATTATAGCGGTAAGATAACTTATCTTGCACCAATATTTATATAAACCTCAAATGAATAAAGTACTACATCAAATTTTTTATACAACATTATTGTATCTATGTAGCTAGAGCTCCCGACTTAAGATGCATTGTTGACCCAGTTATACGGCTGACAACTGATTTATGATCTATCCCCTAAAAAAATACGTGACAAAGAGTGAGTTGTCAACTCAGTAAGTACAGCTAACTAGCCTATACACACACACACACACACACACACACACACACATAGGCACGTATAACAGAAGACCAATTTCATTCTATGACCACAATCAACCCATATTCATTTTATAATCACGAAGTTGCAATTTCAATAATACCAATCAATTTATACTTGTCACACAATTTCATGAAAACACAAAGTAATAATGCCAATAACCAAGCGAAACTAATATCAGAAAATCGAATACCATACACAACATGATTCATATAACACTAACGTTTAACTCTCTTACTTATTAATTAGGCAAAATTATATTTTTGATTTTGTAACTTTAGGCCGTTAGTACTTTTGGTCCTGTAAATTACTCAATTTATACATTTTGTCATTTTTTTTACAAATTTACTCTTGAGCATCTCACATTTGGTTCTTTTTTGATAAATTTAGTCCTGTGTTAATAATTTTGGTTCCATTCTCATTGTAATAAGTCTCATTTTAGTCCTGTAACTATAAATCGTTAGAACCAAAATTGTCAATACAGGACTAAATTTGTTAAAGAATGACCAAATATGAGATGTTTAGGACTAAATTCATTAAATAATGACTAAATTTATAAATAGTGCTAATGAGCTAAAGTTACAGAACCAAAAGTGTAATTTTACCTATTGATTATTTTCTTTGGGCCATGCTATTAGAATAAGTGACTAGAAAGCCAATTGGATTGGCGGTTTTGAAACTATTCAAAACTATCTTTATTTAACTAATATTGTTTTGCTGAATCCAATGAGTTTTTAGCATTGGCATTTTATTTGTTGTGAACATTATATATGTTAGTTTTTCTTTTAACATCACAACAAAGCCCACAGACCATTTTGACAACTGTGCAAGAGTTGGACCGCGCATTGGATGGCGGTCATGAAATCAATTGCCAAGGATTGGGTCTGAAATATTCCAAGTCGAGGATCCCGAGAATGGGCATCGAGCGTCCAATCGAGACTTGCACTAACAGTCGCATTCATTTAATGAGTGCCGCGTTTCATCGCCAACAGACGTGGGATGTCTATGCGATCTTAGTGGGTCGATTAGCTAGGTGTCGAATCGACTAAATTTACTTCCGGGGATCATCATATGGAAGCCTTGAGGGTTTGGTCGATATGACTTGAATCCCCGACTTCGACAGTACGGGAATAGTCCTCATACTTGAGGAATCATGACAGTCACATGCATACAATGACTGTATTTTAGATCAGTGCGAGAGGTGATCATGTCACAAACATAGTCATCATAAGCAATGTCCAGTGTAGTCGAAGTGTGTAGCGAGAACGGTGAGTTTCAAGAAGATGATCCGTCCCCTGTCAAAACGTGATAGACGTATCTCCTATGCACTTGGAGATGCGTTGATGCTCTTTGAAGCTGCAGCCACAGTCATTGGTAAATTAGGAAAACGAGGTTCCCATGTCGAGCAATTTGTCGTGACGCGATCTCAATTATTAAAGCATAAATGCCTAGTCCAAAATGAGAATCAACACCAAATTACATGCCCTAAACTAAGGCTGGGAAACGATAGACGGTAGACGGAAGGACCGTACCCATATGGACTCGAGAGCCTAAAAATTCACATGGATAATTCACCTAGTCTCTACTGCCATGGACCATTGCTAGACGGCCACCCATGGTGATGGGTTTTCTTGATCAAGGGTTGATAAAAAATTATCAATTAAATTAGATTTAATTAATAATAGTGTTGTACACGAACCCAAGTCTAGCTGAAATGTGAACCTAAAGAGTCACACACAAATCACCGGAAGGAACGAAAAATTAATTTAGAGTTAATTCTGCAAGTAATTGGATTACTTGCTAGATGAGAGATCCATTGGATGGAAGGCCCAATAATTAATTAATGGGATTAATTTAATATTGGGTTTGTCCTTATTATTTAATAAGTTTGATTTATTAAAATTAATATAGATAATTTTGGGCTTAAGTATTTAATTGGATTAAATACATATTGGGCTTAATTGGGTGAATTTAATTTAATTTAATTTAATTAAAATCAAGTGGGCCTTGAATTTTACTAGGTAAAAATCGGTCACTTCACCCCTTTTAAGCACATGGAAAAATCTAGGAATGGAAACATTTGACTAGGAATTCTCACTTTTGGAAAGTGCCATGCTAGTCACTCTTTATTTGGAGTAAATATTATATTACCTTATGGATGATACAATGAACCTATACACATTCTAGTACATCCATATAAGGTATATATATGTTATAATTAATTATTACACAACACACAAAAATCCTCCTCTCCTAGACCACTAATTCGGCCACCCCTCTCTCTCTATTCTAGCATTTGTCTTTTCTTGTTCTCTTCTAGCAAGGAGTTCAAGAAATCCATCTCCAGAGTGGTGTGGAGAAATTAGAGAGCTCCTGTGTTGGAGTCTCGGGTGAACAAAACGAGCAAAAGGAGTAACGAATGGTTAAAATCGAAGAGGTAAGAATTCGGTTTGATTTTCTTGTTCTTCTCGTTTTCCTCTTCACCATAGTCCACGATTAATTTTTGCATTTTTATTTTAAATTATGCTACATCGGACGCCCGGGAACTCCAAGGGTACACCCCTTAGAACCATGATTTTGTTATTTATTTTAATGTGTTCTACTATTTCCTCTTCCCCGTTCTCGGCCCGATCCTCGCGATTCCCTTCACCTGCTTAGCCTAACTGAAACATACTCAATGGTTTTGTTGGCTCTCATCATCTCAATCAATATCATACAATCATCAGCCCAGAGTACCCATCGTATATGATATCCCCATACTGGCCAAGTGTGTAGCAATCCCAACACAGGACATCACACCAAACCTGGTACCCCCACACCATCCCAGTGTGTAGATATCAACATAGGATATTCCCCGCTATCGGAATACCCTGGTACCCTTCGAGCTATGGTACCTAGCTATATATTAATTTTTTTCATATCATATATCATATCATCATGACAACACACATCTCGTCATCAATCACATCATGTCACATCATCGTAATCCACTTATTATGCCCCAAGTTAGGTAAGCCATCTTTTCATGTCAATAATTCATTCACGTTTTATCAGTTCCACAATTCAACTCCATTTCATCTGCACAAGGACAACTTCATAATTTTATTTCAGTCAATTATCAAATAGATTCATGTCATAGTCATTTACAACAACTCCATCATTCATCTTTATTCAACGATCAAATCAAAATATAACACAATTATTCACTTTATGTATCACAGTTTACCATAGACAAAGAAAATAACCATAGTTCACATGACAACCAGATAAATATAATCCAGTTAAATATACGACAATTTCTAATTAGGTTCACATATAGACAAGTAGATATATATATATATATATATATATCCAATTAACTATGCTTACCTCAAACTTGAAAATGATTCAATTAACACAAGGAGCTGCTCAATCCTCTATTTTGTCGTCACGCCCTATAATAAAATGTTATACGTATAATCAATATATTGAAAATATCATATATTGTAATAAGATATTAAATATTCATATGGTTACCACCAATCTTTTAATATTTTATTTATATCAAAGTTCGAACCTCCGTTCCATTTTCTTTTAGATAACTAAACTTGTTGGGTATATATTTAATTTATGAACTAACTCATAAAAATTCATTTAATCAAACCCCTTATATCTTTATAACTATCGTTCTTAATAATATCCCTAAATTGAATTATCACGAAATTCTCTTTTCTTTTTAATAACCATAATATTTCACACATATAATTTTTTAATATTTTTAAATTTAGTTTTCAAATATTTTTATGAATTTTCATCAATTTCTCGCTATTATATAATTTAATTAAACACAATACATATAATTACGCATTTGGTCAACAAACACAATGAAATTAAGTAAATTAGTAATAGTAATAATTAAATTTAACGAATCTAATAATTTAATTAACCAACTATAACATTTACTATAAACATTTTAAAATTAAATGGAATATTTAATTCAACACCAATTTAAATAGTCAAACTCATAAAATTTTTCACTTAAATATTACATCGAACAATATAAATTACATTTAATAAAATAACTAATTAAATAATATAATTATATAAATTAATATAAATTAAAATCTAAATTTTTGTACCTGTTATCGTTTCCGCAATTTTTTTTTGTGTAAAAATATATGAACTTGTGTGTGTTTAATGTGTGTGTGGTTTGTATTTCTTTCATATATATATATTTGAGTGTGTGTAGACACGGCGGTGGGGAGTGATGGCCCACTTGCCATAATAGCAACTCCCTCTCTCTATCTATATATATATATATATATACATATTTTTATATATTATATTACATTATATTATATTATATTATATAATTATTATTATCTAGTTATTTGTTTTAGTATTTTTATTTAATTAATTTAAACTCTTCTCAAAATACCCATTACGTACTACCTAATTTTTTAATTAATATAATTTATTCTCAAATATTATAATGGGCTCCAATTTACTTCGTCTAAGTTTTAATATATTTAAATTTTAATATATAATTTATTTATAATTAAATTTAATTTTTTTTAGTAATTACCAGTTAGTATCTCAATTATGTACAAAAATTAGTGGACGTTACAATTCTCCCATCCTAATAAAAATTTCGTTCTCGAAATCTAATTAACCTACCCATGTAATGGAATAAAAAGGAGTATTTTTCTCTTATATGCTCCTCAACCTCCCAAATTATCTCCCTATAAGAATGACGACTTCACTTTACCTTCACAAATGGTATCTATTTATTTCTCAATTTTCTTTGTCTTTGTATCCAAAAGATTTATTTGTTCTTCTACATATGTTAATTCCTTCAAATTTTCTATCTTTGATTTATACAAATATGGTCAGGAGTGAATCGACATCGTCATAGTGTACAATATGTCAAGTACCTATGATGATTCTGCTAGTAATGCTAGTCAGTACTAATAGTCCAATTCTCTTTTTATTTTCGTATGGGCCAATATACTTTCGAATTAACTTTCTTATTTACCAAATCCTAATATTCTTTTCCACAGGGATACTTTTGGAAAAAATTTCTCACCTATTACATATTTTCTCTATTTGGTGTTTCTCAAAGTAATTTTCTACCCTTTTGTGTGTGTGTGTGTGTATTTTCACATTTCTTAATTATCTATATTTTGCTTTTTATACCGATTCCGGACTTTCAAGGTAACCCCTCATTTTTTGAACACACCAAATATCAACGTCACATGAAAAGACTTCCTATAATGCCATACCAATGCTAGAATAGAAAGTAGTATTATATGCAAATTTATCAATTGTAGGTGATTACTCGAATTTCCCCTAAACTCTATTATGTGGGACCTCATTAAATCCTATAGATTTAATCACACCATGCAATCTTATAACTTCTAAAACATAAAAGTCATCTAATTTATCTAAAGAATCACCTTATCTTATAGCTAAGAATCATGCTAATTCGCTCAATCTATTCACAATAATCCAAGTCACATCATTTTTTTTTTATTTTTGTAAATAGTATCTAATGATAAAGTCTATAGTAATCTTTTCCTATTTTCATTTAGGCAAAAATAATAGTTGAAACTTATCTATTAGGTCTTGATGTTCTAGTCACAACCGTCAATACCACACTCATCACATAAGTCTATTTCCACATTCAAACACACAATGTCTCCAAAGACTTTTTTGTTTATATTGACAGTCAATATTTAACTTAAACTTTTAACATTACCACAACACCACAAGTCCTTATACCAACATAAATCAGGGATGCAATTCCTAGAATCAATACTTTAATTATAGTAAATCACATACTGGTTGACTGCTCAGTAGTGGTCTATAACAATTTTAGCACTAAACAAACCCAAAAGTCTTGAAATAACTCAAGCTTTTGAACCTATCATTAATTCAATATGCCTTTACTCACTGACAAGTCAAACGTTTAATCATCACCACATCTTCTCTTTTTTCTCCTTTCCTTTCATTTTCTTTTTCTTTTTTATTGTTTGTTGATAGTAAGAGAGTCTTAGATTCCGACACATTTTTTAAAATATTAATATACATTGTCTATGTTTCTGAAGAATTCACCATGATATACCTGATTCGTGCATAATATCATGAAAAATGAATATAAATTGGTGGATTTTAGACTTCCTCTATAAACTTTTCGTGTAACCCTCGATATTATGTACACAACCCCACCTCACATTTACTATTACTTACCTGAGTCTATGTTCTTTAACATTTGTAATAAGAAAGGATCCAACTGAAATGTAGTAGTTCCATCACTAATATTTCTACCAATTATCAAGTTTTGAGATATTCCTCCCAACATATACAAGAAACAAGTACAACACATTATCCAAGTGTACTAATCTAGTTCTAATGTATAATAATATTCTTATATTAAATCAATTCTACTTCATTATTTTCTTTCTGCACACTAATACTTGTCCATGAATTAGAATCTATTAAAAGCTTTAACTCAATAATTTTACATTTCTTATATCTTATCAATATAATTTGATCAAAATTATCATCCTTAACCCAAGTATTTCTCTGATGTATTTGCATTTCAAATTTTACGGAATACCCACAAGTCATCTCATATATCTAATAAGAGTACACAAGTTAAAATCTTAAGACATTCTTACAATCTTATTTTGTAATATTAACCGATAACCATTAGTTCTCATGACACTAATTATAGATCAAACATCATAATTGTTGGTTACTAGTATCTAACCTTGTCAAATAGTTAATACCATGCTTGTCCCATAAGTCCGTTTGTGCATATCAAATATAGTATATCACCAAAACTCCTCACCAAATTGAGAACTAATATCAAAACCAAACTTAATATTGTCACAACCTAAAGAAAATTACCACACCAAGATTAATGAAAAAAATTCTTTACTTAGTTATCACATTTCAATGCTGAACAAATTAAAAGATCCCAAAATAATTGAAGTTTCTAACCCTCTACTCTGATTCAGTTGTCAACTTACACCTTAAGTCCAAAGATCTTATCCTACTATAGCCAAGATAGTACACGACTTAAATTATAAAGTTGCTGACAATCTGCTATATGATCAATCTCTGTTTTCACATTCATTGGTATAATTTCTAATAACAATGTCACATTATCCAAGGATATAATTTCAATCATTAATAAAACCCACAAGGACCATAATGAGTGCAAAATCATACTTTGGGTATATCATTCTCTGCTGTTCTCAATTTTCGATAACCAGCCCTCAAATCGATATTAGTTTATTTTTCATCGCCATACTATTTGATTAGCAATAATTAATACACAACCTCATATAATATCCTTATTTTTCACAACTCACTAATGCTCCTTTTTATGAAACACATTGTTTGATAAATTCACTCTTCTTCTTTTTTTTTTTTTTCTCCAAATAATTCTTCCATTTACTTTTTCAACTATTATTATTCTATCTTGACCACAATTCCTATAGTAAAATTCACTTCCCCTTGTGGTGACAAACCTGATAAATAATTAGGAAACACTTTCATAAAGTCTCTTGATACGGGAATTTCTTCAAGTTGTTACTAGCCCTTTCGATATTAATTGTACTAACCAATTAAGCCACACCCATATAACATCAATCAGTTCACCTATATAGTATACATTGCACAAAGTAATATCACTTACTAATCTCCAACAGTTATTACTTTTGATTTGCCTATGGATTCTATTTACCACTTCATTTATAAAGTAGTCATAAAATTTTATTCTACAGTAGTAAATCTATCTCACATTAATTTTACATCAAACTCCATCAAGCCCATCACTATAGCATCTGTACGGAGATCTATAAACCCAAATCACTTGGTAGATGTTCTAATTCTAAGTCTACTTCATCGACAATGTAGGTACAATCGTGCGCTATATTGATTTTCCCCACTCATCCTAACTAACTACTGGATCAGCATATGTGTCATGACAAATTGTCCTTCAATCACTAAACACATCTCACAATCAATCTACAACCCTAGAAATATAGACCTACTCTGATACCACCCAAATATGACACCCCCTATGTAATCTCTTCAATTACCCTAACAAATTCATATTTATCCCGATAAGATAACTCATCTTTCACCAATATTTATATAAATCTCAAATAAACAAAGTATCTACCTAAGTTGGGACGGATTTTTCTTTTCTTTCTTTTCTTTGGCCACTAATGATTTTTTTTTTTTTTCTTCCCCTTTTATTTTCACGGCATTTATTTTCTTTCCTTCCTTTGTTTTTGCCGGCGACTTGTGTTCTTTAGGCCGTTTCTCGATCTTAGGAATATAAGGATCAATCGAGTATTTTTTAGCAAACAAATATAATTTCACAAGAATCCTAAGATTTAGTAAAAGCAAAGACATTCCAACTCTCTTTAAAAGCAATTCAAAATGCATGAAATTATGCCTCAACAACTCCACATTTAACCAAAGCAACAATCACATAACGCTAGTGCACATTCATGGCCCAATCTTATGACTTCCTAAATCACATAAATAATAAAAACAAAAGTAGTTTGGTAGTATCTGGCAAAAGAAAATAAAACAAAAGCAGTTTAATAGTATAACAAAAGATGAATAAAAACTTAAAAAGAAGTTACCCTCTGTTTCGCATGTGTTAATTAACACTACACATATTTCATGCAATTCTTTTCTTTTGAAATGGTTTTATCTCATTCGGAAGGAGAATTGGGTCATTCACATCAAATTAGAATATGAGAAGTTTCATGTAGTTGCAATTGAACCAAGAGTCTAATCTGAAAATGATAAACAATCGCTGATATCTTGACAACAAAATATGTCTCACAGAGCTTGATATACTAGAAAGAACAATGCAGATTGTTTGCTTGAATGAGATCACATAAAAGTACAGCCACATAAAGAGAAACACCCACACCACTTCAAAACCATTGAAAAAGCATCCAAGACTATTCATCAAAGAACAACTTGCTATAGATAAAAAGAAAATTACCAGCCCATAATGTAGATGCGTGATGGATGAAATGAAGGAGCATGCTTGATGGATGAAATGAAGAGTGGGAGCCAAGAAAATGATCAACTTTTGACCACCATTGCAAAAACTTTTTAGTTTTTGTGTCATTGTTTTCAAAGCCCCTCTTTGCCATCTCATACATTTTCCATTTGCATCCAACATGCATGAAAACATAAGACAAACTGATAAGTTTGAAATTCCTCAACCAAACTGCATGTTCATAGCAGGAATTAGTGTATTGTGCATCATTCGGCAGTGTTGAATAAAATAAATTACAAATAGAACATACTTATAAAAACTTCATGACTCCTCAAGCTCTATTGCCTTCGGGATCATTCCTCCGAACTTTCCTTATACGAGTTTACAAGCTTGTTTTCCTCTGTGGTCCAAAAATATTGAAACACATAGATGCAGTCAAATGCATTAGATGTGGCAAATGGCTACACATATATATGAACTATCAATACACTGCTTAAAAAGATAAGTAGCTGATAAAATGAAGCCTTAACCAACCATCAATCATTAATTTATAAGGCCATCATACTAAGAAGAGCATCAATCAAAACATAGAAATACTTCTTCAAAGTTACAGTGCTAGGGTATAGTCCGCATTAATACTGTGAAGTCTTATTTCAATTTCATGCTAAACCTTATTTACGATGGCCTGTTCATGAAAAGATGGGTTTATTATCCGTTTGTCATTTTCAAATTATATTTACAACAAACGTTAAAATTCCTAAATTGGTGTACCTCCTAGATTCACAAGACGAGCTCACTGTTCTGGACTCTTATGTGCACTTATATCTGCATCGCCAGCTGAGTAGAGTAGCTGTAGGAGATATTAATTTCAAAATCTAAGCTATAGCCCAACAACATAGATAAACATAGAAAGTGATATTAGATTACGTAAATGGTCCACCATTCAATGCAAATTTCACAAACTATAAAATGTTGTCTATAGTTTGCCCATAAATTTTAAACAACAGAAGAATACAAATAAAGTCTATTTGCATTGTATTAGTTTCAAGTGATTGCAATACTTCTGGGACACCAGAATTGTAGGCAATCATGAAAGATAAACGGGTTAAAATAGGGAGAATAGATGAAATATGATTAAACACAACTGCTGGATCAACTACTAAGCAAATAGACAATATGACACTGACTTCAACTTGATAGTATGTTTCACTAGCTTGCTTAAGTTCACCTGATGTATCCTTCACATTCACCAACAGTCTATATGTAGCCGAGATTTAAGCCTGCATTGAGCAAACCAACGAAAAAACCTCCAACTGTTTTTATTACATTGCAATAAGATGAGCAACTGCGTACATAATTTGAATAATGTATTGAAGATCCCCAAGATCCTCAAAGAGCTATAGTAGTTTGATACAAGTCAGCACAACACAAAGTTACAGATGACATAATGGAAATAGGAAGCACAGAGTTCATTGTGATCCAGATTGGCCTCATGGTAATGATCCAACTATAGACAAAGGGATACCAATTCAAGGCCTAAACCCCAATGAACTAATATTCTTAAATTGAACAACCTGCTTAATTTCAAAGTTTCTGATCTATTAACTATTGCATATTTTAGAGAGCAAATACAACAGAAGGGTTTTTGGGGTAGCCAAATCATAAACCAATCTTGAGTAGCATAATCATTCATGATACATGTACTCACAGAGCTTCACAACTCAGATGAATGAAATAATAATTGAGCAGAAGCTCATCACTTTCAATCTTACCCAAACTGACTAAAAATACAGGAATATCACGAATAACGATTATGTAAGACCAAACTGGATATAATATCCTAAAAGTAGTATCTAACATCCCATCCCACATCGACGGACCAACGAAGATTACTCATTCATCTAGATAATTAGATGCCAAAATCCCAGAGATTGCAATTGCATGCTCATGAACATAAGTTCAACATTTTACGTAGCAACTGCATATCATGATTCGAGAAAGGAATAGTAAAAGCATATGCGAATAGTATGTGTACTGTTGTAAGCAATTTTAGTATAATCCCTTTATTGCACTCAGAAAATCAAA
The DNA here is from genome assembly GCA_034509725.1 of Sesamum angolense. Taxonomy (NCBI): domain Eukaryota; kingdom Viridiplantae; phylum Streptophyta; class Magnoliopsida; order Lamiales; family Pedaliaceae; genus Sesamum; species Sesamum angolense. The sequence continues at coordinate 4,737,764 of JACGWL010000012.1, forward strand.
ATCATTAATCATCCTCTAAAATTCTCTGATACTTTATGACTGAGAGATATCCACCAAATTACCTACACTCAGCTCTAACTAGCATGCATCATTCTACAGCACAACAGAGCAAGTAGCATCCCAATTTGTGATAAAAAAATCATATATTACATAAATGAACCTATTATTTGCATATATCTCAATTTTAATATGATAATATTATCCGGATATAATTTTTAGTACTTTTTCAAAAGTACTCATGTATTTTCTTTTATTATGGTTTTGCCCTTAAATTTGGGTTGATAATCAAACTACTTAATCATAAAAGTAACACAGCAATGAGTGAACAACAGTGATCGCAAATATTCATTAAAATCCCATGAAAAAAGAAAAAGGGTCTCCATCAATAAGAAACATAAATGGAAAAAAGGAACATTCCATTGTGAGCCATCAGATTATAAAAAGTAATTGCACCACTCCATAAATAACGCCAGACATCATTTTCTCAGATAGAGAACTAAAGGAGTTTGGATAATAGATCTCCATTACTAACCAAAGGCAAACAAACAATGGAGCATCACACCACCACGAGCCGAAGCCGATCGCCTATTGGGCGTCACCAAGAAGCTCCTCCGCAACAAAAACTTCAGCGGTTGCAGAGACTTTGCTATTTTGGTGCAGGAAATAAAGCCATTACTCAAGGGGTTACGAGGGGTGCTGTTTGAGGTGTGAGAATGAGAATTGCAAGAGGGGTTTAACTGGCCTGGTGGTTTAGTCGATGCTGCCGATTGTGCGGGGGAAGCGTATTATTGCTGTTGGGGGGGTTGGGGAGGGGGAAATGGATTTTCGAAGTCAGGTAGCATCATGGCAGTGCTGGGCTATGCTTTTTTGGAAACTTGGAGAGTGGGAAGCAAAGACAATAAGACAAAGAAGGATTTTTCTCTATTATTATCCCTCCCAATAATTCATGATCTTAGGCCATGTTTACTATCACCTATTGGATCACACCATACACTACTAACTCATTATTAATTGTTGTATTATTTCGGAGAAGACTAACCTAGCACTTGTTTACTTTGATGTACTATTGTGCACAGTGTTGGTTGGACAACTGATGCATTCATTTACTAAATCATATTAGCCACTGGACTAAACTAAGAAAATACCCATTTGCCCATGCCTTCCTCACTTTTTATCGCCTTGTAAAATCACAAGTCTTTTGTACTTCACTTGCACTCATTCCTCATCTTCATCTTCCATAACTTCAGGCCGGTTTCCTTTGGCGATTTCCTTTGCCATTTCTTTGTTAGTATTTCGTTGTACTTCACTTCTCTTTACAGTCATATCTTCAAGTGATTTCAATTATATCTCCGGTCTAAAGAGGACCTGGACAAAGATCGTCTGGATTTCAGGCTTGCTATGTTGTTTGGGCATTTTTCTTGTATCTATTTGGACAGATGATAAGCTATTTTTTTTTATTTATGCGGTGCAATTGCTTTCCTAATAATTTCTTATGTTTGGGTCTTATATTTTAATTATACTTTGGTGGTGAGTAATTTGTCAGGGTTTAGTCTAAATGTGCTTGGTTACCCCCTCTCCTTTACCCGGTCTCAATATCTGCTTGAACAATGCGTTCGTTACTGGAAATAAAAAAAAATTCCTATTTCAATGAGCCTGAGGTTATACTTAGTGGTCAATTAAATCCCGCACTGAAGGGGTGACAATGATAGTAACAATTTTCTACAATTTTAGACCTCGCTTCTCATGAGTTGTTGTGAGTACCCATCCTTGCATTATATCAAATTACTATCACCGTAATATTGGTCATATGGGTATTGAGATTATCTATCCCTCTACATAATTGTTCAAATACTGAATTTATACCTGCATCTGTTGGTCAAGATCTCACCAATCTGGATTCATGCTACGTATATGCCATTCGTGCAAAATGGTTACAATTTATGATATTTTATTGTTGGATTTATTGGAAAATATATTCTCTGTTAGTCGAGAAATGTACATAGATATACAGTTTCTTTAGACGAATGTCTAAACATTTTTTACATTGTAATTCTCATTTCGCAGTTGAGTGATACTGTCATTTGTATCCAGCTATCTATGGCACAAACCTTGTGGGGCGAAGGAATGTCACCAGTTCCAATTCAACATCCAAACCATACTCACGCCAAAGTTCTAGCTCGTCGGTTGGTGATATGCTGCGTATTTGCAGATGTGGGAAGGACGTCGAGGTTAGAACATCGTGGACCAACAATAATCCCCGTGGTTTTTGGGGGTTTTTCGGGTCTGGGGGTCAGTTTTAACTCACACTTGCTTGCACTCATTTGGTTGGGATTACATGTTGTTGCGCTTTCAAATTCAAGCGTCTAATGCGATGTTTTAGTATTTTTTCAATGTAAGTACGTGGGTCTTGCTTAGACATTTTATCTTTACTTTTACAGGGCTCGTATCTTTCGAATGGGTGGACTCACCAATGTGTCGCCGGGCTAAAGAGGTCATTCCGGGGATACTCAAGTGCATTAACCAGCACGAAGAAGTTCTTCAATGAGCCAATGAACATGTTGTTGAATTAAAAGATTCACTATGTAGGTCAGGTCAATTGCTACGTCTCGTGTTGATCGGGTGGGTAGGATCTATGTTAATAATTATTCGGTGTAGTGGAGAAATGGACCCCACTAATGCTCAGGGTTCACAGTACTATGTAGGGTTTTGCTCACAATACTATGTACTGGTTGAGGCCTTCTAATAAATTACCTGAAGGCTCTTACCATGTATATTTTTGTAAGGAGGTATTACGTGGGAACAATAGTGGCGCATGTTATAACTATGCAACTTGTTTGTATGCGTAACCTATATTATGTCTATGCCACATGTTCTAGATGACCCTACATTTTAAACAACAAAGAAGAACAAGTTACTATGAGGAAGTAAATTTCACTCATCTAACATTTCTCCTTGTCATTACTCATACTACCACTTCTGTCATAAATACATTCGCTTCATTTGAGCACATATATTTGTTCTAGGTTTCATTGTTGCTCTGCACCTCAACGCCATTGTTGTGCAATCTCTCCAGTTTCTTATCAGTGATCGCTATATTCAAGTGGATAATAATGTGCCCTCACCAGCATAGTTTCTTCTACAACAGGTATTCAACAAGGGGATGGATGACGTCTTCATTGATTCACTTGTTGTCGATCTATTGCAAAATTCGCATATAATATGCAACATGAACATTTGTTAGTCGATGGCATATAATATAAATATGTTATTAACAGTCGAGTAACAAGGGATACCTTGACATAGTCGTCCCACACATCCTTATCATTCTCCTCGACCGTAACCATACACTTACTCTCATCTCAACCAAATCCACTCTTTGGCATCATACCCACAATAGAAGAGTATTTTCTCTTCCAAACCTAAATTTTCGACTTGATATGTGGCTCAGCTCTGATATCACAATTCGGGATGGCACGCAGCATAAAATTTTCCAGTTGGGCGAGATAACTAGTGCAAAAGCCATTGTTGCATTTCCACCCACTAGCAACAAACGATCTCAATCCATTTATCAAGACTTCCTCTTCACGGACCGTCCAAGTACACCTAGTGAGTGTCTTTTCTTTGGATGCGCCACGTCGACGTTGTCGGCTGGTTCCCTCCTCGTCCGTTGGAGTCATGTCCGACTCGGTACTTGGCCAATTGTTCGTACAAAGTTCACCTACATCATAGTTTAATCAATTATTAGTATTTAACACCAGGAAAATGAGTGCATAAATGCAGTAAACATCTAAAACATGTGTTATTGCAAAAGACTCTGAGATATTATCATGGAAAAGTTTATGCAACAGTAACAATCAGAGCATCTGATCAAAGCAAAAAAAAAAAAAAAAAGGAGGACATAAATATTCAGTAGAACACAGGTCTAACAGACAGTAGGACATAAATATTCACTGGAACCTATGAAGAAGTAATTATGACGGTAAATAACATAGTAGCACAAGGAATGTAACATTGACACGTAACGAACACCATAGTCTAATACAATTTGTTCTCAGTCTTTGGAAAACTTTTAACTGACGATCTTACTGAAGAAACACCACTTTGGCTATGGTAGGACAGGAGAAAAACAAGATGAAATCAGGTCATGCACAAGATTGCCACTCGTGACACATAGATGAGGCTAAATTATCTCTCTATTGGGACCACGAGCTACTAATTTCAATACTACTAATGTATTCAACATTCGACTCCATTCCACAATCAGGCGGTTTTGGGATCTCTAGTTCTAAAGGATCATTTGGCATCTTCAATTGAATGAAGTTGTGGAGAAGGAAAAAGCCAAAATTATTCTATTTTGGATCTTGATAGGATAATAATAAGGACTTCTTAATACTGCCCATCGCACTTTCAACAAACCAAACGCCCGTTGAATAGCATTCCTTGTTGAAGAGTGTTTGAGGTTAAAGTATTCCTCGCTATTTTGTGGTCCTCCCGCTCTGTGATACCATTCACATAAGTGATAACGAACACGTCTATATGGAGTGAGGAAGCCTTCGGCATTTGAATAACCATTGCCACATAAGTAGTAATTGTCTGTAGTTAAAGTATAGTGGTTACATCACAGAATCAGGTAATGGTAGAACAGGTCATCGAGCCAATATTCACACCACCCAACTCTAAAAACATAGCAAAAAAGATAACCAAAGATATGGACGTATGATGTTCAATGAGTAGATACCTGTAGGGACTCGTAACCCATTTCGTCTGTTTAGCGAATCGAGCAACACTCTGTTGTCCATAGCACTCCCTTCCCAATCGGATAAGACGTATATGAATTGCATGTTTGGGTTACGAATGCCCAAAACATTAACTATAACATGTCCCTTTCGAGTGCGGTACTTACCCTTATCCTGCTCACTGACTCGTACATCAATTCCATCCAGGGCTCTAAGACAACCCTGGTCCAAATGATTAAAACAACCATACAATTGGGAAAAATTCATAAGTTAAAAGGAATCACTATGTAAGAGTATATAGATGTTGAATCAGAGTTACCTTAAAAAATCTCCATCTGCTATTAGTGCAGTCATCACAGATTGGTGTTGGTCGAGCAAGAAACCTTTTATGAAGCAAAATTATAGCATCTAATACTGTATGGAAATGCTTGCTAACTGTTCTCCCTGATCGGATAAAATCATGCTTGACGATCCAATTTTTTTGTGATGTGCAATAACGCTGAGGAACATTGCCAATTGTTCCAACACAGTTACGAATTTTGTGTTCGATATACCTCCAGAATGTTCAAGTAAATAACATAGATGCCCAAATGCATTGTGGTCCACATGTAGATTCCTAAGACATGTGATGTCATCGTATTCAACTAACCTACATTGGTGCCTAACTTGATTCGGGATCCTAGAGTTAAAATGGCAAGTAGAACAAAAGAATCTACAAATCAAACATGATTAATGGATTTGACAAATTTAGTTACTTAAAAATAATTTTAATATGGTCCTTTAAGTTAGGCACTAAATAATTTTTAATCCCTATGTTCGAACCTCATCAATTTTGATCCTCTGATTTTTTTTCAAATCAATCCATCCAGTAATTGACCATCTGACAGACTAGTTTTGGAACACTTTCAGCCGGTGGTAGGGGTCCCTTACTTGGAGCTTTACCTCGAAGTGAGTCTATCCACATTCACAAGGTGATAGCTAGAATCTACCATTTGACCTCTGGAAAGTAAATTACAGTGAATCTCTTATGATTTCAAACCACCGTAATGTAAAAAGAAATGAAGGAAAATATCAAATTTCCAAAATTATGTTTTATGTGCATCGAAAAATCAAATAATAAGAGATTCACTCAATAATTAAATTTCGAGTATGCAAGTTTAAACCAATAAAAAATTGATGTTTTCATTTTTTATATCTATTTTTTTCTTAAACTTATTTACTTTTGTTAATCTTTCACTTATTTTTCATAAATTTGTTTTTAAAAATATATATTTCTCTTTTTGTTTATTTTTTTATTTAACAATATTTCTAGTTCTATCTTCAACATAATTAACCCATTTCTATTTTATATTATTAAGTTGATTCCCCAAGTTAATTTAGAACCTCAATAAATGATACTAGCCACATAAGCATACTCAACTTAATTTAATATAGTAATATATTAACTTAAGAAATATTAATAAATTATGATCAAACTCATTTTAATTTTAAGAGAATTTAAATTGGATAGATAAATCAAGATATTTAAATTAAGGTGTGAACTCTATTTTAACCCTATATTTATTAATATATGATACTTGCATGTGGACCTAAAACATACGAAAAAATTTAATTCAAACAGAGTTCTTTCTCAATGTTATTTGTATATTTATTGTAGTGTCATTAATAAATGATTACTGACATCATATAAACTGATTATCTATCATTTTGTGTTCAATGAAGTCATCAACATGACTTCATAAGGCACAAGGCCATGAATGGTCCGAGGACTATGAAAAGGTTATATAGAAAATCTACCTCGCATTTTGTCGGACAGATTTTACGCAAAGATGAATCTAAGTCCCTACACTATGTCTTGATTATTGTGTCAGTTGGTCAAAAAATTCAATAGAAGATCACTCTACAAGAAACGCCTACTTGTCTACAGGTTAATTGGCCTAAGATGACCATGGAAATTAACATAATTTTTTTTTTTTTTTTTTGTATTGCTACCCCTGTATATTTTGTTTAGTGAACTCATCCTTGACTTTGAGGTTGGCATTTTCATTTGCATTTGGCGGTTTACGGAATGTTATTCGATTGCATGATCAGTTGCTCCATGACCTCTTGGTTTCTTTGATCAGATTACAAGTGGAAGAATATTAAACATGTAGTAAGTTTTCTATTTCACAAATACACAGTAACCACTTTAGTTTCTTTCGTTTTTAATATTTTCTAAATTACTCTTATTAGTTTAATCAGAGGATTTATTAATTGTTTAATTATGTTAATGTATCCTTAAATTCTTCTTCCAAACACCAACCAAAGCTGGTTGTTGAATTATAATGTTCTAACTTTTCTTTTTTCTCTGTACTTCTGATTCATGAAATGCTTGCACTGAACGTGGACAAAGAATTCCTATTCATCGTACTCAAGATTCCTAATAACCAGGTTAGTACGGCAAACCTTATTTACTTTACGACTTCTTCGAAATTCCCCTTGCAATTTTTAATCGTAAAAAAAAAAAGCTCGATGGACTGAATCCTTTTCCTTTTCTGATATAATAAAGTTTTAAAATAAAGTAAATTGTAATAAGTTTTTCTCTTAATGTATTATCAATATAGTTAATTAGCACTAAAGGGAAAATGCCATTTTGACATAACACAGGCTTTCATTGTCACATACCATTTAATTGTATGATTGTTTATCATCGTATCTATTCTTGCTTTGAATTAAAATTATCTTTTCAACTGACTCAAATTAAAAATATCTATATATATAAAAGAATATATTTATTAATTGTCAATACCTTTACTAAATTATTAATATTTTATTAGTTAATTGTAATTTAACGTAAGAAGAAAGATGAAAAAATATTCTATAAAAATCAACCCAAAAGGAAATATCTTGAGTTATAAATAATAAATATACATAACCTATTAAACTATTGAATCATATTCAATTCTTCGGTCGATCATTTGTATTAGTCAAAGTTTTAAACATGAAGTCTTTTTCATATGAATTATTTATTTAACTTCTGACACCTGTATTACATGAATATATAATCAATAATTATAACTAATTACTTAGTAATACAAAACAAAAAAAGTTCAAGACAATAAAATTGAAAAATAGAATTAGCAAATTCACAAATATTACAATGAAACTATATATTCCTTAAGGACTTTCTAAAAAAATATCTTAATAAATTGAAATTATTATACACCATATCATAATTATTATGTTAATACATAAAAAAAGAATATTATAGCAAATTCACAATTTCCAAAAGAAAAAAAAGAACTTATAAACAAATAGTATATGTCAATCAGACATATATTAATGTATATGCTATTTGTTTATGGAATCGATAAATGTACAAGATATTGTTTAAGAATTGCCAAGAACAAAAAAAAGTAATCATGCAAAGTTATGAAACAAAATGTTTGGGTTAAAAATACCCTACTACTTTTAAAATCTTTAAAAACGTATCTAATTTTGTAATTTCAACAAAAGATGACCAAAACAACCCTATTTTTTAATAAATTTTAAACAGACTTAACGATGACTACATTATATTATTATTAATGTTATTATTGTCATTTTTAATTTTTTAATTTTATAAAATTTTAATATATTTAAGTTAATTATGTATTTTTTATATTTAAATATAATTATATTAAACTTTATTTACTATAATTTATATAACTAATATAATTTTTAAAATATAATCAACACAATTAAATTAACAAATAATACTTAATAAAAAATATCATATAGTTTACTTACTGTAATTTATACTAATAATATAATTATAAAATATTTTAACACAATTAAATTAACTAATAATACTAGGAATGTATTTTCATTTTGAAAAATTATAAATATTAAAACAATTCTACATATTTGATATTTTATATGTAAAATATGTATAATTATTTAATTTGATGTAATATTATTTTCACATATAAATATTTCATGAATACTAATTTTTTAGTATTTATAATACTTTTTAGTAGAATATGAAAAAGGTAAAGAACTAATTAAAAAAATAAAAAGGGGATAATTATAAAAGATAGGGGTAATTTTGTACATTCAAATTGGTCAAAGGCTCAAAACAGGTCAAAATGGTATTCTACTTTCATTTCGGGTGCATGTAAGCAACTTTTCATTATTTTTAACAGAAAATGTGTTTTTTGCAGTATTTATAATTTTAGGAATTTTTTTTTATTATTAATTAGCAGATGTAAGTTTTTATCATTTTTCCCTAAAGATTGCATTTATAGTACTATTTTAATTAAAATGAACGATGAGATGGATAAATTAAATTATTACTTTTACATTCACATTGTAATATATTTACTAATGCGTCTATCGTAGAATATGAAATAAGTAAAAAAAAATTGAAATGACTTATAAATTCTATATTTATTCTCTCTCTCTCTCTGTTTTATGATGAAACCATTTATTAAAATGCTTTTTTAATTTATTTTGCTTAAATACAAATAATTTTGAAAAATAATTTATTATTTATATAATAGTAAAATAGCTCTAATTATGTATTTTACAACAATATATTTTATTTATTATAATTTTTGTCAAACTAATTAAATACAATAGTTATATTTATAATTTAATATTTATTTTATGAATTTTATTAAAATAAATAATTTAAAAATTGAGATAAAGAATATTTTGTGCCAATTTTACCACGAAAGTAACCATTACCCTCCAATTGGGTAATTTATTTACCATAGTACTGTTTGTCCTTTTTTCCGATTTTTAGAATTAGTGTTGAGCATTAAATAATGGGACAAAAAATGTCCTAAACCCTATTTATTGGGACAAAAGAAAATTTTTTCCCAGGTCACTAGCTTACATGCATATTATTTCACTTATATAATTAATAATAAATTTAGAATATATTACAATTTGTACTAAAAATAAAATATAAATAAATAAGTTATTAGTCTATTCAATAATGAGTGGATGTTGATTTAATAAAACAATTCATTTGCTGTGAGTAGTGATTTATTGACAATAGTTGATGAAAACAAAGTTTTGGATCTAACTTTGTAAATTTTTTAACATTTTTTATTTCATCTTTTTTAAATAAATTGGGGTCCAAAAAAGCAATGTATCACGTCATCATATATTAGTTATAATTATTTCTCATATTTTTAAAACTTTAGTATTAATTACACTTGCACCCATCTCAAAATTCTCGATTTACACCTGACATTTTCAGTAGAGTTTGGACATAAAATATTGACCTTAACAAACTAAAATTACATAAAGTTTTATTTCCGCTCCTTATTTAACAATCTTATGTAAAATTTTGTACTTATTAGGATAAATGTAATTATATATACGGAGTGAGGCTAATGTTTATTATATTTCTCTGAAAAAGTACAAAATTATTACATGATAATGTTAAATGACGGATAATATAAAAAAATTGTTTAAGTTTTTGCTAATGTTAATATTTTTTGTTTAAATTCTAATGAATTTTCAAATGGGTTGTATGTGTAATTTTAGAATTTTTTGGGGTAAAGTGTAATTAACCCTAGATTTATTACTTTCTATTTTTACTTTTCAATTATGTTCGATTAATTATATTATATTATGCTATTTAAAATGAATACCATTGATGAGGTGCATAAGTTAGTTGTTCCTCATTTTGTCATTTTAAAAAATTAATTTAAATCTTTAATAATGAATTTAGTTTAGATTTATTGATCACTTGGCTATTTCCATGAGCAAATATCTTCTCCAAATGTCGGCTAACTACCCCTAAAATGTCCTTATTTATATTGTAGGTATTTATTGATTTTGTTAATTCATAATTATTATATGATTAGTTACTAGTGATCGTGATATGTTGTTCTTACGTGCATAATAAAGAAATAATTACATTTACACTTTCTTACCTATTGTCATTTTACACAAACCACCCTTGTCTTTTTAACAATTATAAAAAGCACTCCTAACATCCTTTAAAACCCCAAACCCCTGTTGACTTTGTCAAATTTTAATTTAATTTTTCAATGATATAAATGCCCTTAGGGTTGTTTTGTAATTATCAAAACGTAGAGAGGGTGTCAAAGTAATGCTTATGGGGATGAATAATATGACCATATATTTTTTATTATTATTTATACTAATTTTTAATTTAAATTTAAATTATTTTATTAATTTTTTTATTGAATTTGTTTATAGATTTATACCTCTTAAATGAAAAAAATTAAATTATTCAATTAATATATTAATAGACATTAGTTACTAGCTTATAAATTTAAATTAAAAAATTTATTCTTTATTTTTGTTTATAACTAAATTTTATTAAAATTAATAAATTAAATTCAAAATAAATTATACAGTTTATATGGTGCAGAATACTTCTTGGACGGAAATTATAACTCAGAATACTTAAAAGAATTCTTGACCAATGTCAGTTTGGACTATAAATGCATCCTTGGCATTTTGTTCTAATTCTGCGCCATAACAAAGAGTATTTGCTTCCAAAATTCCCGTCAATTTCTTGAATTATTTTGAGTTCATCTCCACTAAGTTATAGTTTTGAGTTTAATTATTTGAGTTATAATTTCCGCCCAAGAAATATTCTGCACCATATAATTTGCATAATTTATTTTGAATTATAATTTATTAATTTTAATCAAATTTAGTTATAAACAAAAATAAAGAATAAATCTTTTAATTTTAAGAATTTAAATAATTTATATAAGTATGATAATTTTTAAGTTGAATTTATAAACTAGTAACTAATTTTTTTATTAATATATTAATTAAATAATTTAATATTTTAATTATTAAGAGGTATAAATTTATATATAGAATAAAAAAAAGTTAATAACATAATTTAAATTTAAATTAAAAATTAGTAGAAATAATGATAAAAAATATATATGTGGTCATATTATTCATCCCCATAAATATTACTTTGACACCCTCTCTACCTTTTGGTAATTACAAAACATCTCTAAGGGCATTTACGTTATTGAAAAATTAAATTAAAATTTGACCAAGCCAAAAAGGTATTTTAGGGTTTTAAAGGCTGTCAGGGGTGGTTTCTGTAATTTTTGAGAAGGCATGATTGGTTTATAAAATGACAATAGATGAGGGGATGTAAATATAATTATCCCTATAATAAATAATAGTTTACATTTAAAATAAATAAGAATATAATAAAGTATATTAATTCAGCAGTTAAATTAATTTAGAATTCGAGTTGAGTAAATTTGTTATTTTATTAGTTGAGATGTACTTTTGGAATGATAAGTAATTGGTACACCGGGGTCAAATTTTGTGTTTTTAATGTCTCTTTTCATTATAATGGAATAGATAATTATCCAACTAACATGGTTCAACAAATTGTTAAATCATTGATATTGCATTTAGGGTTAAATACACTTTGCACTTCTGAATTATGCATTTATCTTATTTACACCCCTAAAGTATGAAAGGTAACAAAAACACCTCTGAAAAAATAATTTGGCATTCATAAGACAGTAATGCCCTCTCACTCACCCCTATATTTAATATTCTACTTCCTAAAATATATTTTATTAAAACATCTCCTCTAAACTATTTTAGTTATTTAAAATTTTACTCACGTTTTATTTTAAAAATAATATTCATAATTTATAATTTTTTATAAACTATGGAACACAAAAAATATTTATAAGCTCAATATATGCAAATATTTTACAAAGTAAATATATTATGTTAAAAATTACATGTAAATATGTGTCAATGCATAATGCATATAATATTATAGAATATGTATGTTATATAACTTATAAGTTTTTATTCAATTACATGTCCACATAATAAAAATATATTCTTACTTAAAAAATATAAAATTATTATTATAATTATATTATAGATTTGCATATTTTACAGTATATATATATATGTGCGGTGTAATTTTTTAAATTTATATTGATAATTTATTTTAAAACAAGAATCAATATATATAACAACACAAATAAAAATTATATAATTTTTTTTCAGTTGTGTAAAAAATATAAGAGTTCTACATTTATGGAGTTTTATACAGATTCTATACTCAGTATAAAAATTATAAATATTGGATAGTGTTTATTTTAAATAAAAAATTTTATAGTAATTCAAAATATATTTAGGAGAATAATTATAATAAAGATATTTTAAGGGTATAAATTATAAGGTTATTTATAGTACTAACATTTTTATTTAAATTGGTCAGAGATGGATAAATTAGTCTTCTTTATTTTATTTTACTAATATTTTCTCTATTAATTATTTTTTTATGATTTACTAAAAACGCCTCTATCGTAGCATATGAAATAATTAAAAAAAAAATCAACGAAAATTAAAGGACTCACTGATGCTATATTTATTATCTCTCTCTCTGCTATGATAAATTTTTTAAAGAAATTAGATGATATTTATTATTATTTGTGGTAAATGTTTATTAAAATGGTGAAAGTTCCTTCATATAAAAAATAATTTTTATTTATATAATTAAAAGATTTCTCTATATTTTTATTTTTAAAAAAATAATTTTATTTAGTATAATCAAAACGTTAAAATATTTCAAACAAAATAATACTTTAAATTCAAAAACATAATAAAAGAAGGTTAAATTTTTATTAAAAAAGAATTATATTTATATAAATGTTAATTTAAAATTAATTTATAATTTATCTATACTATTATAAAGAAAAGGGGAGTTTATAGACTCAAAGTGGTAGTTCTCATACTACTACACCAAATTTTTTAAATACCAAAAATGCCCTTTTATGTATCTATCTATGCTATTATAAAGAAAAGAGGAGTTATAGACTCAAAGTGGTAGTTCTCATACCACTACACCAATTTTTTAAATACCAAAAATGTCATTTTATGTAAATTTAATTAACTTCTCAACTCACATTGAATTCAATCACTTTTTAAAAAAATTAATTTCATACAATTACTGCATTCACAAATTAAATTTACTCAGTTTTATTTAATTGTATTGTTAACTAAAATAAAGATAACATATCAGTATTTATTGATATAATGTATGGGGTACAAAAGTTTTTTTAATTTAATTCAAATAAAATATGTATTGATATTAATGCATTAAAAAAAATTTATCAAAGGGTTTTGTATATAAAGTTCTAAAATAATGATAAAATTTAATATATATAAATATATTTAAGAATAAATTATGAATTTTTAATAAAATAAAAATATTAATAAATTCTTGCGCATGTACTGCGTGCCACAGAATCTAGTATTAATATAGATAAATTAAAAATGAGGCAAAAAATATTTTGGTGTCAAATTTTTCTCTCCAAAAATTGTTACCTCGTGCGCTGTCGTCCTCTTCTGGGCCGTTGACTATTTGCCACGTATGTAAGCTCTATAGTTGTTTATTTATTTATTTTTACAGTAGAATTTTTTTTGTCCTAATTTTTATTTTTTAAGGGATTGTCAGTCTCCATAATGTACAGACACTTCGAAAAATCACCCAATGCAGTATTGAAAATGGATATTTTTCGTATCACCGTGTCCATATCGTATCATGTCCGTGTCCATACATCATAGACCGTATTAATTTTTAAAATGCGGGGCAATAAATATCCTAAATTCTATTTATTGGGACTAAAATAACATTTGCTGGATAGCTAGTTAGTTAAAAGTTAACCACTATCAATATAAATAAAGATGAGACGCCTATTTTATTTTATTAACAAATTTCTCTTTGTATTTATGATTAAGTCCTACTGATTATTGTTTCGAGGTAAGAGCGAAATTTTTTATTAATTGAAGTCAATTGAATACAAGTATAATTATTTATGAAAAAATCAATATCTAAATAAAAACTATTACAATAATCATATCCTTCCCAATAACACCTATTATTACAGTAGACAACAACTGTACTATGCAGTAAACCACCGAGGCCAATATATCCACATAGAGCACCAAGGCCAATCATTTTTTCCACAATAGAGCCTTTGGCGCCAACCAAATGGGTAATCACATAATAATTATGTTCAGTTCCTGTTACTCCCTCATTTCCACATATCACCATTCTTGTAGGCAGCTAGTAAAATAGAATCATAAATTAACACACTTTCATTCACCAGCAACAACAACACGCCAATCAACACATATAATATTTCAATATGTTCATACCACGTACACAATATCATCATTCAAATTAAGTCATCCAGATAAATCAGCTTCATCAGAAACCATATATTTATATAAACGTCATACCACAATAAAAAGGAACATATATAGATAATACTAATTATTCACTTACCTCGATCTAACGACGCTCTAATAGCAAACAAGGAGTTGTCCAATCCTCTACTTTATCCCCGAATCCTATAACGAGTTATAATGCATACAATTAATATATTAAAAATATTATAATTTCTAAATATAATATTACAGTCCTACGATCCATTCATTGTCAACTTCAATATGAACGGGCTTGAGAAGTCTATCAATGAGTTGATCAATATGTTGGTACAATCGAGGCAACGATTAAGAAATCTGTGCCGTTGGTATTGATAGGGGAGGCTTCAACCTCTAAGGCGAAAGGCAAGAGGGTCGGACGGACGGAAAAGGAAGAAGGGTAAGGCAAAAGCGAAAACTGTCGTCGTAGCAAAAGACGCTAAGAGCACTCCCGTTGCTGCAGTGGGAATGAGCAATGGAAAGAAGAGGATAGGTACTCAGCAGCAGTCGAGGGCAAACGATATCTGTGCCCATTGCCATGAGAAAGGGCATTGGAAGAGGAATTGTCCCAATCTATCTTCCGATCAAGGTATGTTTGTTGTTGAGGTTAACATAGTTACTAATTCTGCTTCATGGGTATTGGATACCAGTTGTGGTGCTCACATATGCAATGATTAGCAGGTGCTACAAAGAAGCAGAAATCTAAGTAAAGATGAAGTGGTTCTTAGACTTGGCGATGGCAAGGCTGTCGCAGCTGAAGATGTAGGAATCATCAACATAGTTGTTAGTGATCGTGTTAGGCTAGAATTAAAGGATTGTTTTTTGTAGCTAGCATGATAAAAAAATATCATTTCCATTCCGTTGTTAGACAATGCTGGTTTTGAGTTTTTTATTAATAAAAATTGCTTTTATTTGATGAAAGATGGTTCTTCTCATCTGCTGGGTAAGTTAAATAATGGTCTTTACATTCTGCAAAGGTCTGATTGGATCATGACTGCTCAAAACAAACAAAAATTGGAAAATCTTGAAAATGCACAGATTTGACATGCAAGGCTATGACACATCTCTCAAGATAGGATGAAGAGGTTAGTGGACTCAAAGAGTCTAGAAATAGACAATTTGGACAACCTACCAGCCTGTGAGTCCTATTTTAAAGGGAAGATTACTAGGAAGCCCTTTGTTGGACAAAGTAAGCTTGCCAATGGTCTATTGGATTTGACCCATACAGACGTCTGTGGACTACTGAATACTCAGGCCAGATGTGGGTTCTCCTACTTCATAACATTTACCGATGATCATTCACGGTACGGTTATGTTTACCTGATGAGGTACAAGTCTGTGGTCTTTGTGAGGTTCAAAGAATTCAGGCTTGAAGTTGAGAACCAAACTGGTCACAAAATTAAAACCCTTCGGTCAGACCGAGGTGGAGAGTATCTAAGTGGTGAATTCATAGATTATCTAAAAGAAAACGGTATAGTCTCCCAATGGACACCTCCCGGGACGCCTCAGCTAAATAGCATGGCTGAAAGGAAGAATCAGACTCTGTTAGACATGATCCGATCCATGATGAGTTTTACCGAATTGCCCTTATCTTTCTAGGGTTATGCGCTTGAGACGGCGGCTAAGTTACTAAACATAGCACTATCCGAGACAGTGGCTCATACGCCACATGAGATATGGCACGGCACGCCTGCTTCCTACAAGTACTTGAGAGTGTGGGGTAGCCTTGCATACGTCAAGAGGCTTGTGGGAGACAAGCTGGATTCGAGGTCTAGTTTGTGCAGGTTCATAGATTATCCGAAAGAAACTACAGGGTATTATTTTTATGACCCCTCTGAGCAAAAGGTATTTGTCTCAAGGAATGTAGTGTTCTTGGAAAGAGGTTTTCCAACGGATACCCGACGTGATGAATTGCTCCTTGAGGAATCAAGTGAGGCACCTCAGTCGAATGCAGGGACATCGTCTGCGCCTACTGTTTCCACTGATAATGTTTCTATTCTCCGTAGGTCAGCTGGAGTGCCACAACCTCCTGAGAGGTATGGTTTTTTAGGCGTGACTGGTCAGTTGGACAATGATCCTAAGACTTACAGAGAAGCGATGTCGGACATCGATTCTGGAAAGTGGCTTGAAGCCATGAAATCCAAAATGGACTCCGTGAGCTCGAACCAAGTCTGGACGTTAGTGGACCGACCTAAGGGCGTTACACCCATTGGGTGTAAATAGGTCTATAAACGTAAAACTAGAGCTGATGGGGAGGTGACAACCTTCAAGGCCAGGCTTGTGGCAAAAGGATATACTCAACTACCTGGGGTCGATTTTGAGGAAACTTTTTCGCTCGTAGCCATGGCCAAGTCCATATGGATTGTGCTTGCCATAGCAGGATGGTATGACTATGAATATGGCAGATGGATGTGAAAACGGCTTTTCTTAACGGTTTCGTTGAGGAAGAGATCTATATGGATCAGCCTGAGGGATTCACGATGGTAGGAGAAGAGCAGAGGGTCTGCCATTTCCAAAGATTCATCTATGGCTTAAAGCAAGCTTCCCAAAGCTGGAACATACGTTTTGATGAAGTCATACGGGGCTATGATTTCGTTAAGAACGACTTTGACCCTTGTGTATACAAGAAGGTTAGTGGGAGCTCAGTTATGTTCCTAGTGCTTTATGTTGACGATATTTTGCTCATTCAAAATGACATCAAAATGTTGGGGGACACTAAAGCATGGTTATCCACTTAATTCTCCATGAAGGATTTGGGTGAGGCTTCCTACATCCTCGGGATCAAAATCTTTAGGGATAGATCTAAAAGGATATTAGGAATAACCCAAAAATAGTATGTTGAGAAAAGTCTTGAAAAGGTTCAAGATGGAACAGTCCAAATGAGGATTCCTTCCGATGAGACATGGGGTTAAGCTGTCCAAGAAGCAATCTCCTAAGACTGATGAGGAACTTAAAAGGATGTTGGACATCCCTTATGCATCAGCTGTAGGCAGCATCCAGTATGCTGCACAGTGTACTAGGCCTGACATCGCTTACGCTTTGAGTGTAATGAGCAGATATCAGGCGTGTGCTGGAGAAGCGCACTGGACTGCAGTCAAGACCATACTTAAGTACCTGCGAAGGACTAAAGATGTGTTCTTGGTCTGGCACGGTGGAGAGTTAATACTGGAAGGCTTTAGCGATGCTAGCTTCCAGTCGGATGATGATGATGCAAAATGACAGTCGGGATTTGTATTCAAGCTTAACGGTGGTGTGGTAGCGTGGAAGAGTTCCAAGCAGGATACCATAGCTAATTCCACCACGGAAGCTGAGTACATAGTGGCTTCAGACGCGGATAAGGAGGCGGGTTGGATGAAAAACTACATCCAAGAATTGGGTGTGGTACCTAGTATTGCCGAGCCAGTAGTTATCTTTTGTGATAACAACGGGGCTATAGCGGAAGCAAAGGAACCGAGATCTCATCACCTATCAAAACATATTCTTAGACGATACCATCTGCTCAGAGAGATAGTGGGAAGAGGTGACGTTCGGATGGACCGAGTCAGCTCAACAGAAAATACAACAGATCCGCTGACAAAGCCCGTGTCACAAATCGCTCATGCACGAAGATGGGCTTGAGGCAAATGAGTGATTGGCTTTAGGTCAAGTGGGAGATTGTTAGAATAGGTGATCAGAAAGTCAATCGGATTGGGCTTATGTAAACTATTTCTGACAATTTTGATGTAATATAATATTTATGTCTTTGAATAAAGGTAATATTCATACTATGGCTTGATTCTTTGTTGTGTTTACTTATTGTCTTAACTGCACAACAAAGCCCACAGACCAAACGAGCAAGTCCAAGGGGTTGGGCTGCGCATTGGATGGTGGTCATTAAACCAACCTTTGTGGACTGGTCTGGAAAGTTCCAAATCGAGGACCTTGAGATAGGGCATCAAGTGTCCTACAGAGACTTGCACTAAATACTGCAACCCTATTTTGTCTGCAGGAGACGTGTCGTCCATGCAGTTTTAGTGAGTTAGTTGGCAAGGTAGTCGACTGACTGAACTGACTCGCGAGAATCGTCATATGGAAGCCTCCTAAGGCTTGGTCGGTATGATTGGGATTCCCAACTCTGATAGTACGAGATTAGTCCTCGGACATGAGGAACCATGGCAATCACATGCACATGATGACTGTAGCTTAGATCTGGCGAACAATATCTGCGTCGAAAGATACGGATGTTATAAGCCTTATCTAGTGCAGTCAGAATGTGTAGTGAGGACGATCTGTTCCAAGAAAGAATTCGTCCCCTGTCAATATCGTGACAATAGGATCTCCTATACGCTCTGAGACACGTTTCCTAAAAATCTATGGCCAAAGTAACTGAAATAAGTGGGATAGGTTTCCACATGATGTTTCAGTAAAGCAAACGGGTAGTCTCGAGTTATTAAGTATAAATGCCTAGTCCAGGATAGGAACCAACGTCCAATTCCATGCCCTAGACTAAGGCCGAGAGACGGTTGATGGAAGGACCTTATCCGTATGAATTTGGTTGCCTAAACGTTCATCTATATTCACTTAGTCTCTAGTGCTATGGACTGTTGCTAGATGGCCACCCATGGTAACGGGTTATTTCTACTTATGGGATAATCAGAAATAATTAATTAAATTAGATTTAATTAATTATGTTGGGAATACGCCCATGTCTAGCTGAAGATAAACCTAAAGAGTCACACCCTGCCATATATTGGGATGGAGTTAATTTGGAATTAACTCCATAAGAGCCAGATTAATTTAATTGGATTAAATTAATTCTTGAAAAGAATAAATGATTGGATCATTTATTTAGATCAATCCATTGGATGGATAACTTGAAATTCAATTAATTGGATTAATTGAAATTCTTAGTTGTCCATTAAAATTAATTGGATTAATTTTATTGGGCTTGGTCCAATTTATGAATTGGATTTGGAGCTTGGATCTCTTAATTGGATTAAGGGATTTTAATGTTGGACTTATAAATTAAACTAGGTTTAATAAAAGTCCATTTGACATGGGCTTGGTTTAAATTTATTTAATCAAACCAGGTCCATTAAAATACAAGCCCAAGGCCTTGGATGGACCATGGCTAGCTTTAGGAGGAGCCAAACCCCTCCTTGGAGTGTGTGTGGCCGAGTTTGGTGCCTAGGGTGCACCAAACATGGTCATAAGGTGGCTTAGAGGTGGTTTTTAGGTGTAGGAGTCTTGCTAGGTCATGACTCCTTGCTATACTATGACTATGTCATATATATAGCTCTAAAAACTCTAACCCTAACCCTAACAGCAGTTGCACTTCCACCCACGAAAATTAACTCTCACGCTCTCCGAAAACTCTCTCAAGATCTTAGAGATCGAAAGAGAATACAAGAATCAAACGTTAATCAATAGAGTTTTTGGTTCTTGCACTTTAGTGTTGTTTTTGCTAGCACGAAATCACCACATCCTCTTAGTGGTGGTGTGTTAATCTTTAGAGGATCTCCAGATCGAGATCTTGGATCAAGGAGACCAACGGAATCAACGCTTGAAGCGGAACTAGAAAACAACAAACGATAATATTCTAATTTTGCATTTCTGTTGTTCTATTCTTGTTTTCTTTTGATTCATGACCTACGTATTTATAATATTACACCGAACGCCCAGAAAAAAATCAAGGGAACACCCTATGATCGGATGTTTATTTTCTTTAATTTTTGAATTTCTCAATTTTTGCGCTTCCGCTGCGCTTCCCGGGTCGATCCATTGCCTTCAGTTGAGTTTGAGGGTGATGGGAGGAATGAATGTGAGGGGCAAGGTATAGAGAGTCAGGGGTGGAATGGGGATGATTTGAGAAGGGTGACTATGAGGGGTAGGAGGTGGAATTGGAGGGTGATGAGAATTTGGCTAACAATATTAACAATGAGCCAAAATTTTTGGCTGAAAATCTCACTGAGAATTTCACTGAAATTCCAGTTCAACAAAGGGCTGAAAACATGACTGAGAATTTCACTAAAATTCCAGTTCATAAAAATCCTGAAAACATTATTGAGAATCGAACTGAAATTACAGTTCTAAAAAATGCTGAAAACGTAACTGAAAATGTAACTAAAATTCCTGTTCAAAAGATGGCTGAAAACATGTCTTCTAAAATTTCAATCCAAAATATGACTAAAAAACGGAAAATAAAAATGTATGAAAGATTTTTGAATGAGTCCTCATCAAAGGGAAAAAGAAAAATGTATGAAAATTTCAAAATGAAATTCAAATCTATTGAATTGAAAGAGTACTTCTGGAAAGCAGCCTCAACTGCTAATAGAAGTGAATTTGAGAGTTTATAAAATAATTTGAAGAACTTGATCCAAAAATCAAGGTTGAAGTGGAAACACCTTCTGAATGGCTAAGAAAGATAAATGCACAACATTGGGCAAGATCACATTTTCCAGTTCAAAGAAAATGTGATATTTTGGTAAATAACTTATGTGAAAGGTTTAATAATTACATACTTGAAGCGAGGGACAAACCAATTATAAGTATATTTGAGTGGATTAGAACAAGATTGATGTCTAAGTTGCAAATGAAAAAAGAGGGAATGAAAAAATGTGGAGGGTCAATTTGCCCTAACATCTTAAAGAAGACGAACAAACAACAACAGACTGCAAGAAACGATTTCATTAGATGGTGTGTGTGTTGGGGGGGGGGGGGGGCGAGAGTATGAAATTGACCACTTCTTGAACAAGTGTGTTGTTGATTTAGAGATGAAAACATGCAATTATGGCATGTTTCAATTAACAGGATACCCATGTTGTCATATTTGTGCAACAATTGGGTGAAAAAGAGCTAGACTAGATGAATATGCGGATGATTTTTATACGAAGTCAGTGTACTTGAAAGTGTATAATAACATGATACGTGTTGTCCCTAGGGAACAAGATTACGTAAAGACCAGTTTTCAGCCTTTTAAACATCCAAAGATTAAAAAGAAAAGGGGCAGATCCAAGAACCTTAGGAGAAAGGGCCCTAATGAACTGCAATCAAAGACATCAACGAGGAAAGAGTTGACACATACCTGCAGTAAATGTCTTCAAACAGGCCACAACAAGGGCAGCTGCAAAAATAAAATACATCCAAAGTAAGTTTTCAAGGTTTGTGACAGTTTTTTGATTTTTTTTACTTTTAATTTACAAATCTAATATGTTATATAACAAAATTATTTTTTTTGTAGGCAAATGTTGTTGTTCCTGAGGAAATCCCACAGAGATCTCAAGCCCCCCCCCCTCGCGCAAGTCAGGAGCAACCAAGTGCAAAGGTAGTTTCAATGTCAATCCTTATAAATTGTGCGCTTCTTTTTTATTATTGAACTTTTTTTTCGACTGATTTGTGATCTTTTTGCAGGCTGCAGCAAGAGGAACAAGACATAGCACAAAGACAACACAACCACCTCCACCAAGATCTGCAACCCAGGTGTGTTCTATTTTTTTTAAAATTATTTTTAAACCAACTGAAAGAAAAAAATGAATAACAGAATTTACTTATAATGTATTCCAAATTTAATGCAGAAACAAGTAGGCTATCAAGGCCCAAAAAATGCATCATTATTGGAGAATGTTACTCCATCAAGTTCTTCAGTACCTGCAAGTAGGAGATACAACAAGAGGCCAACTATTTCACAAGTCTTGGACATAATGAAGGAAAGACAAAAGAAAAGACAGAATGAAGCCCAACAGGAGTAGTCTAGATTGGCCTCTTTTTTTTTTTTTTTTTTTTTTTTTTGTAATATGGCCTATTCTTTTTGTAAATGTGGATTTTATTGGTAATATGCCAAAACTTACTATAATATGGCACTCAATGGCCTGTTCTTTTTGTAAATATGGATTTTACTCAAAACTTGCAATATGGCACTGAAAACTATATTAGGTTGCAAGCTGTCCTGATGGAATCCAAATTTATATTTTTGTCAATTTTGTTTATTGTTTGTGTTCATTTTTTCTGCACATTTTCAGCTTTTGTTTCTGGAATTTTAGCTTCAGGAATTGACATGTTTTAATGTTTAGTGTTAGTTTTCAATTGTCAATTTGTTTTTTCTTTTACTGTTAAGTGTTTGTGTTCAATTTCTAGATATTCAAAGATGAAGTGCAAACCACCTTTGAACATTCAATTTATTTTCTTGTCACGTAAATGCCAAAAGTTAAAATACTACAAATTAATACATGACAAAACATATATACTACAATAAAGGTAAATACTTAAACAACATAGTTTTACAAGTTTAATTTATATTGTCTGCATTTTAATTTCCTCAACAAAACTAACACTAACACAAAAAGAACACTGCTAACACCAACCCAAAAACTGACATTTTAGCTAGTGTTTCTTCTTTGACATTAACACCAATAGATCCACCAGTCTGTAGGTTTGACAGTACTTACTCACCATCGTCTGAATCACACTATTATCATAGTCACGGAAAAATTCCTCACCACTATGTACTTAAGCATGAATTTTATAGAAAACACACTTGGTGCCTATGTAGCTCTTTCATGCTCCAACCAATGAAAATAATTATAAACTTGATCATTGCAACAATAATATAACTTACCTTTGATGGCTTTGTTTGTGACTCCACTACTCTAATTTCGGCCTTCAAATTGCACCCACATAAAGGCATAGTTGAAAATCTCAAATCTAGTGATTGTGTGCTACGTCTTGATTTGCTTTACGAAATGAGGAGCTTGACATTTCTCTTTTTTTGGAGAAAAAACCGTGAGAAACAAGCGGAATAAGGGAGAATTGCAATAACAGAGGAGCTGTTGCACTTTGAGGAAGGAGGGGCATAATTATCAAAACACAGCAAAAATATGGTACCTCAGCCACAACATTGGCGCGTATGACACACCTGGGACTCGCAGGGATTCAATTGCTACAATAAAAGTTTCACAAGGAAGTCATTCAATATTTTTTATATCACAGGGGGTATCATTCACATTACCCATATCACAGGGGCCGGCTTGCATTTTTTCCAATTATAATTATAATTCAAAAGTTAACTTATCATCTATGTAAAAGTAAAATTCTCAAATTTTATTTTGACAAACTAGATTTTATTTATTATGATTTGTGGTAAGTATTTATTCAAAATATTTTCAAATTAAATTATAATACATTAATTATAAATTGAAAATAATGTCAGTACACCTCATAAAATAAATATCAGTTGAACTGTCATAATCCACAAATATACACTTCTCAATATAATTGGCAAGAGTAGCAAAAATGACAAGAGCTTCGTTATCATGCAAGTGAACTCCTCAGCATGCCTAAGTGAATCTACATTATTGTTATGTTAGCACGGGCATTTGACTTTTTCCCTTCTGTGTCTATGAGGATCAGCAGTCTATTTCTCACTCTGTTCGGGTCACGTTTCAGACAGCATTTCTCTTGATGTTCGTGACATCAGTCTTTTTTCTACATAGTCGTAGGTAGCCAACTTGAATGAACCTTTACTTGAGGGATTGCGTTTATATTACTATTTTAATTGAAATGGACCACGAGATGGGTAAATTAGTTTTCTTTATTTTATTTTATTAATATTTTTTCTCTACCAATTATTTTTTACATTCACACTGTAATATAGTTAGTAATGCAACTATACTGGAATATGAAATAATTAGAATAAATCAAATAAATTAAAAGGAGTCACCAATTTTATATTAATTATCTCTCTCTGCTATGGTGAAACTATGAATAAATATTTCTAATTGGTAGGTATGTTAGTTAATATTATTATTTTAAATCTTATTTTTATTAAATTTATTTACTATAATTTTGGTCAAGTTTATTAAAAATATTTTCAAATCATATAATATGTTAAGTTTTAAAAAAATAATGAGAAGGGCTCAACTACAATAATTCTATCTATATAAAATAAAATTTCTTAATTCTATTTTAAAAGTACGTGTTATTTATTATAATCTGTGGTAAATGTTTATTAAAATATTTTCTAAAAGTTTCTCTCAAATATAAAAAATTATAATATATATAATGGTATTGCTTGTTACAGTTGATGACATAATTGGATCATATCCCTATTCTCTGTGTTTCTTGCAAAAGAATTTGGATTTGATAAGTTCAGGCCCTTCATCATCAGCTTCAGGCCATTAGCGAGCTGGGTGTACATCTATCTATGGTCATGAGCATTCATTGAGCCACCATAGGGCAGAGTCTCTATCTATTAGATTAGTAATTGTATATGTTATGATTTGTATATTTAAAACTGCTTTTAATAAGATAGAAACTTTTTAAATAATTTATATTGATTATATGTTAATTTTTAATACAGAAATTTCTTAAAATATTATATTTAAATATAAAATTATTTATTTAGAATCTTTAAATAAATACCATATTTATTAATTTAATAAAGATTTTTATAAATCTTTCAGAACATGTAATATATAACAAAAATTTTAAAAATTCGAAAAAGTTAAGAAATAATTATGTAAAATATATAAATATAAGTATGTAAAAAGTAATATATATTTTTGAATATATAGATATATTTTGTTATTAATATATCATTGTTAAGATAAATATCAATATTAATTATATTATTCTTGAATAAAAAAATGATTTAGGTAAATATTAATACTTTTAGGTATAAATTTTTCTATAAAAAATAATATAACATGTTAGTTATTTAAATTAATACATTGTAATATTATTATCAATGAAGTACCTCTAAATATATAGATTATGTAGTATGGTTGAGCTTACAAAATACAATTTAGTTGTTGCATAAGTGGTGAAGGAATTAATTATTTTAGTTAGTTAGGGTTTAAACTGCATGGACAACAAATTTTTTCAATCACTCAAGTGTATGTCACAGAAAAACAAAAAAAATCACATTGAAAGTGGAAATTCAGGCGGACGGCAAATTTTGACAAAAATTGAGTAAAAATCCTAAATTGAACCAAATTTATACATTTTTTCCAAATTAATGGTAAAAAATATAATAATGATAATATTTAATGAACCAAAATGAATTGAAGACAAAATTAAAGGATCAATTTTTCCCTTATATTATTCATTCAAAACTAACTTAAAGAATATTATTTAATGATTTTTATGCTTATTCCATTAAGAGATAAATTTTTGTTATAAATGTAAGGATGTAAAAAGTAAATTAATTAACTAATATAATTTTTGGTTGTATATATTGTAATTTAAAACAACCTTTCAACTACATTTATAATCTATGTAAAAATTAAATGATAATTGAATTCTAACAGAAATTGTCTATATGCATATTATGTATAATTATATTTGTTATCATTTGATGCAAGAATTAATAGCTCGTCCTGTAGATCATGGACTTGAGTCATCTGGGTGAAGTATTTTGCAAGCCTAGAACAGGGCACATGCAAAAAAAAAAAAAAAAAAAAAACGTTAGCATCCCAACGCTCTAGTTAGTAAACATTTATAGAAAGATAAAATTAAACAAGATAAAATAGCAATATATTTAAAAGTGATGAAAAAAATGATCGTCATGAAGTCCTTTCATGTGCGAACTTGTGCAAAATTGCATTACCCTTAACCGAAGAGAAGACCTTACTGGGACTCTAGTATGACCTACGTGGCTCTCTTCTCTCTCTTGTGAATGAATAGTCTACTACTATTAGTGGAAGCTGCCAACCTGAGTTAATGTGTTGTCTTCTCATGGGACCTTTATCTCAGCCCACATCTCAATTCGCATGCTGGGCCAAGGGTCTCCTGGAAACCTCCTCTCTTGGACCCGCGCCATTCTCCTTGGGCCTCTTCTTCGGCCTTGGAGACCTTGCTGGGACTCGAATTGATGGTTACCATAGATAAGAGTGGTTGACAGGAATCTCCAAGGCATCTTACTAGCTGATGAAACTTTGATCGGATAAGTCTTTTAGGTCACATTTACTTTGAGTGATGTGATTAAAGTAGGATATATTAAATTGTGATTACTATCATGAAAAAATCACATAATATATAATGCTTAAGGCACTAATCACAAACTAATCAAAAATGAAGTAAACAAAAAATAAAGGGTGATTAGCCATGATATCATGGCTAATCACCCAAAGTAAAGATGGCCTTAATGGATAAGTTCTGAATTCCTAGGGATTATTGGATTATATGGATAATCCATCCATATCTTCAAGTCTCGTAATGATGGCTCTCTTCTCTCTCTCTCGTGAACGAATAGTCTACTATTAGTGGAAGCTGCCAGCCTAGTTAAGGCGCCGTTTCTCTTGGGCAACAGACCTTTATCCCAAGCCATATCTCAATTCGCATGCTGGGCCAAGGGTCTCCTAGAAACCTCCTCTCTTGGACCCGCACCGTTCTCCTTGGGCTTCCTTCGAACTGAGCCTCTTCTTCGGCCGAACTCATTTTTTGGGCATCATCATTATTTATAATATAATATTGTGTATTATAATCAAATTTTCATATTATGTTGTATGTGTATATCATAGAGTATGAGTAATATTTGGGATGTTTTTAATTTCTTAATTTTTTTTTATAACGGCTAAAATAACCTCAATAAAATTACATAATAAGCATAATTTGGTATCATAATAGTTAATATAATTGATGTCTAATTAATGGAAGAAGACCGTTAATTGGGCTATTGAATATATAATGCGTCAAAGTATTTAGTCTATATATTTAAATTCTACTAAGTATTTTTTCTAGCAATATGTAATCTAATTTCTATATCATTAAATTCTTAATTGATCTCTAATTTAGATAAAGTTATTAAAGTTTTAATTTATAGCGCCTCAATTCAATCTATAAAGTATTATTAACCAATTTAACCATGTTTCCACAATTTTAGTGAAACATGACAAATAAAATGAAAAACTGTTCGACGAATCCCCAATAGTGAGCCCAATAATCAAACCCTAGTTAATTATTACAGAATATTGTGGGTTTATAAAACCTTGTTACAGATCGATTTTACAAAAAAAATAAAAAGATAACAATATATGATTACAGATCTAGAGTAAACAGTAAATAAACACCATGAACATAAAAGAAAAATGGGCTCACATGCCAGATCCGAGAAGGGTGAAGCCGAAACCGCCAAACGCTGGCAACCACTACAGTTGCTTTGACCAATACCACAAAGGCATTTTCCACAAAGGACCACTCACTTAGATTTTCACAAAGAAATCATTTCACAAAGAACTTTTGATTGAACATTAGAGATAGGAGGAGTAGACGCTTTTTTTTCGGTTAGTTTTACACCAAAAAATACCAGTAGCTTAAATAGAGAGTACAACATTGATCTCCGAGAAGGAGTCATTGATATCGGAGAGAGAGGAAGACAACGGTGGAGAAAACTGAAGAAAAGAAGGAGGGAGAGACGAGGAGGTGAGAGAGAGAAATTAGGTTTAGGGTTTTATTCTGCACAGAAAGAGAGAGAGACCCTTTTAATTAGTGAAAAATCGGGTCGGCTGAGGAGCGGGTCAAGTAATGGGTATGGGTATGGGCTAAGCGTTCCAGTAATGGATTTGGGGCGGATTTAGGCTGGGCCTACCAAATACGTCCTGGGTCTTATTTTAACATTCTCTACCTTGGACCAGGACCCAAAAAGAGGGACCAAGTCTAGAAATCAAATTTGGTTTCATCATCGCCATTCGCCGGGATAGTACCTGCAAAAACAGAAAAAAGACACTTGCACATATATGGTAAACACTTAGATATTTAAGTGTTTACCACATATATGGTAAACACATATATGGAACCTGAATACTGAAGATATTTAATTATCTTAAGTTCAAGATTCTGAGGCAAGTTTTAAATTTTCTATTGGTAAACACTTAGTTCCCATATCTGCAGGATTAGATTCAGAATCAATATTTTCTAAGTTAATAATTTCCTTTTCAACTATGTCTCTAATAAAATGATACCTAACATCAATGTGCTTAGTTCTATCATGAAAGACAGAATGGTTACAAAGTTGAATTTCAAATTGACTATAAAAAAAATTGTGACTTTTTTCTTTAGAAAACCTATTTCTTTTAATAGTCCTTCTGGCCAAATTGCTTCTTTCAAAGCTTCGGTAGTTGCTATATATTCAGCTTCAGTTGTCTATAAGACAACAATGTGCTGGAGTTGTGATTTCCAGTTTATGCAAGCACCACACAAGGTAAACGCATATGATGTAATTTATTTTCTACTGTCTCTATAATTAGCGTAGCTGGAATCCACATATTTATTAATTTAGCACCATCGGTACACTAAGAAAGTTTTATGCCATTATTCGTAGAACCATCTAAATACCTAAGTAACCATTTAAGGGCATCCCAAAGAGGTGGCTCAGCATTAGACATATATCTTCTAAGGCAACTAACAACATAAGCAATATCTGGGCAGATGCATAACAAATCCTATTGATTGGAATATGGACCTTTTTCATTTGATCTTTTTCAAATTCAGGTTTAGGGCAGTGGTTCTTGCTTAATTGAAAATGTACAACTAAAGGAACAGAGGAAGATTTTGAATTAGACAGAGAAAAATTTATCAACATTGTTTCGATTTTTTATTCAGAAAAATTATTGAATTACTTCTATTTCTATCAATAGATATTCCTAATATTTTCTTAGCATCACCCATATCTTTCATTTCAAACTTTCCGCTGAAGTTATTTTACAATTCTTTAAGTAGTTCTAAATTAGGGCTAGAAATTAACATGTCATCCAAATAGCAAAAGAAACACAAGAACAAAATGATTATATTTAAAGTACAAGCAACGATCATAGGTACTTCTTTTAAAATTTAAATAATGCATGAACAGGTCAAATTTCTTGTTCCATTGCCTAGGAGATTATTTTAATCCATACAAGGATTTCTTTACCAAACAGATATAATCAGATTTTTGCTTATCAATAAACCACTAGGTTGTTGTATACAGATATTTTCATCTAAGTTACCATGCAAAAAAGTAGTTTTAACATCCATTTGTTTCAATTCCCAGTCAAAATGAGCAACAAGAGCAAGCATGATTCTGACAGTAGTATATTTAACAGCAAGAGAGAAAA
This sequence comes from Sesamum angolense, assembly GCA_034509725.1. Taxonomy (NCBI): domain Eukaryota; kingdom Viridiplantae; phylum Streptophyta; class Magnoliopsida; order Lamiales; family Pedaliaceae; genus Sesamum; species Sesamum angolense. Next base: position 4,767,783 of record JACGWL010000012.1, read on the forward strand.
TTTATGTATAATCAATTCCTTCTTTTTGTGTAAAATCTTTTGCAACTAACCTTGCTTTAAAATGAGTTGGATCATTTTCTTGTTTTATTTTGAAAACCCATGTACAAACACAGCAAAACAGTTACTAGGTTTTGGAACAAGAACCCAAGTTTTATTTGCATGCAAGGATCTCATTTATTCATTCATTGCTTCCATTCAATGTTTTGTATTCGTAGATTGTAAAGCTTCTTCATAAGAAATTGGTTCAAAGTTTTCAGCATTTAACACAAGATGAAAATCTTTAAATCTAGAAGGAAGCCTATGTCTCTTCTTTCCCTATCCCTAGCAAGTTGGTAATTTTGCAAGTTATCTTTAGGTTCATAATTTTCTATATTCTCATCAAAATTTTCAGTTTCTTGTTGATTTTCTTCCCTAATCTCTTCCCCCTGTTGATTATTATCTGAAGGTTCCTCCACCTTATTAAAGGTACATTCTATATCTATATCTTTGTTTTTCTTAGGCGTACTAGTGAGGAAAAGCATTTCAGACTCATTGAAAGTGACATCCCTACTAATTATTACTTTAAAACCAGGTTGCCTACTAAACTATAAGCTCTAACCAATAAATACACATTTTTTGGAACGGGAATCAAGTTTATCACCATTTTGTAGCACAAAAGCAGAACATCCAAAAATGTGCAAGGAAGAAAGATCAATAGGTTTTTCAGTTCATAAAGATTGAGGTATTTTTCCTAATAAAGGAACAGAGGGTGATCTATTTATCAAATATGCAGCAGTTAAGACTGCTTCAGCCTAAAATAATTTTGACAGACCTGAACTTACTAGCATACATCTTACTTTATTTAAAAGAGTTCTATTCATTCTTTCAGCCACTCTATTTTGCTGGGGTGGGGGGGGGGGTTGCGAGTGGTTCTATGCTTTTTAATTTGAAATTTATTACACAAATCAGAAAATTGTTGCTTACAGAACTCTAAACCATTATCTATTCTCAAAGCTCTCAAGTTTGATTTTCACTAAGGTTTTCAAACCATCAGATTTTTTTTCATCAAGAACACAAAAAAATTTCTAGAATAATTGTAATTTATAGAAAGAAAATACCTATTCCATTGTGAGGAGCAATATTAGTAGGTCTCTATATATCCGTATGAACATAATCAAGTATACGGGCTGATGATGAGGGATTTGGGTGAGGTGATGCAAAAAAATGGACCTTATTTTTTTTTTTTTTTTTGACAGGGGGACCTTATGTTGTTTTTCTAGTACACAATCATCACAAGAATCTATTTACTTTATCATCAGTTAAAACACCTTTATGTAATAATTCTAGGTCTCTTACACTAATGTGGCCTCATCTCTTATGCCATAAAATAGTTTTATCATTTTTCAAATTAGTTGCAACAAGAACATCATATGTCACAGAACAAACATAATTTTTTTTCCTTTCAGCTTTGAAAACAAACATAGACCATTTCTTTAATTTCAGAATCATTTTCCCCATCTACCCTCAAGCCCATCTTCTTCCAAGGCAGCATAGAAAATCAAGTTATGGCATAAATCAGGAACATGCCTTACATTTTTCATGGTTAACTTATAACCGTTTTTAAAAGTTAAACATATGTCACCAAGACCTTTTAGTTCACAAAGCTTTTCATTTTCCATGGACACAAAGCCCAAATTTTCATATTTCTAGTTTGTGAAAATTTCTCTGAAAGGAATCATATGAAAGTACATTCAGAATCAATTAACCATTCATATAAAAAGAAGGCTGAACAGAATGAACATCACAAATCATATATACTTGTCCAAAATTTTCTTCAGTAATTACATCAACATCTTCTTTATTTTTACCCCTTTTTGACTTTTTATAGTCTTTTATATAATGGCCTTTACCACCACACAATTGTAGCATCTTCTTTCTCTAGGTCTTTAATCCCTAGTTCTAGACTTAGATCTACTTCTACTTCTACTTCTACTCCTACTCCTTCCTTTACTATTTCTTCTTTGTTTATATTCAAAATTTTGTTCCTTGTTCTTCACCTAACATGATTTACCTCATTTTAAAATTGACTGAATTTATTAGTTTTAAGTTCCACTTCTTTACTTTTTAACAAATTAACTACAATGTCTAAATTAACATTATTCTCTAACATATTTATAGCAACTTTAACATCATTGTAGGTAGCATTTAATAAAACAATAGGTGAATAATCATCAATATTTTTATCTCCAGATAGTTTAATATCCTGAATCAGTTCTGTAAAATCATCCAAGTTTTCTCAATATTTTTAGACAAATCTAATTTAAAACGGAAAAATTTCAAGGAGAAATAATTTACTAGGTAAAGAGGTTTCAGTATATAATTCTTCTAAGGCTTAAATACAATTTTGGTCCTGTATCTATGGGGTTTTGGCAAAAAAGTCCTTGGGCATAGAAAACTAGTCCTCTATCATTTTTAGTTGCGATTTTGGTCCTTGTCGAAATAAGCCAAATTAATGCCCATTTTGCTCATCTATAGAAAAACTCCTTATAGTCCATACACATGCTCTTAGTTTGGCTCAACATGCTTCCGTAATAATATTAAGCCTTTATAAAGTCATATCTTGGTTTGATCGATTCCAGGTATTTCAAGTCCTCAGTTTACGGATGTCCTCCAACCACACAACCGCAGCTGAAGGTTCACAAGAACTTGGCTCCTTCAGTAACAAAATAGCACAACCCTATTTCGTTTCCTACCTTAGGACGTAGAAGATACTCCAGAACAGAAACTTAATAAAATTTGGGGTGAACAAGTTGAACAAAAGCCTTATTTTATTGAAAAAATATATAAAATATATATAAATATTATTTCCCGTGTTGGAGGAGACACTGTTTAGAATCTCATATGGTAGAGGGCTAGACTGTTTGGAAAAACCCTACAAACTGAAAAAATTGGAAACTACAAATTGAAAAGCCTCAAATTATTATGATTTGAAGAGTAAGGGAAAATTTATGATGATCCCCTTCTGCTTCACCGCTTCATTATTTATAACCATCCGCGGACTTCAAATGTGGATTTCAAACACATTTTTTATGATGTCATTGCGTTCATCATCACTTTATCTTTACTGAACGACGTCATTGTGTTCGTCATCCCTCGTCCTTTCCAGTTGACTGGCATCACAGCTTGTCGGTCACGTGCTTGCTAGCTAGCTCGCTTACTTAGCTGACTGTTGGCATTTGTCCTTTTATGCCAACAGTCTCATCCTCGAATTTTTACATCCTTTGTTTTTTACTTCGTTTTGTAAAACTTCTTTCTTTTACTTTTGTCCTGGTTCGGTTCGGGTTTCTTTTGTGTGTCTTGGAATTTTGTCTCGAATAAGGGCTTTTCTTATTTCTCGCAGCAAGGGCATACATGGTTATATCATTCCCCAACATGCAACATATTGCATTTCTTCATCCTTGTTGCTTCGATTGCTGACAACTTATTTTCCAATATAAGCATTCTTTTCTTTTCAAATAAGCTCTCATCAAACTCTATTTTTTTTTTTTTTTTGTCGTTGAGTTTAATAGGAATAATCCATTCACATTGCTTAAGAAAATCTTGAATGGATACGTAACTTTGTCCATCTCAATGAGACATACCTATAAGCCCTAAGCTATTTTGGTAGAGATATTGTCTTCATTAATAGCTGATACTAGGGGAGCTTCTCCTGATGTAGTTTTGATTTTGTTAAAGCTACCATATCTGGCCTCAGCAACTTCATGAAATGAAATGCTGGATGAGACCCTTTTCCTGCAGTTTTTTGGAGCTGTTGATATGAATTTTATCTCTAGAATATCACCTTTATTTAAGTTGGCGTTGTTTTGTCATGAATCATAGACCGCCCCACTGATCCACTCCGGAAGCTTTGAGATTTCTTGAAAACTCGGTGACATAGTATGAACTGAAGCTAGTGCCCCAAAATTATATCATTCTCTAACATCTTGGGGTTGGACCCTTCAACACAGAATGTGTTGTATTTTCGGATGTTTCGATGATGGTCTTACTTGAATTGACGCCTTTGTGAGAAATTATTTTTTTCCACATTCGCTGGTAAAGCTGCTAAAGCAAAAAAGATGAAGATATTAACTTTGTTAGTATTAGCTTTAGAAGTGTTTGTCATTGGCCTAAGGCTAATCTCTCCCACTTTAACCCCATAGGTGCTGGGTTGACTCGAATCATCTGAGGTTTGCACTTCTTGTGACTCGATTGTCACCATTTCATTAGAGTTTGGCGATGGCCTTGTGCAATCGATATGTGAATCCGACACTACAAGTCTAGAGCCTTGTACTCTAAGGGCATATTTAGGGTTATCCTCCCGCAACTCGTTAGTCATCCCCGAAGATGATGCCTTTCGAATTAGTTCTTTCAAGTCATTCCATAGCGATGTAGTCGCTAAAAAATAAGTCCTTATCGCAATCTGGACAGTGTCTAAATCAACTCTCTGAATTTTTCAGCAACTTGGGCATTCACCGCTAGCTGTACGAACTTCTTATCAAGCTCCTTGAGATTTTCTCTAAGGTGCCTGAGTTTCAACATAATGGAGTTTGCTTCATATGCCTCCATATCTTGTTAGGAAATCTGCAAGAACATTCTCGTGAGATTTTATAGTGACAATATTATATTATATAATGGCATTCCACTTGCCATATGATAATACGTGTTTTCTCAATTTTATATTCTAATTTATTTTTTCAAGAAAGATTTAACATTTGTATTATCGACTTTTAATGTGATTTCTTTAGCAAGTAGAAATAAAGGCCATTTCTTAAAAGCCTTCCAGGCTGCGAAGAATTCTTTCTGAGAACAACTTTTCTGTGTATCTACAAGGTTCTTCCCCTGTAGTAGTGTTTTTCATGAGCACTGTTGACCATCTATAGTCATTGGTGTCTGTGTAGACTACCAATTCATTCTCATCTTGTGGTGTAACAAACTTTGGCAGGTTACTGTAAACTTGTTTTAGCTCACGAACTCTTTGAGTGTGAATTTCTTTCCATTCCCACTTTGAACTTCTGTTTCCTTCAAAAGTGGTCGAAAATCTAAGTTTTACATTATCTACCCTAATTTCTTGAGGAGTTATAGTTTTTAACAACTATTTCTCCTTTCGTTTGTAGCTTATGATCCTCTCTTTCGAAAAGGACATCCTGCTACTAAACTCAGGTCTAGAGCTAAGTGTTCGATCTAAAACTGCGTGATCCTTAACGACAATATTGACACCACCTATTCTAGGTATCCTAATTGGATCTGGCGCCATATCTTAACAAATTCTTGGAATCTCAATGTATTCTTTCCTAAAAAATAGATTAGAATGATGTGTGTTTTGGAAAAAAGGCGCCAATTGTATACGCAATTGTAATAAGTAATAGAATTATTCTTTCTATTACCTTCTTTATTGGATCTTCTCTTATAATCTTATAGCACGGTTGACATTTGTTTGTGTCATTTATCTATACAAAAGTGATACGAGTATCACTTCATGGATCAAGTTCGCCCTTCTCATATTACTCTTTGTTTAATCTAACAACGCTTTAGTTCGTCCAACATAAGCAACAAGAGCATCAATTTTGTGTTTCAACTAAAAAAAATCAACCCCAAGTTTGATGATTTCTTTAGTTGAAGACAAAAATAGATATTCTTAAGTTAGCTCAATCATCAACTTAAGGATGACCGGGCTCATATTTAATAATAGAGCTTAACAACTCTCTAGTCATATTTTTCTAGTTTGCAGCTTAACTAACTAAATGGCAAATTTTAACTTGGTCCATCATTAATTTTCAGCATCCAAGTCGCGACAATATTAAGTAATATCCATCTTCACAAATTAATTGACATAAATAAAATGGTGAATAAATCTAAGATCTCTAATTTGTGCATAAATTAGTACTGATTTTTTATATCTTATTTTAGATCTAAGTATATTATTTATTATTTCTTTATATCCGACGAAATCGAAAATTTCGCGACTCAACTGGTAATCATCTCCCACTGAGTAAAAGTCATAATAAATTATTTACCGACTATGAATAAAATAAGTCTATGTCCATTTAAATATCACATGCATGCAATGCATTATATGAATGAAACAAAATAAAACTAGACACCGCATGGACTACACTAACATTTGGTGCATCATGTTTAGATAATTTGGCCCTATGGTAGTAAATTGCTTAACATATCCTCAATAAAAAAATAATATATGACCTCCCCAAAAATTGACCTAAGAAATACATTTTCGAAAACAAAATGTAAATTACATTGATATTAGCTTACTACATCAATCTAGAAAAATTGGGGATGCTGCATTAATTACCACCATTGTCATAAATTATCTCCACCATAATAAAATACTCACATAATACATGAGTGCATCCATGTCAATGTCTATATATCATATTATAAAAAATAATATTGCAATTTTCGCAACAAAAATTGCAAAACACATTTTCTGCAATTATTGATGCATGCATAAATTTAATGGGAGCCTCCTTAGAATTAATTGCAATAAAAAAACTGCAATAAAATGGACATATTAGCATAATTGCAATCACAAAATATTGCAAAAGATAATTATAAGAGCATGCTTTAATATAATGACAGAATTCATTAGCATATTTTTGTCACAAAAAAAATATGCTAGCATAAATTACAATCACAAAATATTAC